>MNCI01025159.1:40447-153411 GCA_015680685.1 Gnetum montanum | reverse complement strand
ATAAATAAAATTATAAAATATATATTAGGATTTTATTTTTTATAACGTTTAGAGAATTTCACGAGGATTCTGGAATGCTATATATTTAACCTTATTTAAAAAATATGAAAAACATATAGATGTTTTAGTAATCATCATATAATCTGCCAAACTAATTCTCTACACCTTGAAACCCTAGATTAAAGAAAAGAAATTACAACAAAAAAATACCAAACGAAGAAAGCTGTATATCCAAAAATTATTTCTACACAATTCTTAATCTAAATCAGAATTACATAAATCTTCTTTCTCAAATAGTCAAAAATAATACTCATATTTTCCATAAACACACATTATATCTAAGAAGTCAATTTACAAAACTGATATCACATAGTATGCATAAAACCTACATATAAAAACTAAAATGGAAAGGAATCCAATATTACAGACCTATAAACTATATAATGAAATCCACATGAGAATAATAAACACAACAAAGATCCACTCAAAATCACAACCAATTCGAATTCCATAATCTTCAATCTCTAGCAATACCTCTCCATCATCTTTTGAAAAGCATTAAGATGTCTGGAATGAAAAACTCATATATGTTTTTATGAAAGATTATCAAAATTCATGGAAAAAAATTGACCAATTATCAAGAACAAGATTTGAACTAAAAGAATACTTTCATTAATCTCCCTCATCACATACATAACTTCTTCTACTCTCATGTAACATTCATAAATACCAAAAATAATAAATCATATGCTAATAAACAACTATCCAAAGATATTCTAATAAATCTTATAAAATAAAAAATTTTAAAATAATTAAATTAAATATAACTCAATTGGCTACCAACATAATATGTTAAGCAAGGCTATAACATATTCAACAAGGAATACCAAGTAAACCATAGATCAAAAATCATGGCATGCTCCCAATCAAGCCTCTCATGAAATCCTATCACACTTAGAAATAGGATTAGTACACATTTGTTGAATGGAAATATACATACATACATACACATACATATAGATAGATACCAAAAAGATGTATAATAACATTAATTCATACATGCATTAGAAAGCTCATTAACATGAAATAAAAAGTGTATAAATATAAAATATATCAAACTAATAACATGTAGAAGCCACTTAAGAACATAACAACACAATCTTGATTAAGAAACATATATACCACGCAACCAAACATATGGGCTGTTATAGCCTAGTTAGTAGGGTGTTACACTATGACTCTTAGATAGTCATAGTTTCTTATCCAACTTCATTTAAAATTTTACCTCATAACTACAAGTTGTTGTGTCTCATAGTCAATAAAAAAATATAAAAATTATAAATTTTAATGCTAAACCTAAAATATTATGCTCATTCTTTTAATCTAGTATAGGCCATACTCATCAAAAATAATGTAGCAAGCATGCCTTTACTATAAGTTGTGATAGACATAAGTGTATCACACCCCTTCATAAAGCCATCGTTAGAGTCACTAATTTCACTAATAAGCCATAATGCTCTAGATTTACTTAAAATGTGACTAATTATGGATTATATTAGCACACACTAGTAATTTAACTTAGTACTAATTGAACTGTATTTGACTACAGCTGATAGCTATCACATTGGTAAGATTTTTCCTCTATTTTAGAGCTATCTAAGATTGTTTATAAGTAAAATGAGTAACACTAGTTATTAATGGATTTATTTCATTTAACTATCAGTACCTATGACTTGTAGGACGTCATAGTGGCATCATTTATATACTTTTGGTTGGGCTACAAGTTAATGTAACCTAGAAATTTTGCCTACAAAACCACATCCAAGGGATTATAGTTTATCCCTAAATGCACATTGAAGGTTTTCAATCTTTAGAAAAATGTTTGGATAGTCTCCTAAGAGTAGCTACAACTTGAACCTACTCATAGTGGGAGACTACAACCTATTACAACTTACAACTTCATGTAACTTTCTACAAAAAGCATTAGTCATCTTCTTGCACAGAATAAAATGTGCCATCTTGAAGAACCTATCAATAAGAACAAAAATTACATAATTCCCACATTTGGTTTTTGGAATATTAGTCATGAATTCTATTGCAAAACTTTCCCATGGATTTTTGCGAATTAACAAGGACATATAGTGTCCATTCACACATTTACTTTCTTTGAAATTTTGATATGTCCAATACTCCTTCATAACTTTTGAAACTTTTATTATCGTTCTAGATTAAAAATAGTGGCTATCCACAAGTTCCATTGTTTTATCCTTACCCATGTCACCTATCATGCCACTATAATTATTTTCAAATAAAATATTTTTCCTAAATCATAAATTAGAAACACATACCTTTTTATTCTTAAATTACATTTCATATTAAATATGATAGTTCCTCCACTAGTCTATCCTACTTATCAATGATTATTTGAGGCTCCTCCAAACCCACCCAAAATCATCATCATGGTCATACAAACAAGAAAAGTCATCCATGCCTTCTATATGATGTATGCTAAAATTCACCACATGCATACTAGATAATGCATTAGTCGTTGCATTGGATTTTTCATTTTTGTGCATTAAAAAAATTAAAATCTTGTAGCTATGCAACCCACTTCATATTCTTTGCACTAAACTTCTTTTTTGAGTTTAGAAATTAAAGTGCTTTATGGTCCATCATCAAAGTGAACTCTTTGGAAAACAAGTAATGCCTCCAATGCTTGATTTCTTAAAGAATATTGTATAATTCCTTCTCATATATACTATATTTTTGTGTTGATTTATTCAAATTTTTTAAAAGAAAGCAATAGGTCAACCTTCTTGTGAAAGTACCCCAACAATGGAAAGTCCACTTGCATTTACCTCCACCTGAAAAAGTTTCTAAACATCTAGAATTACAAGCATAAATTCATTGGTAATCTTTGCTTTCAACAAGGTAAAAATCCCTTGGGTTTTATTATTGCATCTAAAGTTCTTATTTTTTTTCAACAAAGTAAACATAGGCCATGAAATACCACTAAAGGTTTTGATGAACCATCTATAAAAACCTACTAAACCAACAATGATCTTACCTCCCCAACATTATTAGGAGTTGGCCAATTCCTAATAGCCTTCACCTTGGTAGCTTCTATTTGAATCTAGTTTTCTAAAAACCACATGCTCCAAATATGTGATTTCTCTCTTGAATAAATGAATTTTCTTCACATTAATCACCACCTATGCCTTCTCCAAATTAAGACACACCATCCTTAAGTGACCCAAGTGTTCTTTCTCATTAGATCTATATAGAAAAATATTTTTAAAAACGAGAATATAGTACTTACCAATAAATTCCTTTATTAAATTGTGAATCGACATCATAAATGTATTAGGTGCATTCTTCAATCTAAATGGAATCAATAAGCACTCAAAAAATCCATCCAGTGTCTTGAAAGTTATCTTTCACTCATCACTAGGTTTAATTTTAATTTGATGGTAACCAATCTTTAAATAAATTTTGCTACAATTCTTTGCATTGGTAGGACATCAATGATATCATCCATCCTTGGAATAAAAATCCTATACCTTACTATATCCTATTCATACCTTAGAATCAATGCAGATCCTCCATTCATCACTATCATTCTTTAGAACTAGCACTACTAGAACTACACAAGGTGAAATGTATTCTCTCACGAAGCCATTTGCAGGTAACTCCTCTACTTACCTTTGTAATTTAGCCATATTATTTGATGCTATCTATTAAGCTCTCTCATTTATAATGGTAGAATCAGGGATGAAGTTAATATGATGTTGTGCATTTCTCATCAATGGTAGTTCATCCAGTTCCTCTTTAAACACCTTGGAAAATTTCTCCTTAAATCCTAGCACACATGTAAGAAGTTCAACGTACAGATTTTCATGGTTAGTAGTAAATACTATCATAATTGTAAAATCAAAATAAATTTTATCATTTTTCTTAATAAATTCCCTCTCTCTTAGAATGATTAAGAAAGCATTAATTAAGGTTTGCTACCTCACTTGTTCAACTATTGTAGGAATCAAATTATGGATTCCATCAGGTTTAACAACACTTCACACATTTCGTGCTTCATCAAACTAAACACCATTGTCAAAATTCCAAGATCTATTAAGAATTACATTAGTAAAATCTATTGGAAGTACATCACTATTCATCAAATCAAAAAAAAACTTCCAATATTAAATTTCAATGTACATTGTTCCCTTACCTCTAGGGAAAAATCTCTCTATAACCAATTCATCATATAGGGTCTTGGATAAGGATTAGTTACTAAACCCATCTAGAAACTACCCTAGAAGAAATAACATTTCCTTATGCTCCCCCATCAATTAAAACATCAATTCATTTCCCACTAAGCAAACAACTAGCCGCAATCTAGAACAATAATTTCCTATTAGGATGATCTTTTCAATTTATGTTCCCCATGAATGCATAGGAATTTAATTTTGAAATATCCTTAATTTTTGGAGCATTAGGATTACCTCTCTGAAGATATTATCTTGATGTCTCTCCCACCTCCATGGTCTGCACATCCTTTCCCTTGGCTTTCTTATGAAGTGGACATTCCCATTGCTTGTGTTCTCATTCTACACACTTGAAGCCCTAGATTTTCGATGAGCTGCTGTCTTGCACTTTGTCTTTCCTTCCTTGGTTCTTCTTGGCTTTTCACGTTTCATAGTCTCTTTTAGACTTCTCATCTTGGCTTTCCTTCTTATCTTCATATTTGTCCTTGGAGGCTTTCTTAGATCTTGAGCCCTTCATCCTCCCTTTGAAATTTTGTTTGATCCTATTTCTAAATCCACCTAATTTTCTATTAGCCTTAAGTGCTAAATAATAAGCCTTATCAAGTTATTTTGGCTCATAAAATAGAACTCCTACTAGTACACCAATTTAACACCTCCTAAAATAATTGAAGCATGTTCATATTCCTCTTAGTTCACCTTAGCTTGATGGAATAGATCACAAAATTCGATGTAGAATTCTTTGAAATTATTATCATCTTACCTTAGGAATTTTAACTTTATAATGGTTTCTTTTCTTTGATGATACTATTTAAATTTTCTCTTCAACCTATATTTTATGAGATCTCAATCTTTGTTAGGTTGACTATTTTATCTTTCATAATCCTAGGACTCCTTTTCCCACCAAGTAGAAGTCATACCCTCCAACATGGATTTAGTAAAAGGTACTTGAAAGTTATTTGGTACCTCTTCCAACTATAAATGCTTTTCAAGTATATTTATCTAATTCAAAAAAGCATTGGTTCCCTCTATAACATTGAAAGTCCTCAATTTTACATATGAGAGTCTTGCCTCATCTTTCTCATCGAGCTTGCCTAAAGAACAAGTGTTTAAAACCATTCGATTCCTTGGAGTTATCATCTAAGTAATAGGATTTTCTCCCACTGGAATCCTTAATTGATGGTTTTCTACATTTCCATACTTAGATTTTCCTTACTCTTCATCCACTTCGTCTTCACCTGGTTATGAAACTTCTTCATCTAAACAAAATATGTCTTCAACATCACACATATGGATATGGCTAGGACCAAAATTCTTGTCTACCTTTGTTTCGATTTCATATAACAAAGAAAATATCATCTAGAAGGTATACTTCATGCTCTTCATGTCTTAATTTATTACTTGTACCTAGCTCTTCTTAGGTTCCATTTGAAACTGACAAAATTCTTAACCAATTTCCAAGGCACAATAAAACTAGAGTCTAATAACAAAAATGCTAGAGTAGGTCCATTCCATAAATAAATCACCTGAAATCACTAAATCTATATATTATACAAAGTTAAAAAAATTTCTAGAAAATAACAAAACTAGCTATTTTTAATTAATTTATTATAAGATTACAATCGGTTTGCAAATCCACAAATAATGAAAACCTACCATACTCAAATGATATTTTAGGGCATGAGGCTCTACAACCATAAAATGGTTGTTCTCAATCAAGATACAACCATTATAGAATCTCTCCCATAACCTAGGACTAAGATCTTAGCTCACAAATAAGGCACAAGAGAATAGAACACATAAACCAACACACCACAAGTTACTCTTGGAGCTTCAATCACCAATTACACTTGGTCAATGTGCTCACCTACTCTTTGTTGCTTAGCTCTTCACACACAGAAGAGCTCTTTTACGTCTCACACCAACAATGGTAACTACACCAATATTTATGACAAATCATAAGATAAGAAACCTAGAAAGATTTTCTCAACTTAACTTGAGCCTCTTCAAATGTTTTCTAAGTATTATCATCTTCTCTCTAGCTATTTCCATCCTCCTCCATCATATTTTGACTACTTTTTGAATTAGGATAGGTGTTTTAGAAGTTTTCCCATTCATACAAATCATCTTTGACCTTGGAAAGACATCTACTATTTTTCCAAAATGTCTCTTCTTGTTCCTAATATGTCTCCAAAAATAGCAAGATGTCTTACCTAAGAAATATTGTCTAAGAAATCTCAAGTTTTGGAGATATGTCAAACTTGATACATCAATTCCAATAGCAAGACTTATACTCTAAACTCTAAACATCTTCTATCACTCCTAGGATTCAAGAAAGACATCTTCTAGTCCTCTAAGTTATATTTCTAGGATTTGAAACCTATAAAACATACACATAGAAAAGAAAAAGGGAATTGGAAGAGGTGTTCCTACACCCATGGAGCATGCTATGCTCCTAGCATTTTAAGAAGGAGGAATCCCAAGCCTCATGTAAGATCTTCAAGAGCTTCATTAGTGGATCTTTCCTCTGTCATGTCTAGATTTTTCAATCTATATGATGAAGATGAGATTATTCATGTGAGAACATTTAGGTATGAATTAATGCTTTCTTATGTTAAGCTATAATTCTTTAACTGATGTGAATTATGCACATATTTGAAGCATATTTTAAGATATTAAATAAGTATTTTGAACTTAAGAAGTACCTAGTCATATAAAAATACCAATTGCTAACTTAATACTTGAAGATATGACTTGTATTTAATGGTAAAAGAAATCTCACTCCTACTTAGTGAAAAACTAGTAGCATGTATGTGATTGATTCTTAATGTAATTCATGTTGAGGAAAGAAAAACATGAGTAATTTAAGCAAGGAAAAGAGATCATCATATAACACCTCATATTTTTTTTATGTCTAANATAATTGAATTTTTATGTACATAGTTCATATGTGGCTATGTTCATGTGTTTGTCTTCCTAGATTTTTTGCTTCTTGTTCTAGGGAAGATGTCTTAGTATCTTCTCATGTATTTTCTAGTTTAATAGGTTTTTGTGCTTTTTTGTTGGATTTTGGATTTTTTTCATATTTCAATTTATGAATATTTAATGGATAGTTTTGTGTCTTACTTTTCACAAACAATGATGAGATATTTATATGCACTATGTTGAAGATTTTAATTACTAAAATTTATGCCTTATGACATTTTTTATGAAGCTAGGGTTTTATTAAAAAACTATATTTCAACATTTTTGGACATGGGTGATGTCTGTACAGCTCTTGTATTAATGTCAAAATAATCATCTTGTAAATTTTCTTCATGGGTTTTACTCTTTTTTATTAATTCTAAGTTGTCATGTCTTTCTAACATTTTGTATTGTTTGAATATTTTATCTTCTTTACTTTTATTTATGGGTGTTATGGATGTTTTTATAATAGTTCAGTAGCACATAGTTAACCATTGTAATATCATTGACCTATTTCCATTCTCACACTCTCATCTAGGAAGATATGGTAAAGATCCTTCTAAATGTTATCTTGATGCCCAATAATCATATAGGGGATGATCTATGAAAAAGAAGCAACCTACCCAAAGTAGTGACTATATAAAAAGAGTGACCTCTATGAGGTATTGCCTACTTAGAAAAGATAACTTCTTGTGGCAAGAAGTGGTACCTAAAATAAAAATCAACTTCTAATGAAGAATTAATTCTTAATCATTAAAAAATTTATTTTAGGGGATAACCCATTTTGTGGCACTAATCCCATATTTAGGCACAAAAAATCAGCAATTTCACATTAGCATTAAGATACTGAATGTGTTTTATGGGCCATCCATTTTGGATTTTCATAGTCATTGATACAAATTGTTATTGATACTAAGTTTAAAAACTTTTAATACCTTTTCGATGAGTCTAATGTAGTTTTAAACTATTTTTTTCTTGTTATGTAAGACCTTGGAGTTAATTATCTAAGCCATATTTTTAATGTGAGCTAGGTTTATCTTTGTGTAGCTTCCTCTACAATCACTGACTAGCTTTTATGCATATTTAGTTATTTATTGCTTCTTAGAAACTATCACCAAATTATATGTTTGGTTGATGATGGGCATCTTGTAGTTGTTAGCTTTTATCTCCATTGAAATGCATTAATATGGCACTTGTTGTAAGTCCCATCCTGTAGGAGAGTGTAATGGTTTAGGTACTATTGATCTTTTTTTCCCTCCATAACATTAGAGAAAAGTTTGTAACAAAGCCTCTAGCACTACTTGTAAGTAGTGGAATATGTATCTATTACTACATCTACTTGAAACTTAATTAATAAATCCATATGCATAGTATTGTTTCATTTTGGTGTGATTAAGAAAAAGCATAATAATAATACAGACACTTAAGATTGAATGCAATACATGCTATTCTCCTTGTTTGTAGGTTGATGAGTGAAAGTAAATAGTTGGATCTTGTCATATCTTTATATCTTATTTACTCTTATCTTGATTTATGATCTATGTTTCTTGATGTACTTATGCCATACTAACATGCATTTGTAGGTCAACATGCCCTTATCTACCCATCCATGATTCTTATCCTTAGATCATCCAAAGAAAGTGCCAAGGTTGTTCACTTAGTTCATATTAACCTCCTCTTTTATTTTTTATGTCAATAGGACTAGGTAAAGTAAGAGGTTCATTGAAATTAACATTGACTTTAGAGAATTTATTTATTTCTAGCCATATTCTATCTATGATATTTCATATATTAATGTATTAGACATGTATTAGACTAATTATTTTTATGCTTCATGTACCTAGATGATGGAAAAATTATATGCTAAATATTTTATAAGTAGGCTTTTCTATTACTCTCATATGTCTATACTTCTAGAATTTTTTATCTTTTTTTTTTTAATTTTATTAGGACATTGTAATTCTCTTTTCACTAGTCTTATTAATTTACTCATGATTTATGGCTTATTCATTATCACATATTTCTTTTCCACTTCTCTAGTATGTTTAATGTTATCTTGTCTCTTTCCATGATCAATTTTTTTGGGTATCTATACCTAACATAATGTTATCTCTCCTAGATCTAGGTAGGAGGGTATTATACATCATAGCTTAAACTTTTTAGATAATATGAGATATATTTGAAGGACTTCAACCTTATGTTTTGTAGTTGATTTCATTAAGAAAGGGTAGGATGAAATGAGTATGCCCTAATATATATAATTCCTATAGGTTTTAAAATTTAATACCAATAGGATCTCTTCTTCTATAATCCTCTAATCTTAGATGAGGCTTAAATTTTCATATTAAAGTTAGAAAAAAATATTTACTATTTTTGAAGCAAATGAAAAGGACAAAAAATAGATGAATCATAAGAAGAATGAGAAATAAAAAGATAAGGCTAAAACAAATTTAAGAAAGAAATGAAAAATTCCAAAGGGCAATGCTTCTTCAAATATCAAGTTCTTCAAATTTGAAAAATAGAGTACAAGTAGTGAAAGTATACTAGCTAGATCTTGAAGAAATCATGATGTGCTCTAAAATAATATATGGTCTTGTGATTGCATAGGTCTACATCCATCTCTTCATCTTTTTGATTTCCTTACATTTTTGCACTATACTCATGCTATATGATCTATAGATGTTAGAATGACATTCTAGTATAAGGAAACCTCTCCTAAATCACTTTTCATCTCCATCAGTGGAGACATGAAGGTTTTAAGTAGGTTGAGAGATATCTTGGAGCTCTATAGATATCTTGTTTGAGATTCGAGCATTCATAGGAGATGTCATGGTCATCTAAGAAACACATTTCCTTAAAGCTAGAGAATTATAAGATATTTTTTATAAGTAAGAAATAGATCTTGCTAGAGTAGGATACATCTTTAATAGAAGTGAGACATCTTGTAAAATAGGTAGATTTCTTGTCTCCAATGTAGATGTCTTACCAAGTTTAGAGACATCTTGTCTTCAAGTTATAATTTCTAGAGATTCATCTTGTCAAGCCTATAGATGTCTTGTTTGACTAGGAAAAATGTCTAAGGTGGTAGGTACAATTAAAAAAAAATTGAAAATATTAATTCTAAAATTGGAAATAGTCAAGAATATCTTATGTCATCATTGGAAAATTTTCCCTAAAGTATTGGTTACTATAAGTGATTAAAATTAATCATGTTTGCTTGTACATTTTCACTTAGGAAAGCTATTTAATTTTGTGTTTTGTTTTTAAAGATCTAGAACTTTATAAAATAGATGTATATTTTGTGAGATCCAAGCATTTTTAACATGTTTTTGCTATGTTTTATTTATTCAAAGTTAAAGCCTTGGCTACTCCATGCATTATGAAAACCTAGTTTTCCCTATCCATAGATGAAGAAAATGCAAGAGAAAAATGTATTGATGGTAAAAAGTTAAAAAAATATTTTTATAACCATAATAAGACCACACTTCTAAATATTTTAAGGATTTTATTTTTGAGATATATTTAAAATTTCTACCATGAGGACTTCTTAGCCTACAATAATCTCAAGCATGAAACCCCTACCACACAAATCCATCAAGTAAGATGCATCCTAGAGAAAGAGATGAATCTACTACTAATAGCACAAATATCCAAAGAAATCCATGAAATATGGCTCCTAACAAGACTAACAAGAAATCAAAAAGGATAAATCCTAAAAGCTTTCAACACCAACCCTATATCTATCTTATAGTGCAAGTAGTTGGATATTTGTAAAGAGCTACAAATAGAATACACATCTTATTGGCTTTCGCTATGGTGCTTTAGAAATTCAATTAAAATTATTCAAATTCAATAGACCTACTTAATAATATTTAAGAATAATATGTAAGAATAAGATATAGCTAAAGATTCATGCATATCAATGGATGAATTACAATCAATCATATACTTAGGTATTTTTTATCATGCTATGGTAGGTATTCCTAATGAAGAAGAGTTGTCTAGCCAAACCATCATTGAGGCCTATGAATTAGGGGATGATATAGTTGACAAAGACAAAACCTTGGATTTTTTTTATGTTTATTTAGATCTTGCATAATTTTTATGTTATCATTCGTCTAGTTGAAGTCTCTATTTTCTTGAACAAATTTGATAGCTATGATAATGATACCAATTCTTGTAATATTCTCTTTTATCTTTTTTTTATTTTAAGGTATCTTTATCTCTATTTATTGTAAATTACTTTTATTCTACTATTTAGGATCAATATATCTAAACCATATTATTCTAGATGTTCCAATTCTTTTTAGACGTTTTCTTACTATTCTCTAATCTATTTTTAGTTGTGCATTAATCATAATAGAACTAGTTTTTTCCCATTTCATCTATAAAGAAGTAATAAAGTTATTCACTTCAAAAGGCCATCAAGAAAAAAGAGATCTTAACCATTGAAAATCAGGAGTTAACACATCAAGCCATCAAAGGGGTAATCATAATTCTCCTAATATTAAAGATGTTACTAAAATGAATTTATGCATTAGAAATGTTAATGTTAGATATCATCCGTCAAGAAAATTATTATATCAATAATGAGAAACATATTCATATTTTAATTAATGAATGTGCTTAAGAAAATGTAATTTCTTATATGGCTATTACTAGATTAGATTTAGTAACTCATCTTCATCCTAGATCCTACAAAGTGCATTGGCCATTAAGAGATATCATTCTATATGTGAGAGATTAACATGTATTGAAATTTAGAATTTATATTTTTATTAATCACGATATTTATGATGCATTTCTAATTAATTATACTGTTATGATTCTTAAAAGGCCATGAAATTTTGATAATGGTATCAAGTTTGATAATGTCAAAAATATTTTATCAATGACTAGTTATCATGAAATTGATTAATTGATTCCAATTATAGTTGGGTAGGTATGGAATCAATCCTTATTAAATGTATCATTAAATTTTTTGGATGAAAGGAAATATATTAACAAAAAGGTATACATTGGTTTTTTATGGTGTTCACAATTATTGCACTTGTGCCTAAGAAAGGTAATCTTCTATAAATAGTGCAAGAGTTTGTAGGGTAATTTTCTAATGCCTTTAAGAAGAAGCTTGAAGGGTTGATACCTATGAGAAATTTCCAATATCAAATTGATTTTATTATATGTACTATAATTACAAATAAGAGGAAATATAGAATGACACCAAATTAGAGAAGGAAACTTCAAAAGAAAGTAGAGGAGCTTCTCAAAAATGGTTTTGTAAAAAAATCAATCTCTTCTTGTCCAATTCTAGTGGTCCTTGCTTCATAGAAGAAAAAATAAGAATGGGAGGATATGCATTAACTCAAAAGTAGTGAATAGGATAATATTGAAATAAATCTGTATTCTATTTGAATATCCATATGATCTATTAAAATGATATTAAAATTTTATAAAAAATAAATATAGACTCTACAAATAGATCAATCACCAAATGAATGATAATAGTAAGGCATTGTTTCACTATGTTAGAAATGAATAATATTCTAGATGTTTATTCTCATGTTAATATTTTTTGCAAGATTGATTTTAAAAGTGACTATCACAAAATTAGAATTATATTGGGTGATGAAGGAAAGCTCACTTTCAAAATATGAGATAGTCTCTTAGTGGCTTGTGATACCTTTTCAATTAAAAATGCCTTATCAATTTTCTAAGATTGATGCATAATATTTTAAACTAGTTTATTGAGAACTGTTTCATTGTCTTATTTTATGATATTCTTATGTGTAAGTCTAATGAGGATAAGCATGCTAGTTATTTTAAGCTTATTTGTTAAGAGGTGAATGAAGCCCAACTTATGATAAATACTAGGAAGTGTTAGTTTATGAAGAAGAAAATTATTTATTTGGGACATGTAACTTTCAAAAATCAAGTAAAGATGGACACAATAAGGTAAAAGCCATTAGAGAATGATCAACTCCAAAGAATGTTAGTGAGGTATGTTTTTTCTTAGCTTGAAAATATTCTATAGAAGACTCATAAGGAACATTAGTAAATTTCATAGCCATTTTCTTCTTTCTTTATGAAGAATTATTACTTTAGGAGAGTTGAAGCCATACAAGGAAGTTTTGAGATACTAAAGAATAAGATAGCAAGTAAAGTAGTGAGTGTAATATTATACTTCCAAATTGTTTTTCAAATGAAGATGGAAGGAATTGGCCTTATAACTAGTTAAGTTTTATCATAGAAAGTAGGCCAATTATTTTCTTTTTAGAAAACATCATTGAATTAAGATAAAAATTATAGTGTGTATGAGGATTTGTATGTAATTTTAAAAGATATCAAATATTACAAATAGTGTTTGTTGTCCAAAGAATTATTATTGAGAACTGATCACAAAGCACTATAGTGTTTTATTTTTTAAAATAATTTTTGTCTCAAACACATGAAATGTGATGAGTCATGTTGTCATAGGGCTTTGATATCAGGTATTCAATATCAAAGTTGCATTTTTAGGTATTCGATATCATCTCATCTATGCTAGCCTATGAATATAACACTTGGGTGCATGGTTTTGGATATATAGACATAGAGAGGGTAATAGATAGGTAGTTGAAAAGTAAAAAAAAATCTTTTAGTTTGTTTCTAGTGCATGCCCTTAGTATGATGTTAAGTGATTGTATAGCATCCTTATTTGAATGTGACATGCTTGGATATATTACATGCTTGGTAATAAAGATCAAGATTACTTTCATCATTGCAACATTCACTTAGCTTTATTATTGTTGATTACATAAATGCTTACTATTTTTCTTAGTTAATGTTTATCATTTATTACTCTTTATTGTTTCTATCATTAAGTGGAATGATTATGACTAATCATGAGTGCTTAAGTATAATTATTGGTAACCCAATAGTGTTATCATTTGGTATGCCCAATAACATTACGCTTGGTAATCCCAGCGGTACTTACATGAAGTTCAAGGCATGTATGGATGGTTAGGAATGGATACTCATTTCACGTAGGCTAGTTTAGACTTTACTTTCCATTGTTAATTAGATTAAATAATTAATTTCTCCATTATCATTAGGAGTAACATAAGGTTGAAATAATATCTATTATCATATGCCTCACTTTGGACTAAACTATAGATGACAAAGCTACCACTATTCCAAGTTGGAAGATAGTGAACTGTGATCAAGACATAGTGATCTAGATGCCACAACTAGTCTCATCCATAGAATTCGACTAGATTGAGCATGAACACTTGTGATTCATATGGTAGGGCATAAGGGGTACCCATCTCTTATCATTGATGTCATTGCAAAGGATAGTTCTAGTTATCTAGATTAGTTATATTATAAATAATTGCTATAAATGTCTTAATGATTTATCTTTCAGAAAATATTAAGTTAGACACATCATTAACTAATAATAATGTCTCTTTCAGATGTAAGCAATAATGCATCGTATGAAGAGAACATTCATTGGAGAGCTAATGAGATATATATTAAAGAAAATTGAAATGACCAACCTCATGCAAGGGTTTCATATATTCATGACCACCCTTAGTATACTCAAGAAATACATTCACCTAAGGCAAAAAATCCTAGATGAGATGGAGTATGTCCTAGTTGAAGGAGGGCATCAAGCCCTAGGACCACCTCTAAACCTAGAAAAGATAAATTAATGGACCATGGGGAGAACTATAGAAGTCATTGACATTCTCCTAGTTCCTCATCTTGATCTTCCTCTTTAATGTCCAATTTTGACAAAGATGAACATACGTATAGAGATAGAGCTCTACTATAGGGTTGAGATAATGATAGAAATAGAAACCAAGGGTAAAATCAAAGACATCAACATGAGCATAGAAAAGATCATTACAATCGAATAAATAGAAATAGAATTTTTCACCACAATATGTTTGATGATGGTAAACCCTTGTTGGCCACTAAGCGCATGACACAATTACAATGGTAGTTAAAATATCCTACAGGCATCAAAGGAAAAGTTGCATCAAAAGACTTGATATGAATAACATCCATGAAATTGCGAGAGGCTATAATTCTAATTCATAACATCATTTACAAACATTTCATGATGCCTACATCTTATAGAGCATTGAAATTAAGTGAGAAAATCTTAAGCTATTTTCTAGGTTATGAATGGATATAGCCAAAGTGTGGTATCGATCATTGAAATCAAATTCAATTCATTGGTGGTCTACAATGCTGGAACCTTTCAAAGAGAAATACCAAACCTATGCAAGGGTGTCTAACTTAAGGAAATGAATCCAAGGATGGAAACAAGAAAAACATGAGCCCTTGGATATGACCCTGGATGGATACTATTCTCTACTGTATAGATTTCCAAGCCATGATTTCTATCCAGAAAAGAAATATTGGCATATCATAGATGGGCTTCATAGTTCAACAAGAGAGACCCTTGGGAATGTGTGCTCAAGGTTGATTATATGAACTAAGAACCCATAATATCCAAAGGCTAATCAAACATGTGGAAAAATAAGAAGAAGAGCCTTGTAAATGAGAGAATGTTGAGGAATATCACTGGAATACAACTCTTCAAAAGAAGAGGGTTCATCTCTATGAAAAGGAAAAAGAGATAGCCCTTAATGAGGTGATTTCATGACAAACCTTGTCAATTCAATAGTCTATTACTAAGATGTTGGAATGAATAATTGAAAAATTTACAACTTGCATAGAAATTATAGAGGAGAGACTAATGCAAAACAAATAATGTGATCATAAGAAAAGGAGGAAACGGGTCCAAGATACAGGTAAGAACACTGATCAGCAAAAAGGGGAAATGGCTATAGAAGAAGAGGCCATATATTCAACCACTGAAGAAGATGATGGATGTGACATCCACCAATATGATCATCCAAACAGATATTTCCCAGTTATGTTGCATCTACATAAGTATTGGGCTTTTGCTTTGATTCCCAAGTTTCTACAAAAGAAAATGCCTAGGAAAGTACCTTTCTCATGAGGTAATTATAGATAGTCCAATAATAAACTATATTATCCTATTTGGACTTTTTGCCAGCCTCAACCTCAACCACTATCATCAACTTTAGTGGAAAAACCCATAGTCATGGGGGAGGCCATCATCAAACTAGCACTACCCTTATTGTCAGTCAGACCCATCCAGATACTATGTTTAACAATTTTCTTTTCCAAGTAGTTCTACTTCCTTTACCTCAACTCACTACTACCACTCTCTTTAATATCATCAACCTACAAAATCTTCTATGAGATGACCACCTCACGCCTCTCACCCTCCATCATATGCTCAATATTCTCATCCTCACCTCCATCACATGTCACAACTATCAACACAGGAAGGTTCAAGACCACAACACCAATGAAAGAATGCCACTTGTGCTACAAACATACATGGAAATGATAATGTTAGTAGATCTCCATCATAATCTTGAAAACATCCTTTCTTTAGGATGGTTTGTACATGTTAGCACAACACTTATGGAACTACTAACTCATCCAAACTAGCAAAATGCCAATCAAGTACAACATCCTTCCTCTCAAAACCAATGTCCTCCAATCCTATGCAAAGGGCAACATCCATCATTACTTCAACACCTAATAGAAATGATGAACCTAGCACTATGAAGAGATAGAAGAATCCATGCATCACTAATCATTATAAAGGATGCAGTCATAGGCCAAACATCTACAAAGTTAACACAACTTTTATTATAACCCACTGTATGTTTCAAAAAAAAGTGTGTGAGAAACAACCCATCTACGCAGTTTCCACTAAACAAGAAGACACCTAGTGGCTTGAAAATGAAAGTCGAATCCTATTTCAAAAATGCATGAAGCCTACCCATCCACTTATTAATTCTTTTCATGGACAAAAGATTAGTCATGAAGGAGATGCCCCATCCTAAAATCAAGAATTAATAAGTGTTTTTCATCTGCTTGTTTTACATTTTTTATCATTTTCTCATTTCTTGATATAAATTTTTCTCATTTTTTTCAACCTTTTCCACACTTTTTTTATATTTCCTTTGTCATTAATCTTGATTGTGAATAAAATTATAAGATGTAGCCCAATAAGGTGATGTTTTCTCTATGTTATCAAAGTCATGAGGGATTGATTATGTAGATAGTAAGGCCACATCATCCATCCATCCATCCCATTATAAGAGGTTTTTACTATGGTCATAATGATATTATTTTCCATCATCAAACTAAGAATAAACTCATAATCAATGTTCCTGGATAGAAAAGTGAAGAACCAAGGGGGAATGTGAAGGGTGTGACATCAAGAGAACTTGTGAAATCTCTTTGACCACTTCTATATGTTTTATCATGTTGCTAATATTGTAATTATATTCTTGTACATCTAACAAAAAATGGGAGTAAGAGTAAAATAAGTGCTACCATAACATGTCACTAGAAATACAGGTTACCCATTCCTAAACTCCTTAGAAACCAAAAGAAAAGTTCCATGAATAAACTCCTTCCTTGGTTAAAATGCCAAGTGATGATACTTCTTGCAATGGTGGTAGTCTTATGGTTGTAAATCTAAGAGATAAAATAATGAAATGTCATTGGAAACTGGTTTGGACTTGGTTTAAATCTTGGAAATAAGGGCTAATAATTACTGTAACCATTAATAACACACAAGCATTCATTATGCCTATGGTAAGGCACCTCATGTTCCAATTGCTACAATCCGTTCTAGAATCCACTCATCTCAATGTTCGTATGATCATAACTTGTGGTTTTTTGTAACATAGAGTTATTTTCTCAAATTGGTGGTTCTAACATGTATGTTTTGCTAAATAGGTATGCGTTGCATTTAACCCCTTCAACACCTATGGACATTTTTAGGTGTGGTGATACGAGGGAATTAAAGGATAGAGCCTGCTTTAGGGTGGATCCACTTGTCTAACTATTGTAACTTGTACTTCTCTAACACAACCACATCATCTTGATCCTTCTAAATTCATAAATGTCAATTTCAAAACCTTCCCTGATCTTACAACCTATTTGTTTTATATCATGGATTCAATACCCTTTTCTTACATCTTTGAAAGCTTTAATTCCTACGGTTTCATTTTCCAACATTATCAGTGCCAAAATGTGTATTTTCACTTATCTCAGAACTTTGGACTCTACATTGAATATTCTAACCAATCACAAAGGTTCATTTCCCATACTGACTATTTCCATGAAATGCAAATCTAAGGCCTTTAATATTGGCTAAAAAATATGGAAGGGATGTCGATATCGGGTCCAACAAAAAGTATAAATATGGCCTTAGAAATTAGTTAGATATCATTTCATTAATAATAGTGATGGAATTTTTTGCATTTTTCTCTCTTGACTAAGAGCTCTATGCATCCAACTTCCATATGTGATATCTAGCTCCATATTGCTTTGACTTTTGTGGTTTTCAAACCTATTTGATTCTAGAGTGCTCAATTTTGTTGGGGGTGCTTGTATGAAACACTTGTACTAATTTTCAAAATTTTCTCTTTCCTACAAGGTATTATAAGGGTAATAATGTTGAAAAACTTTATCTTTTTAATGAATAATCAGTTGTATGCATGCTGGAATCTTTAATTAATACCCCCTAAGGAATCATAACAGTCATTATACATAATACATAAGGAAAAAGAAGTCAATTATGAAGGGTTATGAATAAAGTCAAGACTTTTTGGGACATATTTCTTGAAGTTCTACTAACCCAACAATCACATGAACTAAGAACTTAATGAAACGAAGTACAGGAGTAAGGTATAAACCTATTGTTGATAAACAAAAAACACATTAGAAACCAAAAATCCTTAATTGATTGTAGATGGCCCCAAAAAGAGGAGGACAAGGAGGACCTTCATAGGATGCAAGGAAATACCTAAGGGATGACAGAGGTCAACTAGGATAACAAGGTCTACTAGCTAATCATGACAAATAGGAGGTCGAATAAATTAGCATTCATCAAGAAACCCCTATTATAGGAAAATCAATCAAGGTGAAGGTTATAGAACCACAAGCTCAAGTGTAGTGAAAATGCCTTGTGCTATTCCAAGAATGCCTTCAAGTCATCTATGGGTGATCCATGTTGACCATAGTCATCATGGAAATGAACTTTGGACCATTCATGGAATTTTGCCTTGAGGTAGTTAGAACTTAGCTTCAAGAATTGCCTTTATGGCACATCCTTTCTGAAAGTGGTGAATGGTACCTCAGTGAGATGTACCAATTCTAGCATAATAAAGAGGAGGGCACCACCATCAGCATTGGTGGAATGTCTATTTCTTACTCAATTAAAGTCATTGCAGAAGCTCTAAACATACCCAATGTTGGGGCCAAAGTAGCATACATATCCATAAGATCTGACATAGAAACAAGGATGGGCATATAATAAAGAAGACAAAATATACAATGAGCTAACTCTAGAGGATAGAATTTACTTCAAAATCAACACATATCATCTCTTCCTCACTAAAGGGCTAAGAAAAATACCAACATACATAGCCAAAGGAAGTGCAATCCTAATGGGTAAATACAATGTCAACCTTGCCCAATTATACTTCATGTAGATTCAATGCCAATTCAAGAAAGGAAATGCAGGGAAGGCAACACTTCCATTCCCTTTCCTAATTAGGAAGCTATGAAAGCAAGCTAGAATCTTGGGTTACACCAATAACATTCCTAAGAGAGCCAAAAATGCTTCATTCTCTAAGTTGCTCAAGCTAGCAGTACCATGGAAAGATCATTGTAGCAACCAAAAACATTAGTGGCTAGAACAGTGAGAGGTTACTGGGCATATAGCCCAACCCTGAATTTGCATGAGGGCCATGCTAGACTAAAAATGAAAATAGAGTGCCCTAAATGGTTTGGTTGATCAGATAGGAACTTAATCGGTGTAAAATAACCTTTTGCAAACAATTATTTTAAATATGTTATGTATGAATTAAGTGATAAATGTAAAAAAATAAGAAATGATGCAAAATATGATGATTGAAAAATAAAATGAAATAGGCTTTAGTGAGAAAGTGCACCATCCCAAGATCGGGGGACTTGATCTTTGTTTGGATGAAGATGTACAACTGATGTGTAGTGTCGATAGGCATAGCTTACAATGAAGCAGTATGATCATAGGTCTTGGAGCTATTGTCAAAATCTTGCTAACAAGAAATTTTTGCTTGATAGTCTCCTCGCCAAAGCTAATTGCCAGAAAGCCAAAATGCCAAAATTCCAGTCCAAAAGCCAAGAATTCTAGAAATAGTGTGCTAGCATAGTCCAAAAGCCAAGAATTCTAGAAGGCAACTAAAAGCCAACCGAAAGCAAACCCTTTGAACATTGTTCACTGGGATATTTATAGAGCCAAAGGTGGGAGAGAAATATGGTTTGGATGCCCCGTGTCCTGGGTCCCACAAGGTGCAAATGTGACTGTGCCATGCTACTGTGTGATGTTTTGTGAAACTTGCTACAGTATGACCATACCGTTGAAGCTGTATGTGCCAAAATCTAGTGAACTACCATTTTTTGTTATAAGGAATGCCAATAATGAATGCAAAGTGAAGCATGTGCTATAGGACTATGTCTTCCCTACTCTTGCAAGTAGGTTCAAGCATAGGAACAACTTTGGGGATAAATAGGGGGGTGCAAAACAAAGCAAACTTGCTGATTCTATCTATTAAGAAATGCTTGGATGGGAGTGACTATTGCCAACAAGTTTTGGAGCTAACTAGAGATGTCCTGATGCTTTCACATGAGTGTTATGCTACTTACATTGCCTAGCATATGGGCACAGCATAAACATTCACACACTATGCTATGCTACGCTACGTAGTGTAGCGTAGCATAGTCGTTAGTCTGAGAGGAACCTTCACTGAGAGCCAAAAAATACCTATCTGAGGCCTGTCCAGGCAAGCAACTGCAACCTTATCTTTTATGCTAAAATGTCCTAGGACTTGTGGAGTTCATCCTTGGGACACTTTCATGCTTTGTGTTCTTGCTACGCTATGTAGTGTAGCAGCTAGTGTGACTTGCATCCTTACTTGATTTTCAATGCTTTATCAAGAAATTTTGCTTGGAACCTAGGGGCGAAGTGGGACAAGTGCTCTTGAAGGTCTTATTGTGGCCAAGTGTAATCCCTTTGCTAGGGACCACTTGGCATGGAATCTTTGTGCGTTTTAACCCTACTACACTGTGCTACATTGTGTAGCGTAGCATAGCATAGCACCCAGATTGGCCCAAATTATGACTTTCTTTGTAATCATTTTATCACAAAATGTCAATCATGTCCTAGTGTGGTAGTAGAGAAAACCTATTTAATGGTTGAAAAATGAACAAATATAGTTACTCCATCAAAGCTATCTGAGTAGGAGTATTGTTAGAGTACATCCCTGGTACGTTGTGCTATGCTACGTACCATAGCACACTATAGCACTCAAATTAAAATTATTTCTAACAAAATTCACCATATTTTTCTACATTTTGTTGCTCATGCATCAAGGATGAAGTGGGGAAGATATCTTGGAGGACTAAGTTGTCATCAATCTGCATATTTGGAGCCTGATCAGTCTTTTCAAGGCCTACTATGCTATGTAGCATAGTGTAGCATAGTAGGTCTCACAGTTAGAAAACTTATTGAACTCTTTAGTCCACCCCAAAAACCTTCCATAGCTCCTAGCATGATCCATAGGTAGACTGTAAACTGGTTCAAGTGTCAAACTGGGCAAGCTAGAGGGTGTAGCAAGCCTATTAGCATGGGAGATAGAGAATTTTCCAGACTATTTGGTCTACCCCTAGTGCCTTTTTTATGCAAACTAGTCTTGTGGCTAGGTGCCATGTTCACTATGCTACAGAGGGTGATAGGTAGACTTGGAAGTAGCTTTGTAGGTGCTAGGACTTCTAAGGTGCCATGTCATCTGCATGATCTAACATGACATCATGCTTGTAGGGATCCTTACCAAAATTTTGGGACGACTAAATCATGAGAGTCCCAAAATTTATGGTGTTTCAATGGCCCTTCTTTGTTGACATCTGGAGGACCTACTCGAGAGATGTCAACAAAGAATATGAAATACCATGAAGAACAAAACACCAACATTGCTCCTCAGTGCCCACTCGGATGATGCTTCACTACGTTTCAGAGTGCCTGGAGGAAAATGTAGGATAAGGGGGAAATGGATAGATTTGAGGAAATAGGTTTGGGAAAGGGATGAATGTAACATGTGACACTTTGCAAAATTTTTGTCATAGCGTGATCCCTTGTTTAGGTACTTGTGAGAGAGTCAATATGCATGGGTATCTTTCTCTTTTTTTTTTGGCCTTTTACCTCTCATTGGAGTGTTTGGATATGGTCAATTTATGGCCAAAGAGATTGTAAAGCAGTTATGGTGCCATTTTTTAGGCATTTGTCTTCCTTTTTTTTCTTCTTTTTTTTGTTTTCTTTTCACTCTTTTATGTTTTTGTGCTTTTCCTTTGTTCTACATCCACATTCACTTGCAAAAAACCTTGTTTTTGTTCTAGGATAGGTGTTTCCTCCCCAAGATGAGTTATGTTACATCTATGTGGGGCTTTGACCTGCCTACAGATGCTTCCCATGGGGTGAGTTGCATTATGATCATCATGGACTTGGCAGTTGGGCATGTGAAAGGGATTCATGTGTGTCAAGGAAACTTGAGAAGAGGATATGAGAACTTGTGGGTATAGGGAATGGAGGATTAAGTTGGTTGAAAGGGAGAGTAGGGTGTGCACTCCCAAGTATCTAAGCTAATTAGAGTGATCACTTTGGAATAATGTAGTGTTTTTCTCTCAAGGAAAAACACATCTCTGAATGATGCTATCTTGTCTTGTATCTTACAAACACAACAAAGAGAAAAAAAGAAAAAATAACCATGAAGTGAAGTGAGGGAAAAGTCCTGCTTTCTTTGGACACTACTAAAGTGGCAAGTGTTGTGCTTGACATGCATGATGTCTAAAGTAGGAAGGCCAATAGTGGTTCTAGCAGTGGCTGGCTAGAAAGGTTTGCACTGAAGAGGCTAGGAGCAGCGGTGATGCAGGTGTTGAGGATTCCTCATCCAAGGAAAACATCATACAATCTAGCTACAAGGTGAGAAGCCTAATAGCTAAACTCAGATGATGGCGAGGGTTGGAGGATGGCAACATTGTGGCTAGGCCACAATAGTGCTAGGACTCTAACAATAGGTGTTGATGACAAGAGCTAATACCAGGATGATTGGCTATGGTAGCAGTAGCTTCGGAAGGTCAGCAAGATATCAAACGACATCTCTAGAAGATCAGCAAGATGCTAGGGGCAATTACATTGCATGTACTCTAGCAAGTTTTTCCTTAGCAATGTGAACTATATTCTAGAACTGCAGTGTCCCACCTCATGCTATCTAGGATGTTTGAAAGTGTGCATGCTCACTTGTTCACAAGATTCACACTTGTGGGCTTGGAAGCATTGCACTATGGACCCAATTTAAAGTCTTGGTAAAGTTTTGAATGTGCTAGTTTAAGCTCCCAGCAGACTGATGTGCCAGTTTAAGGTCTTGTTAGACTGATGTGCTAGTTTAACATCGTAGCAGATAGTGGATGGCCAATTTTAGGTAGTAGCAGACCATGTGGTGGATGCTAGTTTTATGTCATACCCTAAGGACATTTTGTGCTAGTTTAATGTCATAGTAGATGAGTTGTGCCAGTTTATAGTCATTACAGACTATCTATGCCAGTTTTACATCATAGTGGATGTTTTTGCTTACCTTGATTTATCTTGGATGTAATCCTTTGTGTCAAACACAGTATGGATTGAGGTACAAGTGATTAACAGGATTTGCGAACTCATTGCCATCTGCATCGGCCAATTTGAACACTGCATTTTCATAGGCTTTCATGACTATGAAAGGGACTTTCCAGTTGAATGAGAATTTGCTAACTAGCTCACGAATGGCCTTGAGGATTAAGTCGCCCTTTTTAATTAGTCATTGATGTAAGTTGCACTAGTGATTTTACCATTGTTTATCCTGGTACCATTTGAAACAACTAAGTGTTTGAGCATGCTCCTCCTCTACGGAGTCAAGATCAATCATCGTTGAATTTTTGTTTTGAGTCTTGTCTATAATGTTTGAAAGGATCATCCAAAGTGATGGAACCTACAATTCAAGAGGTAACATCGCTTCAGATCTATAAAGAAGATTTTAAGGAGTCTTACCTGTACCTGTTATACATGTCATACAGAAAGCCCACAACATGTAGAGGATTTACTCATGTCATCACCTCTTGCTACTGCTAAGCATATTTCTCAGAAGGTTAATGATGGCTTTGTTTGTTGCCTCTACTTGACCATTCACCTATGGGTAGTATGGTGATGAAAAAGAGTGTTTGATGCCAAGGTTGTCGCAAAAGGTTTTGGTTTGCACCCTACTAAATTGTGGCCCATTGTCCATCACAATAGTCATGGGAAGACCAAACCTTGTTACTATGTTATTTAGGATAAAGTGGAAAACCTATTGGGATGTGGTCTTTCTAAGGGGAATACCTTCTACCCACTAGTATTTGGTTGTGATAATAATGAATCTATGTCCTATGGAAGACTTAGGTGTGATAGGTCCTATCATATCTAGTCCAAAACATTGGAAAAGCCACATGAACTATGTAGGATGTAATTCAATAGGTGACACATGTATGAGGTTTTCATGGTGTTGACATACATCGCATGTTCTATGCAAGGCCAATAGTAACCTAAGAATATGATTTTTGCTGCCATAGCCTTAGGAGCTATGTGTCCCCGACATAGTCCCTCATGGGCATTGTTAACAATCCTTTGTGCTTCTTCCCCACTAACATAGGCCAGTAGTATCCCATCAAAGGAGAGTTTGCATAAGGTGTTATCTCCTATTAGGACATACTACTGGGCTCATTTTTGTATTACATCCTTATGAGCGGATGTCAAGCCATGTGGGGGTTCACCATGTTGAAGTTAAGCTTTAATGTTGGCGTACGACTCTTGGGTATCTATTGTACTTACACATGGAATGTGTGCTACTTGAGTAATAGGATTAATGCATTCTATTATTAAGGTAGGCAAGGTAGGAAACATGTGTGATTGCACATTTAATGCTAATGTGGCTAGTTCATCTACTACAGTGTTTTCATTACGAGGCACATGTTGAATGTCTAATGTTGTGAATTACTTTAGTTTACTTTTGGCTAAGTTACAATAAGGTTTTAAGTGTGAAGCTTTGCAAGCATAAACCTTGGTGATCTAGTTGATAATGAGTTGGGAATTGCCCCAAATTACCAAATGTTGGATCCTCAACTCTTAAGCTACTATAAGACCCCTAAGGAGTCCTTTGTACTTAGCTATGTTGTTTTTGCAAAGGAATGTAAAATGATACATGAAGGGTCAATTTTCCCTAGAGGGAAATGTAAGAATAGCGGTTGTGCTACCACCTCATGTAGTTGAAGCACCATCAAAATGTAAAATGGCTTTGAAATTTAATGGAACAGGATTTATGCTATTGATTTGCTCATCCGGGAATTTGGGTTCTATTACTATCTAATCATCAATGAGTGTAGTCGTAAGCTATGTGGCTACTACTTGACCATTTGTTGATTATTGTGCCAGATAATGTAAATCGAATTTCATTGTTATAGCTTTCCATTGAGCTATCTTACTACTCTTGTACAAGTTAGTTGTCATAGACCAAAGTCTGTTGCTTTTACATATGATGCTAACTTTGCTATGAAACAGGTAATGTCCCCATTCTTTTAGTGCGAATACTAGGGCAAGATAGTTTTTCTCTACCTCATTATATTTTTCTTTGTGTGCTATCAATGCATGGCTCAAGTAGTAGACTGGGGTTTCAAATCCATCATCTCTCCTTTGACATAGCACTGCGACAATGGATGTGTCTGAGGTGGCAAGGTAGATGTAGAAAGGCTTATCCCTCTATGATGGGTAAACAATGGGAAGGCGCAAAAGCTCTCTCTTTAGGTTATCAAAGGCTTGTTGACATTGATCTATCCACTTGAAGTTGATCCCATTCTTGAGCTAGTGTTGCATGGGGTGTAGTTTTCTGTCAACCTTGTGATAAAACTTCTCATAAACTATGCTTTTCTTTGCAACCCACACAACTCTTTGAGATTTGTAGGTGGTCCTAGGTTAACAATGGCCCTCACCTTATCAGGTTCCACTCGTATCCCTATTTTTGACACTAAAAAACCTAGCATGCATCTAGTTTTAACCCCAAAAATACATTCCCTAGGGTTGAGGCATAGGTCATGCCTAGGACAACATTGGAGAACTACATTTAAGTCATTGGGATGATCAATAGCTTCCTTAGACTTAACTACTATGTTGTCAACATTGTTGTTCAGCCTTTCTAAGAGGTAATTACTAAAGATGTATGTCATTGCTCATTGATACGTTGCTCCAAAGTTTTTTAGCCTAAAGGGCATCATTGTGTAGCAAAAGGTATCCCAAGGGATCATAAAAGTAGTTGCCAACTGGTGCTCTGGATTGATGCAAATCTGATTATATCTTGAAAACTCATCCATGAAGGACAGTAAGGCATGAACAGCTATAGTATCGATAAGTTGATCTATACTAGGTAGTAGGAAGTCATCCTTAATTTTAGCCTTATTTAAGTCTTGGTAGTCTATACAAATTCGTATACTCCTAGTTTTCTTAGGTAGGATTACAATGTTTGAGACCTAATCTGAGTAATCGACGGCTTGAATGAAACCAACTTAATAGAGTTTTGTGATTTCATCACATACAACCAAAGCAATCTCTAGCTTAACTTTGCACCCTTTCTATTTAACCTCTTTGACACATGGGTCTAAGATAATGTTGTATTGTATGAGCCACGGGGCTAGGCCCAACATGTCTTCATATGACCATGCAAACACTTTGAAATTATCATTAAGGACTTTCGAAATGTTTTGTTACACTTGTAGCTCTAGTAGAGAACTGACTTTTAATGTTTTCACCTCACCTCTAGATGTAGTTACCATGGTTTCAATAAGAGGGTCCTTGGTCACATCCCTAGCCTCTAGGTCTAAGGCCTTGACCAAATGTTCTGGCTAGTCTAGAGATTTCTCCAAGGATGTTGCAACGTCATGAGTGGATGATTCCAAGTCTATTGATTCTATGCTTAGGTGTCTTATAATCCTAGCATGAGGTCCTGTCAAGACAAGGGGCATGTGGAGATTACCTTGTATAGCCATTTTCAAATCACTCCCACAAAATCATCAAATAAGAGAATGTCAAGTGGTACCTATTTAATAAAGTAACATGCAATAGAATGTAGAAAAGGTAATAATGTGGTGCAATATAATTGCCAGTTTAAGGTCTTAGTGGACCACAATAATGTAAAATTTCATTTTAATAGTGCCAGTTTTAGGTCATAGTAGACTATCAATAGGTTTAAAATGTAAAGGAGATGTCAGAGTTGCTAGTTTAAGGTCATAGCGGACCATCACTATTCAAAATTTGTGAAATAGAGTTGCTAGTTTAAGGCCATAGTAAACTACAACTATGAAAAGTTTGTAAATTGAATTTGCCAATTTAAGGTCTTATTAGACCATCACTAAATTTTAAAAAATGTAAAGTGAATGCTAAAATTGCCAGCTTAAGGTCATGGCGGACCATAACCATGTAACATTGTGAGTTAAAACTACCAATTTAAGGTCATAGCGAACTGTCACTAGGTCTAAAATGTAAAATGAATGATAAAATTTCTAGTTTAAGGTCATGGAAAACCATAACTAGGTTAAAATTTCTAGTTTAAGGTCTTGGAGGACTGTAACCATAAACAATTTGTAAAGGTGAAAGGAAAATTTTGATGGACCCGCTTGTTGTGCTACAGCCGAGTGCTACCGTGCAGCGGGGACATGCTACACTACAAGGGTGTTCCGCATTGTTCAGAACATGAAAGTGACAATTATTTCTACTACATTGGCTATAAATATGGGATTACCCCATGGTAAACTTGTCATTTTCATTGTAAGAGCCAACACCAAGAGCGTAGCACGGTCGAACTGAGAGAGAGCATAATAGGCGTAGAGTAATGGTTGATATAGCTGATTTGTGAGCAAGGCAATAGTACACAAAAGCAAATGTAGGCATCAGGGGCTTGCCAAGGCGGACAAAGCAAAGCATACCCTAGGATGCCTCTCCAAGGCACACATTAAGGAAAGGCAGGAGGGTCCATCCACTTGGTAAGTGTTACGCTACCCTCATTTGCTTTTTGTAATGTGTCAAGTTAGATTTCTATTACCATCACTCTTTTGGTTTTTTTAGTCTTCATTGTGGCTATGCTAGAACTGTTGTTGATTTTGTTGTCATTTTGGTTGCTAAGCCATGGCTATTGCCATTGTAGTCACAATGGTTGTGGTAGTTGCTACACTATGGCTGTGTGTGGCATCGCCCTAGCCATCATTGTTAGGAATGATCACTATGCTATCGCATGGGTTTGGATGGTTCTAGGTGGCGTAGCACATGCTTAGTATAGCGTACTACCCTTAGATGGGATTTTTTGTTTATGACGTTTTAGGGAAATGTAGCACATGCTCGGCGTAGTGTAGCATGAGCAAAGGGGGAGTTTATTATATTTATGTTTTTCCTAACTATGTTTCATGCAGTGGGGTAGGGTTGGGACAATGGGAACGTTGTGTGCATTTTTCCTAAGCCACATTATTTTGACATTGTAACTATTACTGGGTTACATTTTTGGTTCTTGTTACACTATGCTGCTTTAGTTGTCATGGTTGCTATGCGGCTACGTTGACAGGCCCACTACGTGGCTACGCTACCAGACCTACTATGCTGTTGATACTGTTATTCTAGTACATTTTTTAGTGTTTTACCATGCTTACCACTTTTCTATGCTTACACGGGGTGTGGACGTCCCACTATGCTATGCAAACTATAGCCATTACCCTTATGCAAAGTATAATTATTACACTACGCTCTATAGGGTATGCCTACTACACTACCCTATATAGGGCGTAGCTAATACGCTATGCTACGCATGACACTTTGCTATGCTTCATGCAATGTTTAATTCGATTTTACTAGGGACTTAGTGTTTTACACACAAGGGAAAAAATTGTATAGCAAGGGTTACGCTATGCTACATTAGTAACCATCACTTGAACATGGTGCTAACATTTGGTGCTTTATCATGTAGGGTCATGTGGAAACCTGTCTTGATTGTATTAGAAGTGATAAACATCCTATGCTGCCTAAGTGAACCCATGGCCAACATCCCTCCTCCCCATGCATGGGTGGGGCATCAAGCAATATGGTTCTGGGAGGGTACTCAGGAGTTCTTAGAGTTCCTCCTTCGCCACTTTAGTGTGATTTTGTGATCACACTTATTAGCCAAAACAACCATTGTGCTTATTGAAATGTTGTTTCCCGGGGAAAATTAGGGCATCTTGAAGTTCATGGCTGATGGGTTGATTGAGGGTGAAGGGGTGGAAGGCTCAAGTAGAAGGGGCCTAAGATGCTTGAGTTGGATTTGGGACATGCCCAAATTCAAATTCTACCACAAATACAACACGTTGTTTGTTGGTCATCACATGGGCACCTACTTCCAGAACTCACCTAGGACTATTTATTGCACCAGCGGGTGAGTTCTCTGGAGATGTTTCAAGCATGTTGTATTGTTTATATTACATGGTCAAAAATGCGTATTGTGATTTTGTTGTTACTAGGTTTGTGATTGATAAGGATGGTCTTCACGGCAACATGGATACATTGGTGTTGGCCCAAAAAAATTTGATAGAGTTCTCCTCTACCAGGAACGTGTGTGCTCGTGTCATAGAACAACTTGGGCTTGATTTCAAAACTTACCCAACCAAGTATGCCAAGTTCTATTTGAAGTGTAAGGAGCTTGGTTGGTTGGATAGGAAATGGGACAATCACTGACCACTTACCATAGAAGACATTTTGGTGGATATTCCACCCTTTCCTATGCTATTAAATTTGGTACATTAAGTTATGCATTTTTTATTTTGTGTGTGTTCATGTGATTAACATTGACTTTTCTTTTTTTTTCTAACTTTGTTATTGATCATTGTAGTAGAAAGCGAATCCCAAGATGTTACAGTGATTACCTTTGGACATGATGAAACCAACCTCTTCTTCAAGTACGGCGAGGTGGAGGAGACTCAGCGTTGGCTTTGCAATGAGGTTCTACCCATCCTTGTTGATAACATTTAGCAGGTTGGGCTCATAAATTTATTCCTAGTTGTAAATCTAAGTGTCCCAGCTACAAAAATGCTTTCCCTAGTTGATTCCTTTTTCGAAAAGGCTGACCGTTCCTACACACTTCACAATGTGTGGGTGGTGTTTGAAATTAACAATAAACTTTTTGCAGATTTTTTTGGCATTTTGTCTGATGGTCAACCTATAGGAGAAAAGATTAGCAAGGATGCCAACCATTAGGGGGACATCGAGGAATGGTTGGGGATAAGCAAAGACTAAAAGGGGATTTATATCCATAAGGTCAAGCTAGCGGTCACCCAAACGGTTTACATGATCTTCCGGGCCAATGCTTTCCCGAAGCTACTCTCCTAAGGGAAGATCCTTGGAGTAGAGCAGGCTTAGATAATGCAAGAGGTCATAGAGGAAGGGACCCATTATAAGTGGGCCAAGTACCTCTCTGAAGACCTATGTGCTAAAGTGGTTATGCTTCATGAGAAGCTTGATGGACATTTTAACATTCACCATGCCTTCTTCATAGCTTGCCTACGATGGTTCACAAAATTCCTAGTGGTCTATGAAAATGGTGCCTGGGTACAGTAGGATCATAACTAGATATCTAAGCCATGGATTTTTTAGGTGTTCCTCACCACCTTATCCCAAGATCCCCTAGAAACTATTGAGGAATCTCTCTCGATAACAACAAGGGATCGGGTGGCATGACCCTTTCATGCCCAGGATAGCATGGAATAGGCACCTACCATCAACATAGGTAATGTGATAAAGAGGGAATGTCTCATTGTTAAGATAGTGATAACTAGGCTATAATGGAAAAATTATCATCTAGTGGAGGAACTTCCCTGTACTACTGAAGAGAGAGGGAGGAAGTTATGAATCAAGGTTCACAAAGTGCAACCTATAGTTGGTAAGTTTGCTTAATTGTCTGATTAGCATAGCACCTGCTACATTGTACTACGTTGTGTAGGATAGCATAGGATAGTGGCCTTTTTGTATTGGAGTATCCTACTTATTTTAAACATGTTTATCAAAAGAAGAAGAGGAAGAAGAGGTTTTGACCCCTGAATTAGGGGTGCCCACTGTAGAGGAAGAAGAGGCCCCTACAATAGAGGAAGAGGCCCTTGCTATTGATGACCCTTTCATGGAGTGTGCCCTAGTACCTAAGGGGCACATGTCAGTTGAAGATGTCACTACTCTATTGAGTTAGCTAGAGGGAGAAGGGCTACAATTTGGTGCTAGTTAGTTTGATTGCTTGCTTGATAGTGTGGCAATGGGCAATCCCCCCGCTATCACCCCTGAGGGTTTGCTAGGTAGGAGCTTTGCACTCTCATTTATGTTATTTATCAAATTCTTTGCTATCCTCTCAATCATTGCTAACATGTTTTATTATGTAGCAGACACCAATGTTAAGGCCCCCAACTCTTCTTCCATGATCCACCTCTAACCATGGACCAAGACCCTCGATAAAGTTACCTTTATGGAGGGGGTGGTCAATGACATGATTAATTACCTAAGGTAGATTGATCTCGAGATAGGTATGTCAAAATTACTACATTAGGCTCTCTAAGTTATTGCATTTTTGCTATGGCACCATGACTAATGCTTTCCCATGTATAATCAATAGCTTCTCATCTCAAGTGGGGCCCTCATCAAGTGGTCAAGGTTGATGCCATGCCTAAACTTCCTCCAGAGGTAGTCAAGATGCCTTATCACATATATGAGGAAATGAGTAAATGTGAATTTTACTCAACACATTCTTTATGGGAGTGTAAGCGTGTCAATGAGGACCTCTGGAACAAGGTTCAAAAACTTGAAAAAGAGAAGGCCAGCCAAGTCGCTGAGTTGGAGGATCTTTGGTCCAGAAATGAATTTTTGTTGGCCCATGACACTCATGATGGTAGTTGTAATATGACCATTATTGACTATGCAAGATATTGGACAGCTGTAGGGAGTAAGAAGGAGGCCACTTGTGATCTTATTAAACAATGCATGCAAATGGACCTTCTGGCCCAGATGAACCAAGACTGGAAGGACTATAGTGCAAAGGTGTATGAATGGGGGCAAGCACAAAAGAACCATAAACATATGTATAAAATAGAATGTGCCACCTATCATAAAAAATATCAAGATGCTTCTATTAATTTGCATACTCATAAGCTATTCCTTGATGTCATTGGCACTTCTAGGGCCTACAAAAATTTCATGCAATAGGTGGTGGTTAGTGAGTCTCCCAAAAGGGAAATGACCTTAGGTTCGAGGGAAACCACCACTTCCACCTTTTCTCTGGGGCCATCCATATGGATAGCTTTAGAGAAAGGAAACATTGCAGCAAGCATTGATTTGGGAGAGGAGAATTGGGCCAACTTCAATGAGGAGGAGATCCTACAACATCTAGCAGTTGGAATGGATAAGATGCCCTTTGACATGGACGTAGGGCCATATGGGGTTAGTCATTCTTTATTGTGTCATAGTTTATTTTATGCAATCCTTATTGTAGTTTGACTTATTGTTTTGCTCTTTGTCTCATGCAAGATCCAAATGAAGGTGCAAGACCCATTGGAATAGGAAATGATGATGCTAACGAAGATTTGTAGCATGGTAGCGAAAGTTTTTTATTTTATTCTTTGAATTTAATTTTTTGTAAACATTATTGTATGGACTAAAATTTGATGAAGAAGATAATGTAAAATAATTTATTTTGTTTTTGTTAATCTATAATAATTTTTCTTTTTTATTATTATGTTTGGGCCCCTTGCAGGCCTCTTGCTTTATTTTTAGGCCATTTCGGGCCACAACAATAGTTTAAGGCCATTTCGGACCATTGTTTAATGAAAAAAAATTTTCAGTCTATTTTTTGAGAAGTTGAGTTGCCAGTTTTAGGCCTTAGCAAGCCGCAATGGTAGTTTAAGGTCATTCCAAGTTATTGCTAGTTTAAGGCCATTTTGGGCCATGCAATAGTTTAAGGCCATTTTGGGCAATGCAATAGTTTAAGGCCATTTCAGGCCATGCAATAGTTGAAGGTCATTCTAGGACATAAGTAAGGTATTGGTGACAAGGGCAATGAAATCAAAAAATTTGAATCATCCAAACAGTAAACTTAAAAAAAAATGTACATTAACAAGAAATTTAATGCAAAAATGTAAATTATGCAATCAGAAAACTCAATGTGAAAATATAAATTATGCAATCAACAAGCTCAATGTAAAAATGTAATGATGCAAACAACTAGCCAAATGTAAAAATGTAAGTCCTGCAAACAAGAAATTTAATGCGAAATGTAAATCATACAATCAAATATGTACCAATTTGCTAAAGTGATGTAAAAGTAGGTTTCAGTCATGCAACTACTTTCTAACCTGGTGTGGGTTACGCAAGGCATATGGCTGAGAGGCCTTACATTAGTATTCATCTATGTCATTGCCTATGGTTTGAAAGGGCAACTCAACCCATGTTGTTTCTTCATTTGAACTGATGGTTTTGGCATGCTCATTTGTCGAGCATGGAATTTTATTTTGAATGGGGGCTTTGTTTTTAGAGATTTCTATCTCTGAACCTTGCTCCACATTCATGTTGTTAATGCCCTATGAGGCGACTTCGTCACCATGAATTACGAATTCCCCTCCTACATAGGGTAAATGGATTTCCTAATGTATCAATGGGGAAATAGCCCTTAGTTGGGCCAACTATGATCTTCCTAGGATTAGGTTAAACCCAGGCATCTCTTCCACCATAATGAATGAATTTGATTTGCACACTCCCCTTAAACACCACATATGCCCCATTGAAGGACTTGAGGTACGAAGTTGTTGTGGGATTGATTTGATCAACCAAGCCTAACTTGTCAATGATGGGAAATGGGATTACATTGGTAGTAGCCCCATTGTCAACATGCACCCTACGAATCTTGTACTAGTCCACTCGAATGGTGATGAACATGGGAGCAGTTGTGACTTAACCCTTCTTAGGGTCATCCCTAATGGACTTGTCATGAAATGTTAGCTGGGTGGGTCATTGTTCTTTGGACATGGGGGGAAGTATGATTGCGTGAATGGATTTCTCTTTAGCCAACAAGTTTTTGCTAATAGGGATAGATGTCAACATGCGTACCATTGCCTAATGATGGGTAGCAGAGGTCATTACTAAGTTGTATAGGCTTAGTGTTGTGTTTTTGCACTTCAGGGCTTATTTAACTTGTGCAAGGGCATTCAAGAAATCTTGCCCACCATCTTGTTGTTTGCTAGCCTTCTCTTCTTCTATATGCCCTAGGAGGCAAATTGCTTGAGGAGGGATAGCTTCAAATTAAATACTAGGCTTCCTAGTCCAAAAGTTGATGGTTGCGGCTATGTTTGCTATTGGCAATTGATGAGGAAGAGGCCATGGGTACTACAGATAAGGGGGTAGGCTTAGGAGGACCTAGCATGGAACATTCCCTAGCCATCTTGTCTACTAAGTGCTCTTCACACCTTTTTGGACAAGGAGGCTATGGTGCAATTTTTGTTGCCTAGCTTTGTGTGGTAGGGGAGCTTGAATGTTTTGGAACCTTAATGAAAAATGGTGCTTGTTGTGTTGGCATGGGTGGTAGTGCAACTCTAACCACAAAGGATGAGGTGGATGTCTGATGAGGAAATTTAAGGACAAATGGGGCCTACGACTTAGTTGTGGTTGTTTTTTATGCATTACGAGGAGCCACATGCACCATAAATGGTTATTGTGCTGGCTCTAGATTGTTGTCAATGAAAATGACATTGATGGTGTACCCTGCATTGTTAGTGTTCAAGGGATCTTTGTAAACATGCATTGTTTGATTCTCGGGTCAAACGGAACTACTTTCATCAAGGACTAGCTTTCCCTAATTGATCATGCATTAAATATCATCTTTCAATGCTAAGAAATAATCTATATCATGATCACATAGTTGGTGATAGTCATAGAAATGTTCTAACCTAAAATTCCTAGGCACTAGTGGTTCATTGGGCATAGCCAAGGAGGGATTCCTAAGAACTTCATAGTATCTTTGATGGCATTTGATTGCCTCCTTTGACATCTGTTTATGTTGTATACACCTAGCTCCCAATAGTTGCTTCAAAAGTTCTTAAGGCTTAATGGGTAAGGGCGTATACTTGGAGTGATCCTTGTGCTCAAAGTTGGGCCTCGACTAGGTTGGCACCGTAAGTATTGGTGTTGAGGACTAGCATGTGTTACTGGAGCAAGGTGTGGTGTTAGCGGGAGCGTTGCATGCTGTGCTAGCCTTCTCCTTTTTGCTATTTTCAGGCTTGGTTTCCTTGCCCATAGTAGCCACTATTGTTACTACGGTCTTGCCCTTTTCTTTTTCACATAGTTAAGGTCTTTAATGGCTTTGGCCACATCCTAAATGCTCTTATTCTAAGCAAAGGATTGATTTAGGGAACACAGGGCTAGGTAGTAGAGTATAGACTTAATAGAGTCATTTGGACCTGAAGGTTACCAAGTAAGCATTTGGATCAGCCTCATTGTATTTTGTAAATTGGGGGAGTGACATCCCAGGAGGCAATGTGAGCATAGGGACAGCTGGGCTAATAGGGTCATCATGGTAAAATTCCATGACTTGGATGGTCTTAGAACCGATGGCCTTGACCCATTTGATCTTTTCAATGAGGATCTCGCTAAGTTGGAAGGGTTGATCTAGACCCAAGGACATTGCTGGTGGTTGCAGGGCTGCCTAAGAAACCATCATGGGTGATGTTGTTGGGGCAGTGGCCTATCCCATGGGAGGCATCGTTGGGGTTGCTCCAGCAAGTGGTACTACCTGGGTGGTCCACCACCTAGTGGGTGGTGCTATTGGGGGGATGATCGTTGGTGGCACCATGGGGTTGGCTACTTGCCCAGTTGGCGATGCAATCCATAGCCCTATGTTTGGTTGTACCACCTATGATACTTGGTACACTCGATGTTGGATGTAATGTGACATCTAAGATGGTTGTGAAATAGGTAGAGAAGTAGCTGGTGCCCACCACATAGTTTAAATTGGATTTGTTATTGGTGGTGGGATAGGTGCAGACGAGGGAATAGAAGCAGAACTCATGTGCAGTTGTAACGTAGACACAATGTGCACATATGGCAGTGTAGCTGTGAATGATGTTGGATAAGAAATGATGCAAAATATGATGATTGCAAAACAAAATGAAATAATTTTGAGTGAGAAAGTGCACCATCCCAAGATCAGGGAACTTGATCTTTGTTTGGGTGAAGATGTAAAATTGATGCATAGTATGGATAGGCATAGCTTACAATGAAGTAGTATGATCACAGGTCCTTGAACTATTGTCAACAGCTTGCTAACAAGAACTCTCTACTTGCCAGTCTCCTTGACAAAGCTGATTGATAGAAAGCTAAAATGCCAAAATGCCAATCACAAGAAAGATCAATCCAAAAGCCAAGAATGCTAGAAGGCAACTAAAAGCCAACCAAAAGATAATCCTTTGAACGTTGTTCATTAGGGTATTTATAGAGCCAAAGTTGGGAGAGAAACATATGCCACGTGTCCTAAGTTCCACAGGGTGCAAATGTGACTGTGCTATGCTACTGTGTGATGTTGCATGAAACCTACTATGTTGTGACCATACCATTCAAGCTGTATGTACCAAAATCTAGTGAACTTCCATGTTTGTTACAATGAATGAAAAGTGGAGCCTGTGCTCCAGGACTACGTGTTTCTTGCTCTTGCACATAAGGTCAAGTGTAGGGACAAATTTGGGGATAATCAAGGGGGTGCAAAACAAAGAAAACTTGCTAATTCTATTTGTTGAAGAAATTCCAATATGGGAGTGAATATTGCCAACAAGTTCTAGAGCTAATCAAAGATGTCCTAAAGCTTTCACACAAGTGTTACGCTACTTATGCTTTCCAACATATGGGCACAGTGTAAACATTTGTGTGCTATGCTATGCTATGTTACGTAGCATAGCCATTAATCTAAGAGGAACCTTGCCAGAGAGTTGAAAATACCTATATGAGGCCTAGGCAAGCAAGAAACTACAACCCTGTTTTTTATGCTGAAAGGTCCTACGTCCTACAGAGTTCATCCTTGGGACATTTTCATGCATTATGTCCTTGCTACATTGTGCTACACTATGTAGTGTAGCACAGTGTAGTAGCCAGTGTGGCATGCATCCTTGCTTGATTTACAATGCTTTATCGAGAAATTTTGCTTGGAATGCAAGGACAAAGTGGGACAGGTGCTCTTGAAGGTCTAATTATGGCCAAGTGCAATCCATTTGGTAGGGACCACTTCACAGGAGACCTTTATGCATTCTGACCCCGCTACGTTGTGTTACGCTATGCTACACTGCATAACATAGCACCTAGGTTGTCTTGAATTCTAACTTACTTTGCAATCATTTTTTCATAGAATGTCAATCATGTCTTGGCATGGTAGTAGAGCAAACCTATTTGATGGTTTAAGCATGGGAAAATATGGTTACTCCATAAGATCTATCTGAGTACGAGTATTGTGAAAGTACATCCCTGCTACGCTGCGTAGCGTAGCATACCATAGCACTTAAATTAAAATTATTTCTAACAAAATTCACCATATTTTGCTATGTTTTATTGCTCATGCATCAAGGATGAAGTGGGGAAAATATCTCAGAGGACTAAGTTGTTGTCAATATGCATTTTTGGAGCTTGATCAATCTTCTCAAGGCCTTCTATGCTATGTAGCATAGTGTAGTGTAGCAGGTCTCATAGTTAAAAAACTTGCCAAACTTTTCAGTCCACCCAAAACACCTTCGACAGCTCTTAGCATGGTCCTTGGGTAGCCTGTCAACCAGGTTAAGTGTCAAGCTGGGCAAGCTAGAGGGTGTACCAAGCTTGTCAACCTAGGAGATAGAAAATTTATTGGATTGTTCAGTCTACTCCTAGTGCCTTTTTCATGCAAACTAGCCTTGTGACTGGGTGTCATGTTGACTATGCTGCAAAGGGTGTCAAGCGAGCTTAGAAGTAGCTTTTTAGGTGTTAGGACTTTTATGGTGCCATGTTGTGTGCACGGTCCATCGTGACATCATGCTTGAAGGGATCCTTGCCCAAATTTTGAGACTTCTAAACCATGAGAGTCCTGAAATTTATGGTGTTTCAATCATGGTGAAGAGAAAGAACAAGAACTAGTGCAAGAGCAAGAAAAAAAACCAAAGTAATGATAAGAGAAGCAAGTCCCATCACCACGATTGTAGGATTATAGACCCCTAATGAGCCATCTATAGCAAATTTGTGAAACTATATGGTGGGGAAGTAGGGATAAATCCAACCTCTTCTAAGTCATTGATGAAGTAATTTAACCCATAGTTTCAATCAATCCATAAAGGGGACAAATTTCTTTGTAATCAAGAGAAGAAGTCTAGTGGTCATAGTAGATTTTTGGGAATGCTGTATCTTTTCAAGTAATGCTTAAAACTAAAGAAGATGCTACAATTGTGGTCATGCAGCATCAAGATGTGGCAAGCATAACAAAAGTTATAATAGCCCACAACAAAGAATATTTTAATGTACTTGTTGTGTCCTTGGTGGACTTAACTAAACCTAGAGACACACAAATGTTAGTCAGAACCTTGATGACTCTTGTGGCTTATGAGGATGTGCTTGACAGATTACTGTAGATTGGGTAGGTCATGCCAAACCTTTTCGACATTCCCAGTTTTGTTACTATAGTTTAATTTGATCTCATAGCCATCAAAGGAAAACTAGTCATGGTAGAGACTAGGATAAAGAATGCAAAAGTAAAGGTACACTAATTTCAAGAAGAGTTCATCATCATAAAAGCCAAAAGTAGGCATCCTTTCAAATTCATTATGCTTGATCAATTGGAGTAGTTCCAAATAGAGTAGCTGGGCCAATTAATTGAGTAGAATAAAATGGCTGAATAGCAAAAGGAGAAAGTGGTCTAGAATGCCTTAAGCACCAAAGCACATGTGTATGCTCATGTAAAGGCACTGATTACTACTTAGGAGGAAAACAAGTAGCTTATTGCTGACAATGTAAGGTTGATCACCATTGAAAAGAAAAAAAAACATCTTGATGGAGAGCATCCAGTAGTTGAGGGAGCAACTAGTAAGGATGAACCAAGACATAAGCAAATTGGCTAGAAAGAATTGAACCTTATCAATTGAGGAGGTACACACTATACATCAAAAGCCTACAATTGAGATAAGCACATGGTAGAATGACATTAAAAAGCAAAAGAAGCTCAAAGAGCACTTTTGGGACCAGATCAACATGTACAAGCAAATCAATGAGAAAGATATTTAGATGACAAAGGCTTGAATTAGTTCCATATTAGTGAAAAATCCTGATTGGCAACCCATCCTAGATAGTTGTTCCCTAGTCTACCAAGTGGAAGCAAAAAAGAAGGATCTATAGATTAAGAATTTTAAGGAGTATAATGCATTAGCTAACCTTTGTTATTCTAACCTAGCCATGTTAATAGTAGGTTGGAAAAAAAATGAACTAGAATAGCAAGTAGAAGTCACTTATCATTTATATGAGAAGGAGTTTGCATATAGAACAAATGCTCTATAGAAACTTCAAGTAGTAAACATAGATAGAAGTAATTAAGGCTTGCTACCATGGACAAAGAGATGTAGCTTCAAACCTAGCCAAGAGAATAATAGATTATCATGAATTGAGAGAAAATGCTAGGGCTTTTGAGGAGTAATGGAGGTAGTTCACAACATGGCAAGTGAAAGCTAATCTGATGCTCCTACAGCTACTAGGTCCATGGGATGTAGCACCTCTAGCACACATTGGATCATCAACCTAGATGATGCATGACCTAAGAATGGAGGACGAGAAGTTGCAAGAGCTCCTACACCATTACAAATTCTAGAGGCTTGATGACAAAGGAAAGCAACCAATGGAAGAGCCATCCCCTATGGGAACTATATAGCTTCCCCAATTTTGTTATTTTTCCATGTCATGTCCATTTTTTATAAAACACCATTACAACATGAAAAATTCAATTTTTGTGTCTATTAGAGTTAGTCAATAATCCCATACCTGTCCAATATTTTGTAAATAACTTGTTCCTCATTTTGTTTAACTCAAGCATGAGTTTTCATTCAATCGTGAGGGTATGATGAGTCATGTTTTGGTAGGGATCCAATATTAGGTATCTAATGTCAAAGCTATATTATTTTTTATTTGATATTATGGCACAACCTCCAATGTCAAGGATCCAATATCACCTCATTCATGCTAGCCTATAAATACAACACTTGGTTGAATGGCTTTGGACATATATACATAGAGAGGGAAAATATAGGTAGTAGAAAAGTAACAAAATTCTATTAGTTTTTTTTGTATTGTATGACCAAAATGTGATGTTAAGTGATTGTATGATAACCTTATTCAAAAGTGATGTACTTGGATGTGTTGCATGCTCAGTAATAAAGATCGAGATTACTTCCATCATTGCAGCATCCACTTAGCTTTATTATTGTTAATTACTAAAATTCTTACTATTTTTCTTAGTTAATGTTTATCATATATTACTCTTTATTATTTCTATCATTAAGTGGAATGAGTACGACTAATCATAAGCACTTAAGTGTAATTACAAAGTCCAAGGCATGTACAGAAGGTTAGGAATAAATATTCATCACACATAGGCTAGTTTAGACTTTACTTTTCATTTTTAATTAGATTAAATAATTAATTTCTCTAATATCATTATTAGTAACATAAGGTTTCAATAACATCAATTATCATATGTCTCACTTTGGACTAAATCATATGTGGCAAAGCTACCACTAGTCCAAGTGGGAAGGCTATGAACTACAATTAAGACATAACAATCCAGATGCCACAACTAGTTCCATCCATGGAATTTCATTAGATCATGCATGAATGCTTGTGATTCATATGGTTGGGTGTGATATCCACCACTCATCAAAATGAATGGCATAATTACAAGGGCTCAATTTCTTTTCAAAGCATAAGAGTGAAAAGAGAAATGTAGTGGTTGATGTACTATCAAGGGTGCATGCTGTAAATTTTAATACTCCACAAGTGGAATGTATCGATGATTTACTCAGTTATATGTAGATGATCATGATTTTGGGTAGGTTTGGAAGAATTTCAATGGAATCTCTTATTTTGTAAAACTAATCACTTATATACCTTTGTGATGATCAACCTAGTCATGAAAAGAATTTATTATCCCATGTAGAGTTTTCCTACTATGCTACATTTGAATCCATCATTGAAAAAAGTTCTTTGAAGAAAACTATGTATATAGCCCAAGAATGTTGGATGATTAAAAAATTTTATGGAGAAGCATAATTAAGTGTTAAATTTGTGAAGAAAATGAACTAAAAAATTTATCTATCCTAGTGAGAGAATGGTTGATGAAGAAGGCTAAAGAATTATTTCCAAAGAAGAATGAAGATTGGAGAAATATTAAATTTAACATTGGTGATCTTTTTTGAATCCAAGAAAAGAGACTAATAAGAGTGAACTTCTAAAAGTTAAAAGACAAGAAAATGATATTTTTCAAGTTGAAGATAATAATGATTCATTTGAGATGTTGATTTCTGAAGATATTGGCATATCTTTTGTATTTACTTTTACACATTTGACTCATTATCATGGACCTAAAGATGATCAAAATTTGGAAATAATCATAGAAAAATTAAATGCTATGATCAAGGATTCACATTCCTCCAAGAAAAGGAAGGCTATCATGCTCAAGAAAAGAAAGCCTTTAAGTACTGGAGAGACAAAGAGGTATGAGTATCTACTTCATTAGAATGATTAAAATCTAGATGATGCTACATGAAATGAAGAAATGAATTTAACTCTTTGATGAATTATGTATAATTATTAAGGTTTCTAAAATTTATGTGTTTATATTTTGATATTTTTTTGAGTTTTTTGTGTATTTTTCTTATGTTTGATAGGCAACTACAAGATTACTGTAAGTTGTAGTCAATCGTAGTTTTTCATTGTATCTGCAAAGTCATAGTCTACCACAATTTTGATCTTTCATAAAAGGATGTAAGTTTCAATCTTGGAAAGTGAGTTTCAAGTCCATTATGAGTCATAGTAAGTTCACAATAGAATATTGAAAATCATAATTATTTGTAATCCACTAAGAAATAGAGACAAAAAAGTATAAGGATTTTATTAATGTAATAAGATGTGAGTCATGATCTAGTTGTGAGATGGTTGTTGTAATGTATTACAAGCCATAGGAACTTGCAATTTGAAGAAAATTAATTTTCCAAAAAGGTGCAAACTTTAGAAAAGATGAATGATCATCCAAAGACTATAAAAACTATAAGATGTCTCTTAAATTAAGGCCATGCTATTCCCTTTATGTGAAAGAGTTGAACAACCTTTAGAGGTGAGAGAAGGAATATTTCTTATGGGATCATCATGTTGTATGATCCACTTGAGTAATTTTAATCTTGAGTAGTTGGAAGTGAGGATTGTCTTAGGTTTTGTTTCAAATCCTTCTGCATTACTATTTCTAGCATTGTACTCTAAATTTTAGTATTCAATAAAAAATTTTATATTTTATCATGTTCCTTATTGAAGTGTTTGAATTCATAACTTAGAAGTTTTCAAAGAAATTTGGGGTGTTTGGAGTGAAGCCCTTACCAAAATCGTATAAAAGCTTTTGGTTCATAGAGATATTTAACCATGGAAATGTAATCTTTACACTTCAATCCTTGAATTAGGTAATTTACTTTCTATTATTATTTTTTATTTGTATAGGAATTCAAGTGGGTTTTCTTATTTTTTCTAATATTTAGGATTTGAAAGCTTTCTTTTATCCTAATTTTTAGGTTAATTCTTTTTGATATTTTTTATTTCAACCATTTATGATAATCATTAGTTTTTATAAGCTAGGGTTTATTCAATATTATTCTAGAATTATACTATTTTATTTTTCATAATGTCTAAACTTTATGGATGCTCCATTGGTAGTGATAGGAATTTCAATTTTTTATGGGTGATAGGGGCCCTCTTGCCTAGGCCAAAATATCTCTATTAATGATACATATAGAAAGATAATTGTAAACACTGAATATGGAAGAACATAAACTACAATATTTACTTGTATATATCATAATATTTATTAAATAAAAATATTACAATTAAATGGACCTATGTTGTCAAGGTAAGGAACTAGTATTTTTATAATTTCATAATTTTTATATATTTTATAAACATATGAAATCAAGTAATAGTTAAAACTCATCGTAATCACTTACAAGATAAGTGTCACATTCACACATGAAAGGAAATAAAACACACATTTACATCATAATCCATTATGAAGCAAGCATAATAAAAAATCTAACACACATGCAAAGCATGTTATAATCCATTATGGGATAGGTGCATCACTAACCTATGAAAGTAGCAAAATATTTTTATTCATACCATTGATGACCTAAGACCGTTCCAAATAGATAAAACCTCCTCAGGAAAGGTCAAATCATCACAAAGCTCCACATTACTATGATAATCTATTTAACAGAATTAATTTAATTCTAATTTTTAAATATAATAAGTAATTTAATTAATTAGATATCATCTTCAAGGTTTAATAAAATAAAATTGGAAAATAAAATTAAGACTTATTTATTGTACAAACAAGGCTCTACATTAATCAAATGATTTCAAGCTATGAAAACATGGTAGCACTCAAACATAGTCTCACTCCATGATGAACTAGTTAATCAAAACAGACAACAAAATAGATTGCATAGTTGCCCAAGGGATGAGAAAAAGTCCTTTACAATAAAGAAAAACTGAAAAATAAATGATCCTTTTGAACTTTACTCTTTATACATTTATATTTTTCAAACGTTTAACAAAAGTGATTCATCAACAACATAGTGATGACATACAAATGTTGACATACAATGTGTTGAAATACTAGGATGTTAACTAACTAGGTCTAGCGATACCAAGTGATTAATATACTAGGTGTATTAATGTACTAGGGATGATGATACTAGCATGGCAACACTAAGGTATTACCATCAAGGATGCATCACCAAGTATGCACCAAGAGGTGTATGTTACCAAACTCCAAAATAAGCCTAAATTATAAGTTTAAGTATACAAAAAGAGGTTAATGAATCTAAGCTTACAAAAAATTTGCCATGGGATGTAACATAATTCTCCAATAACTAAATTAAGCAAGTCCCTTAGCTTATAACAATAAAACATAGACTAAGTATGGCTTGTCTTATGGTCACTGCAAATGAGTTACAACAAGATATGATGCATTAAAAATCATAAACTTTTCATCTCAAGAAGTACTACTAGGAGGTGATGGTTATGGTAAAACCACTCCTAGAATGTCTTATGTGTAGTGAGGATACACCATATATATTTGAAATGTTTCTTCTAATCTTATCACTCTTTCTTAAACAATTCTACTTTGGCCCCTTATTAGTTATTTTTCTGGTAGGAGCACCCATCATAATTTATTTCTCTCTCAATTGAATTGCTTATGATACCAAATTTCTTGCATGACATATGTTGAGTTACCAAGAGCAACACATAAAACATTATCCTAATCAAGATCCTAGTGCATGAAGGTATGAAAAATGTGATAGAAACATTTTCAAAAATAATACTTGATTTTGTTTCTTCTCCATGACTGGGGTACAATATTCTTATCTTAGATAAGTATGCATTACCATGAGATACAAAAGCATTCTGACAAAATATATTAAGATATTTATCTTGAAACATTAAAAAATAGTGAGAAATTATTGGAGATAATGTGCAATATGTTCTCATTTGGACAATCAAATTTTCTCTCAAATCTACATTTTATGTCATGTTTTAATTTGAAGTCATGTAATTCTTTTAGTTTTCAAAATTTATAAGTCATAAGAATCATTAGGAGTTAGTTTTTTAATTTTCAAGGTTTGAAGTTTATCTTTTATTTTTTTCAAGTGCATGTGCATACTTCATTTTTGTAATGTATTAATGATGCTACATGTAATACTCATTAAACTAAAGCATTTATAAAAAGTATAAGAAGAAATCCTATCCTTCATTAAGAGGAATTATTTCAAGTTGAAGATGAATAGAAGAGAAGTATGCAAGTAGTTCCTTATGTTTTTGTGTGCATTTTTCTTTTCTTTCTCATATTTTCATAACATGAAATTCTCACGATGATTTCAACTCCTCATAATTCTTTTATCCAATTCTCACAATATTCTCATAAATTTATCATAAGTAAATCTAATTTTCTCTTAATTATTCTTGCAATTCTAAAATATTATCTCACATTTTCATAAGAAATTGATTCTCATACATTGGTTTCATGTTTTCTCAATGAATGTTAAAAGTTTAGATGTTCAATTAAACGTTTTTGATATTTTGAATCTATGATTCTAGAAAGGATTAATTAATGTTTTTGTTAGAAAGTTTTGCATGTTGAAGGATATGTAATTCTCTTATTTAAATTGGTGTTTGGTATTGATTTGGGAAGGTTTTAGAGAGCTCTTTTAGGCATTTTTTAATGTTCTTTTTTTTCATAATTTCAAAGGAATTTGGATGTAGTAAGCGTAACTATAATTAAAGATTAATAGATCTAGTATTATCACATGGCTTTGGATATTTGGATTCGAGATCAGAGCACTTAGATGATTGAGTTATTGTTGATTTATCTTAGGCATTTTCACATGTTTTATGAAGTTTTAGTCAATAATTCATGTTGAAGTTTTGGAGGTTTATTATGATTTATAATGTCTCTCAATATTGTGGCTGAAGTTTTAGGAAGATTTGACATTATTTACCCTTAAAATCATGCTTGTTTTGGGTATTTACCTTTTTGAATTATAGGTTATATTACTAGTCATAGATTCTAGAGTTATTAGTAGATATCATTGTTCAATATATTAATCTTACATGGATTCCAATTATTAGAATCAATATCTTTAGACTTTGAAACTTTAAAGTGCTAGAAATATCATCGAATATTACTCTAGTAACTTCAATTGCTATAGAGAACTTTCATCTCATCCCATATCACCCTAGTAATCTAAATTGATATGTTTGTAGGAAAACTAGAAAGCTTCTCATCAAGATAATGCTCCAATAATAGTGATTGATAACAACAAGAAGAATTTCAATTCCAATCATGATATGTAACATTCACTAATACAATTAAATTTTTGAGTTATTTCTTAAGCCATTGGGGTATAAATCTTGGGCATTTTGTTTTTGATTTGATTAAATCTTCTAATTTTGATCTCCAATAAAAATCAAAAGATGTTGATTACTAAAGTAATAAAATAAATTAAAAATCACATCCACACATCCAAAAATAAGCTACCCAAGGCCTAAAAAAATTATTTTAAATAATTTAATCAATGTGAATAAAAATAGATCAAAGTAAAAATTTTAAATGTCATGAAATCCTAGCATTAGAAACTTAGAAAGAGAAAGGAAAATAAATGCAAGGGTTCATAAAAGAAAAAAATTAAAATAATTTTTAAGTTAATACTACAAACTAATTAGAAAATTAAATATGAATAAGAAAAGAATTATCTTTTATAATTATTAATAAAAATAGAATCATTGCTACTTGAGCATGTGACTAAGCAAGTGCTTTATGCAATACAATTATCACAATCTATAAGAAATTTGGTATTGAGCTCACTTTTAATGTTGAGCCATCAAGAATCTCCAATTGGATTATTCTTATTAAACTCTTATCCTTCTTTACCTTAGAAATTATATTACTAAAATATCCATAGACTTTAAACAAGTAGCAAGACATCAACATCAAATGTGAGTCCACCACTTTGATGGTCAAATCTTTTTCTCCACTTTTCCTTGACCAACTTCTTGTAAACATAACTATAAACCAAATAAAAACTAAAAATAAAGAAATGGAAAAGTTAAATGGACGAGAGAGGAGAATGAAATAAAAAAACATTGAGTTCTAGCTAATAATTGATTTAGCTTATAGAAGTACAAGAGCACTCATTATGTATCACAAGGTATTTTCTATTAGTTTTCTTCATCACTACATTCTTAACCATTGAGGATAGATGTCCTAGTGCCCTTTCAGAGATGCAAGATGGCACTATCACTTCTAATGCCATATAATTTTAACTATTCCATAATTTGATTGTTGATAAAGCCAAATTAAGTAAAGTGATTTAAAGTCATGTAAAAGTTCATGAATCCAATTTGGTTTTTCTCCCTACCTACTGTTGTATCCAACCTCACCCATGCTATCGCATGGGGCCATGATCAACAAAACTATCCTGTAAAATCATATACCATTTCACCAAGCAATGTTGGCATGTAGGAAGGTGAACCAATGTGTAAGAAGGTGAACTAACATGTAGGGAGGTGGACTAATGTGAAAGAACGTGAATCGACATGTAGGGAGGTGGACTGATGTGCAGGGAGGTGAAACACCACTAGTAGGTGGCTATAAAATAGAGAATGAAGATGAATTCGGAAGGGGAAAGTAAAAGCCTACTTAACAAATTAGACTTCCTTCTCGAATAGCTACGTCTCTTTCCATTGAGGCACATGTAGATGGGAAAGGGGTTCTCTAGGGGCTAAGAAACTAATGGATGATACCTTTCTCTCTCTCACTTCTCCTATTTTTCTTAGGATGACTATGGTGCAGTTGATGCATGCGAACGACAAGCACAACAAGTAGGTTCTATAGTCCTACTTCTTTATTCTTGATAATAGATCAATGATAGTTAGCAATGGTAGAGTTTCATGGATGATAGTCAAAAATATTAGTAGCAAACCAAGAGGTAGTAGTTTTCTTTTCCCTTTTTGTAGTAGACCCATGATGGTGGTAGATATAGAACTAGAGACAACAATGCATCTACCAACATGTGATAGCAAGACATAATGGCTCATTCTCTCTCTCTACTATGGTATTGCAGCAATAGATAGTAGCAGTTGCAAGTGTGGGTTCTATAGTTCCATTCTATTTTTGGTGAGTAGTGCATCCATGACAGGGTTCTCTAGATAGGGACAAATTTTCCTCTCTCGTGCTAGTGACAAGGCACATTCTATCTATGTGTTAGAGACACATCAGTAGGCCATTTAATCCAACCTCTTCTCTCTCTCTCCCTACATCAATAGCTATAAGCAGTGTTGGTTGCAACAACATCCAGAACAAACTAGCTGCAAATGGCAACAATAGTCACAAAGTACGAAAAATTTATTTTGGTTACTAATGAGTCCCAATATTAGACCCTTGATATCGAACCCGTGATATTAAACCCTTGATATCAAATATGCGATGTCGAAAAGGCTGAAGAGATATTGGACATGTAATGTTGGAAGTTGTCTCATCACAGATAAATAAGAGACAAGGGCACTTGATTTTGCAGTGAGTTTTCATAGTCCCTTAGCCAAACTCCTATAGTTTTTCCTTTCTAGAGTTAGAATTATTTATGAGTGTCTATAGTAGGAGTCATAAAGTGAACGAATCTTTGTTCGTGCATTGTGTACATGAGCATGCCTTGTGACTGAAAATAAAGATGAACTTTATGATAAAACTTGCAATATTCAAAATAGCTTAATTATCGAATTTCATGTTATTTACTATTATTCGATGATTTTAATAGTTAATTGATGTTATTTTTATTGAGTTGTTATTTATCAATGAATTAGCACACTTAGCACAACCACTTCAAGCATACGTGCAACAGTTGGTAACACAGTAATGACTAGCGTATGGTAATCCCAGTAGTGTTACACTGATTTAGGATGTGTTTAGGATGCTAGTGTTAGGACAAGTTACAGCATAGTTCATTAGTTAAATCAAATTAGTTACTAAATTATTTCATTTCCCCCTTTCTTAAGCACCAAGAACATAAAACATAAAAAGCATAAAAGTGATATACCTCAAGTTTACTTAACCATACAATTATGCCTTACATGTAAGCTTGGGAAGATAATGATCTCATAACCCAGCCTTGTTCTATGTAAGCACATAAGCACTTAATCCTTGGATTTTAACTGGATCACATATGAATGCTCATATTCATATGGTTGGATGTAGGCGTATCTCACCACTCATCATTGGCACCATTGCTAGGGATTTTGTTGTTTGTGCACTAATTAGAACTTAGGAAATCCTTCCATCATTGGAACAAACCCTTAGGGTTAGTTATCCTACAACGATAGAAAAAGAGAGTATTGCACACTCAATAATCATTCATGTCTCCTTCTTCTTATGAGAGTGCTTCACCACCTAGGTCTGACACCATGAACAATCATAGGTAGAGTGTATAGGATAATCTATCAGTACCCCAACAATTTCACTTGGTATACATTCATCCTGATGAGTATATACTAGACTTTACCTTTATCCTCCACCAGGATGAACAACTATATTGACATGATTTAGAAGGTAACATAGTGTTACCTGCCAATTGCTCAATCTCAAGCATGCCTTTTCATGCTCTCACACCAATTAGTATGCATCACTTACAATTGGAGTACATTATGCATGAACAAGATGTGAGGGATTATTGGCCCACAGAGGCACAACATCAAAGGAACCTACAACAGGAGAGACAACACAAATCTATGAAGGAAAATTGATCTCAGGATGTCCTGTATGTCCTAAGTCAAAACAAGGGTGGTGAACCTATCTCAGGAGGTTTTCCACAGAATGATGTTCCTCTCGTTGACTTTGGTCAAGGAGTTGTGTATCAAAATCTTCACTCAACTATTCATAATTCAGGTTCTAATGCCAATGGATAAAAAGAGTTTAGAAAAGGAACACGAACACATGACAATGATGGACATTTGGATTGTGACCGTGACCGAGGTCGTGAACACTGAAGAGAAGATGATAGGCACCATCATGGTGCAAGTTCTTCTTCCTCTTCACCTTCATCATCTCCTTCCCCCTCTCCTTCAGGATCTAAATGTAGTCACAAAGGGAGAGACAATGAGGTTAAGGGTAAGCAAAATAGAGATCATAGAAAAAATAGTTGAAAAAGGGGATGAGGGTAGTCCAAAGAGACACATCATGAAAGAAGGGAGAGTAGGGAACAACATAGGCATCATAGATGCCATAGATAACATGATCATGATGAACCCCTATTTGTGACCTAAAGTATGTTAGATATATCAAAGGATGCTAGAATTCCAACAAGGCACTCAAACGATAGTAGGATCAAAAGACTGGACATGAATAATATCCCACGATTTGAAGGGGGATACAATGTTGATCCTCAAAACCATTTACAAGCATTCCAAGATGCATGTGCCTTGCAAAACATAGAAAATGAGTGGCAAAAACTAAGATTGTTTCCATGGACACTGATCAAGGAAGCAGAAAGCTAGTACCAGTCCTTAGAATTGGAATCCATATGTCAATGGAGTACCATGTTAGAGCTATTCAATGATAAGTATCAAAAGTACTCCCAAGTGTCCAACCTATGTAAGAAAATCCAAGGATGGATACAAGGAGGACTTGAACCCTTGGATGCTACCATGGGCCAATATTATACCTTATTACATCATTTCCCTGGCCATGATTACTCACAAAAGGAACAACTGCGCCATCTCATAGATGGGCTTAGGTATAAAATGTGAAGAACCCTTGGGACTTATGCCCAAGGAAGGCTATTTTAGCTCAGAGCCCAAAAAATACAAAGATTTTTGGAGCAAGTTGCCAAGGAGGAAGGCAAGTTAAGGAAAAGAGAAAGTGCAAAGGAGTACAAAAGAGATCCTTTCCTTTGAAAGAAGAAAATTAGAGTTTTTGAAGATGAAGAAGAGTCACCACTTAAGAAGATGGTGAATAAAAAGACCTTTTCCATTCAAAAAATTGCATCAAAAGTTTCAACAAAGGTAGACCAAATGTGAAAATCCTTAGATGATAGATTTCAAACTATTCTAAAAATAGCAGAGGAGTCTAGGGGACATAGTAGTGACCAAGAGAGAAGGAAAAAGAAAGAAGCTGAGTATGCACATAACATGGGTAAGGGCAAAGTTGCCTTCATTGAAGAGGTTGTGGATTTAGACATAGACAATGATGGCGAATGTAAGATATGTTAATATGACCAGCCTAAAGGATGTTGCCTAGTAGTGTCACATTTGTAAGAGTCTCAGGTGTATGCACTAAACCCATGATTAAATAGATAGTAAGAACCTTGAAGGTTACCTTATCCTCAAGGTAACCTAAGGCAATTCTACCAACCCTTGACATATTATCTGACTAGAACCCGACCACAACTAAATGAATAATATAAATAGTGGCAATACCCAGAATCATGGGGGATTCCACTACCACATCAACAACATCCTTACCATCAACCTAACCTATATAGGTATTATGTTTAGCAGTCAATCTCTCCACATGACTCTACTAGTCACATTTCTCCTCAGCCTCACCACTAAATTCACGAGTACTATAGAAATCCTTCTCCTAGGAGTGATGTTTCACATACGTACTATCCTTCTCATCCAACTACACCTCTTCCATGCTTAGCTTCATTACCACCTACTCCAACTATGCAAGGCAATCTTCCTACCCAGCCATAGCAATGTAATGCAACAAGGGCTATCAATTCTCAACCTACTATTGGTTCAAAAAACCAATAAAATAAAAGACCTTTCTTTAGAACCAACAATCCAAGCAAGATCTTAGAACCACAAGTGGCTAATTCTTCAACTGCCTCACCACCATTTGAATCTTTAGAGCTTCCTTTGAACCAAAAACCACACTCAACGCATACTATCATGTTAACTCATGTTATCATTAATTAAATCAAAGTTGGCCATCTTCCTAGGAAATTCTCTGATCCTAGAAGTCCTCTTATCTATGTACTAATTTCTGGGAATGAGCTTTGCAAAGCTCTTTTGGATTCAAGTTCCGGTGTTAACTTGATCTCTCAAGAAATATACAAAGCTGGAGCCTGCCTCTACTAAAAAAGAGTAACATTCATTTAGAGTTGGCCAACTAGTCCATCACTATCCCATTAGGACTAGTGAAGGCAATTGTCACAACTATTTATGGGTGGTCATATCTAGTTGATTTCCTAGTGATTCAAGTCAACAACTATAAGGGGGACTTCCCACTCATAATGGGAAGAGCATGGCTAACCACGATTGATGCATGCCTAGGAATACATGATCTTTCACTAAAAATATTAAAAGAAAATATGTTTGGAAAGCTCAAGAAGAATAAAGTTCCATGCATCGCATACAGTAACATAAGGTGTAACTACGTGCAAAAGTCCTGGTTTGTACAACATTTAACATTGCCTGCATGCAACCAATGTGCACAAATAACTGACATACAAAGATGCCTGTATGTAGCATCCATAAGATAGGAAGGCACCTAATGGTTGACAACTCACCAAAAGAGCAATTCAACTCTATGCATGGAACCAAATAAGAGCATGAATTGTGCCTATATCGATAGCATAGATACATTAGCGCAAGTCCATCGCCAGCTCCAAGTCTTGACATCGAAAATATCAACTGGTGAAAGTTGGAAATTCTTGATGAGTTTAAGTAAGAGTCCCTTGAGTTAAAACCATTGCCCACAAGTATGGAATACACATTTCTTAAGAATGGAAAACCAGTAATCAGTAATTGTAAGCTCACTCCTAAACAAAAAGAAATATTGTTGAAGATGGTAAATAAATGGTTGAAAGCTTTTGTTTGGTCATATCCTGAATTAACTAAAATAGATCCTAGGATATGCCAACATAGAATTTACAGACCCCTCCATGAAGCCTCAATGACAACTACAAAGGTGACTGAACCCAAAGCTTAAGCAAGTGGTTAAAGAAGAAACTAAATAACTTCTAAAAGTTGGCTTTATCTACCCTACTGTTGATAGCGAATGGGTTAATGCATTAGTCATTGTGCCTAAAAAGTGAGGTAAATGAAGGGTGTGTATAGACTTTAGGCTACTAAACATGGTAACATTTAAAGACCATTTTCCATTGCAATTCATTGACCAAGTCTCAAATACCATTGTAGGGCATTACTATTATGGTTTTTGGGATGGTTACAGTGGATACAATCAAATTCAAATAGCACCAGAAGACCAAGCCAAAACTACATTCACAAGTCCTTGGGGAACATTTGCATATAGGCAGATGTCGTTTGGCTTGTGCAATGCCTCAGCGACATTTCATGTCTAGTTCTATGTATATTTCAGCAGCAAATATGGAATGGTGTGGACGTTTTTATGGATGATTTTTCCACCTATGGAGTGGAATTTAAACAAGAATTGGACCAATTAGAGCAAGTAATGAAATGATGTGTAGAAACCAACCTAAGTCCCAATTGGTAGAAAAGAAAATTAATGCTTCAAGAGGGCATTGTATTAGGGCATAAAATTTCACAAACAGATATGGAGGTAGATCTTGAAAAAATTAAAGTCATCAAAGGAATCACTCATCAACCTAAAATCATAAAAGAAGTATGATCATTCCTTGGACATATTGGCTATTATAGATGCTTCATCGAGAACTTTTTGAAGGTTGAAAAACCATTAGTAGAATTAACAAAGAAGGATGTACCCTTTGAATGGACTAGGGAATGTGAGCTAGCTTTCCAAACCTTGAGATAGAAGCTCATAGAAATACCCATTCTACAAGTTCTTAACTAATTCAGACCATTCCATATAATGTCTAATGCATCTAATTTTTCTTAAGGAGCCATACTGACATAGTTAGATGGCAAAAAAAATCCCTATTACATTCACTGTGTAAGTTAAAATATTTCTAGTGCACAACTCAACTACACCACAATAGAAAAAGAGTTAATGGATGTAGTGTTTTCACTAGAAACATTTAGGCACTATGTATTGGGCTATAAGATATTTGTACACATGGATCATAGTGAAATATGGTTCCTAATGAATAAACCAATGGTGAGCCCTCGCATCATAAAATGGCTCATGATCTTACAAGAGTTAAATCTTATGATGATTGATTGTAAAGGCACCAAGAATGTTGTTGCTAATAATTTAACTCAATTACGAGGGGACAACAAAGAGGACAAATATCCAATTTCTAACCACTTCCCTGATGAACTCTTTGCAGGTGTAATAAACAATCAATTAACCATATATACAAATTGATATAGTAGCATTCTTACCTATCTTCTCACATAAGAAACACCATAAGGGCTAGATGTTAAAAAGAAACAACTTCTTCACCAAGCTAAATATTTTATGGAAATTAATGGACACCTTTATAAGGTATGTTCCAATGGCTTGATCCGATGGTATGTTCCCAATGAAGATCAATTGCAAGTTCTCCAAGATGCTCATGAGGGCCCTTGTGGGGTTCATTATTTTGGGAGATGAATAGCCATTAAAATCTTGCTTGCAAAATATTATTCACCTACATTGTTCTGGGATGCTCAACATTTCATCCAATCTTGTGATTGTTGCCAATGTGATGGGGGAATAACTGCTAGAATGAAGGGTTCACAACAATGGATTCAACCTTTAGAACCCTTAAACATATGAGGTATTAATTTTATGGGGCCTATCACACTAATGTACAATGGAAAAACTTACATTATTGTTGTTGTTGACTATTTTACAAAGTGGGTAGAAGCAGTCACTATTACTAATTGTACATCATCTACTACTACATGATTTGTTCAACAAAAAATTGTAAATAGGTTTAGCATTCCTTTTGCACTCATTTTTTATAATGGTACATATTTTATAGGTGTGACCTTTTGAAAATTAATGAAATGCTTAGGAGTTGAGCATAAGCTGACTACACCATATTATCCTCAAGTGAATGGTCAAGCTGAGGTCACCAATAGGGAGATCACAAAGATATTGACATGAACAATTAGCCAATATAGGTAAGACTAGAGCACCAAAATGAATGATGCTCTTTGGCCATACTACTCCACATGGAAACTCCCTATAGGCTACTCTCCCTATGAGTTAGTATATGGTAAACTTCCAAAACTTTCTATCCAAGCTAAGCTTCATATACTATCTACAATATGTGACCTTAACCTTGACCTCAATCTAGTATAGAAAGAATAGTTAATGAACCTTAACTTGCTAGATAAAAATTGATTATCTACCTGTCATCCAATGAACTGCACAAGGCCTTTAACAAACAACATCATGACCTAAGGATTAGGAAAGTCAAATACCAACCAGGAGATAATTTTCTATATTGGAATCCCACACATGTGCCACAACAAACTAAATTTCAAATGTTGTGGGAAGGATATTATATCACTCATGAAACTTTTCTTTTATGGGTCATGATGATCTATAAACCTAAAAGCCTGAATAGGAAATTATTGATCAACATCTAGCAAACCAAACCTTTCCATGAGCCTAAAATGACCAGTACCAACACTACCTCTATTGATGGAAAACTCTACTCCTTATTTAAGATCTCCTCCTTCCAACTTAGTCATGGGGGAGATGGCCACCAATGCTAACCATTCTAAGCCCTTAGTTTATGTTGGTTTCTTTTATTATACACATTTTTCATCTTTACTTGTTTTGGTTTACACCATCGGTAATATTTTTACTATTTCTTTCTCTATTACATTTTGTTTGATTTACTTTCACTCATCATATAATAAGTGCTCATGATGGTGGATTGTACTATAATAGTGTTGATTACTAATGTTTAGTTTTTATCTTTGACTTTCAATGCTAATGCTAAGATACGATTTCTTTTGATAAAATAGGCAATAAGTTCATGTCATCCATTCATCCATTTAATTCTATGATCTCCTTTGTTTTGGAAATGTACTATCCATTTTTTCTAAGAAAAACTATTAATGAATTTGTGGCTTGATATTCTTCAAAACTAAGGAAATATTTAAATAGATTGAAAAGGGTGTGACTTCAAGGGGATTCGATTCATTTGTGCAAGCTATTCTCTTGGGTACTTGAATTTTTTTCATAGGTTTTTTTCCATTCTACTATTGAGTAATCTCAGGAAGCTAAATGCATCAAATAATTCTTTACATGATGTGGTTCTCACCAACAACAAAAAAAAACTAGTGGGAATTCAAAGCATACTCCTTAGACATAATAAAGAAACATGGGCTACAAACACTGGTTATGGCACTAGAAAGACATGTTACCCATGCCTGAAGGTCCCCTCTAACTAAGGTATTTTCTTGATTCTTGCTCTTCTATTTTTCGCTTGTTGAAATGGTAGTTGCTCGGTCAAAGCATTCTTGTTACTTTAGAAGGATGGGTTAGTCAAGTGTGTTGACGCGAGGTCAATGGATGTGGTTAGTTTGAATCTATATTTGGATAGAAGTCTCCTTAACCACACAATACACAAGGGACTTTACAAAACCTTGATTTTGAGGACCCCATTCCATTCTCTCTTTTCTTTTCTTTCCATATTCCACCTCATTACCAGTTTTATGATTAGTCTATATCTTGGTTGATGCATTGTTATTCTTTGATAAAATCTTGTGCGTAAGTTCTTAACCATCTTTTCCATATATCATTCCTAGAGGCTACAAACTCTTTGTTTTGTGGGTTTGTCAAGGCATAAAGGGCATGAGCCTGCTTTGGGGAGGATCCACTAGCATTCCTTTTTGGTGCAATTATTAAGTTCTTTCCCTTAAATGTTTCTTGCAATCAACTGTTTCTCATTTGACCCCATCTATGACATCCATTTTCTCTATGTTTTATGCCTTTTTAGTGGCCTCACCATTGTTATTTATCTAATCTTCCTTGTTCTTTCATTTTTCATCTTATTGTTACCAGAGGTTTGTTCTTAGTCATGGGGGCCCTGTCACAAATTTTTCCATTCCATTACTTATCTCACTCCTACACCTTGGGTAGTTATCATTTTTAAACCTCTAACCTAGTATCTACCATTATGTCTTATCTATCCTTGATAATTCGTGACTATGTTGTTTGTGCAAATGGAAATCACATGAACAATGGACTGGGATAGGAGGGAGAACTCAAGATGGATTGGAGCAAAAGCATTCACACAAGTAACAAGCTTGGTCATGGGGCCATGGATGAACAATGGTGTGTACATTTTTGACATCGTAAATAACATGCCTCATTTTCTTTTTTTTCTCTCTCTTCAAGCTTTTAAATGAGGGTTTGGATGTCATCTATTTACAGTGTTCACCACAATGGTTATGAACACCAATGCTATAATATGCTTGTTGATCCATTAAATAGGCATTTTGAGTCTATCATTCCATGTCACCGTCAATTGTCGTTCAGTTAGTAATTCCATACCTTCCCAATATTTTATAAGGAAATCGAGGATGAGTTTTCATTTAGTCCTGCGGGTATGGTGAGTATCAATATTGAACTCCAGATATCAGACCCACAATATCGAATACGTGATATCAGAGAGTCCAAAGCGATATCAAACATGTGATGTCGAAACTTGTCATGTCTCCTATAAATAAGAGACAAGGGCAATTGATTTCGTAGTTAGTTTTCTTAGTCCCTTGGCAAAACTGTTGTAGTTTTCCCTTTCCAGAGTTAGAATTATTTTTGAGTGTTTGCAATAGGAGTCATAAAGTGAACAGATCTTGTTCGAGCATTGTGTACTTGAGCACACCTTGTGACCGGAAATAAATATGAACTTTATGATAAACCTTGCAATATTCAAAATAACTTAATTATTACATTTCATGTTATTTACTATTATTTGATGCTTTCAATAGTTATTTGGTGTTATTTTTATTAAGTTGTTAATTATCAATGAATTAGCACACTCAACAAGATCACTTTGAGCATACGTGGAATACTTGGTAACACAGTAATGACTAACGTTTGGTAATCCCAGTAGTGTTACATTGGTTCAGGATGTGTCCGGCAAGTGGGAACGAATGCTGGTGTTAGGACTAGTTAGAGCATAGTTGATTAGTTAAATCAAATTAGTTACTAAATTATTTCATTTTCCCCTTTCTTAAGCACCAACATAAAACATAATAAGCATAAAAATCATATACCTCAAGTTTACTTAACCATACAATTTTTCCTTACAAGTAAGCTTAATAAGACAACGATCGCATAACCCAACCTTGTTTTTTGTAAGTTCATAAGCACTTAATCCTTGAAGTTTGATCAAATAACATGTGAATGCTTGTATTCGCATGGTTGGGCATAGGGTTACCTCATCGCTCATCAGTTACCTTTGGTATTCTTGAATTCAAGACATTCATTCCAATTAAAATTTTCATTTTTTACTATTTTTAAAATTTCAAGTAGCTATCTCCAGCTAAGACTATTTTAGGATTTTTGTACCCGTACAAGAGGCACCGTAGGCAATAGTCTTCTAAAATTAGTTTTTTTCCTACTATTGGTGAGTCCAAAATTAATGCTTCAACAGCTTTTTGGTACTAGAAGGAGGGCCTTTCTCCTAGCTTTTGTTTATTAGATCTTCTTACCATTTTCTTGTGGATATTTTATTTATTGAACCTATCTTGGAACCTTTTGAATTTTAAAAAAAAAAAACTTTGTCGTTAGAAACTTTATTTTTTACCTTTTTTTATGCTTCCCATTTACTAAAAATTGTTCTTACCAAAACCTTTTATATATATCCCTCATTTCCCAGTTCCATTTTCAAATTTTTGATTTTGGTGGTTCTTACCTCAGTCTTAACTTAGGTGAGGTGGTTTTATTATTCAATGTTAAATTTATTTTTCTAAAATTTTTCCTATTTTATTATTTTATTTTTAAGATCTCATGATTTTTATTACTATTTTTCCTTGCATGCAATTTAATGTTTTGGGGCTAAGTGTTATGGCCAACCTCACCCATGCTATCACATAGGACCATGATCAACAAAATTGTTTTGTAAAATCATATACCATTTCACAAAGGAATGTTGACATGCAAGAAGGTGAACTAACATGTGGGAAGGTTAACCAATGTGTAAGGAGGTGGATCAACATGCAGGAAGGTGAATCAACATGCAAGGAGGTGGAGCGAGGTGCGAGGAGGTGAAATGTCACTACCAAAAAGATATAAAACAGAGAATGAAGATGAAGTTAGAAGGGGAAAGCAAATACCTCCTTAACAAATTAGGCTTCCTTCCTAAACAACTATGTATCTCTCCATTGAGACACACACAAATTGGTAAGGAGATCTCCAAGTGTTGAGAAACCAATGGACAATGATTTTCTCTCTTTCTCTTCTCCTATTTTTCATGGGGTGACAACAACAAAGCTAAAATGTGCAAACAATAGACATGATAAGTGGATTCTATAGTCTTGTTTCATTATTCTTAGCAATGGACTAGCAATAGTTAGTAGTAATAGAGCTGCATGAATGACAGTCAACAATCTTAGTAGTAAACCAAGAGGTGGTCGTTTTCTTTTTCCTTTCTGCAGCAGATCCATAATAGTAGCAAATGTAGGGCTGGAGTATCTACTGATATATGATAGTGGGATATGGCAGCTCATTCNTCTCTCTCTCTCTCTCTCTCTCTCTCTCTCTCTCTCTCTCTCTCTCTCTCTCTCTCTCTCTATCTCTCTCTCTCTCTCTCTCTTGCTCTCTCTCGCTCTCTCTCTCTCTATGTTGCGATGTTGTAGTAGTAGATAGTAGCAATTGTAAGCATGGGTTCTAGAGTTTCATTTTATTTCTGGTAAGTAGTACATCCATGACAAGGTTCTCCAAATAGGGAAACATTTTCCTCCCTCATGCTGGTGATTGGACACATTCTATCTATGCATTAGAGACACATCAATGGGCCCCTCCATCCAACCTCTTCTCTTTTTCTATGTCTCCTCTAGCAGCTTCAAGCAGTGTTGGCTATGGAAGCATCTGCAATGGACTAGTGGCAAATGGTGATAGCAATCGAGAAGTAAGGAAAATTTATTTTGGTTACCTTTCATATCCTTAAATTTAAGATAGTCATTCCAATTAAAATTTTCATTTTTAAAATATTTTTAAAAGGCCACATAGCCCTCTCTAGTTGAGACTATTCTTAGGTTTTCATAGCCATTTGGAAGGTGCCCTAGGCAATAGTCTCCTAAAATGAGTTTTTCTTTCCTAGTGTTGATTTGTCCAAAATTTAGGCATCAACACCTACCTATAGCCAAGGTATGTTTTGAAATTTAATGCTACTAAAAATCTCTCTTCAATACCTTTTACCATGGTAAATATTTAAATCCATAAATTATGCTTCGAATGGAAAATGAACATAGAAATTTTCTACCATGATTAAAAAAATCATTTATACTTGGACTAATAATTTATTAATAGTAGTATTTAAATTTACTAAATTTTCCTTAGAGAGTGACATATAGGTCATTAATGCTACTAGAGCTAGTGTAGCACAACAATTCATAGTCATAGAGTTACAGTTGCTTAGTCTTCCTAAGTATCCCACTGAGTTGATTTTAGACTTATCTTCCTACCTAGATAGTAAAATTACTAATTTGGGAGGACATAGACACAACATTTCTTTTTAGTAACTATAAACAACACAAAACGTTTCTAGCTTAGGATGGTAATGCTACCAATTTTTGTAGGTCAAGAGTATAAGAAAATATTCATTGCTCATATCTCTATATTATCATACTAATTTTTTATGTCTTTTATATTTTATTGTATTTTCTTAATTTATTTTTATATTTTTTGCATTTTTTCCTTTTGAGAAATGGAGTGTAAAAACCTTAGAAAAATTAATCCTCTAGAGATGCTCAAAGAGCTAGGTCACCACCTCAAGTTCTTGACCTCCACTTGTTAAATCAAGTAGCTTAACCAATGTGCTAGCATAGGTTCATGAAATCATGAATCCGCATAAACCTTTAACTATTGTAATCAAGTAAGACATGCATAGACCTAATGATTCAAGCCCATCAATCAAGACCCATCCTAATGATCATGAGATCCCTCAATGGTATACTATTTTTTAAACTACAACTAAGCGCTCATCCAAGTTTCTAGATCTCACATCTTAAAGTCTCGGCTTACTACACCCTCTCATGGTTTTAGTAGTGGAAACTTTCTCAATTATGTTACATGATCTAGCTCCCCACTAAATATATGTCTAGTTTACCAATAATGTTAGAATAAAAGAAGATGGATGAATTTGTGTTACAAGAATATTTCGTCAGCAAAAGTTTCACATTAGATCCATTTGATACTCTTGTATCATCATTTCATTTGTAAGCTCATTCATTCATCATTTAGCTCTCACAATGAGCATTTATAAAGAATATTAATTAATTTTCCATGAACACATAAATTTAAATTTAAAAAAAATGAAAAATGATTACTTTTTAATATAAAAAATAGACACAAAAAATCTCACTAAGAAAATAAGAAATCAAAATGGTTAGATCTGGATATCCATTTTGATACAAAATCCTATCAAACCAAAAGAATTAAAAAATTAATAAAGGATATGTCATTAGATTTAAAAAAAATATGCATAAAAGAATATAAAATATAAAAATTAAATTACATAAACAAACAAATAGACAAATCATACTCTACTACCAAAGATATTATGTGAAGATCTTTTCATCCATGCCTAAGTTCAAGGTTACCACCTAATAACCTCCTTTTTTCTTAACATTAACAAATGGTTGTGGAGGTAATTAAGATTCTTTGTAGCATCTTAGATGATGACCTTGATGACTAAATTTCAGAGATGAAGTTTCCTTTCTACCACTTGAAAGCATTTACATTTTTCTCTATTTGAAAAAGAAATAGAAAATTTCTTTTATTCATCTCTAGAAATATGATCCCCTTGATTTTGATACTTAGAAGATGATGGGAAAGTAGCACATCAGCATGAATCCTTGCTAACATTGATAGTCTTCTTTTTCTTTTAAAAAGAGTTTTGTTTATAAAGTGATAGATTTCTTACTATAGAAGAACATGATAACTATGATACTTCATGAAACACATTCAAAGAAAAATTGAACTATAAATAGGAAAGCCTAGTGGCAAAAGGGAAAAACTTAAGTCTCTTCTATGTAAGTTTTGAATGTAATTCTAATCAAAGTCAAGAGAAAAAAATGTCTTAATTTCCTTTCAACAAATCTATATTATAATCCTATTTCATTAAAATTCCAAATCATTCTCATTATGTAAATTGTAATTCATAGCATAAAGAATGAGAAATGCTATGGATTATCCAAGACCAACCTAAATTAAGATCATGTTATGAAAAATGTTGCTATTTCTAGCATAAATTATGAAAAGAATGTTGCATCTACTTGCTAGCATAAATTGAAAAATGCTACATTTTTTGGCCAATGTAAATTATAGGAAAATGCTATGTAGAATGCCAGGAATCTTGCCAGATTAGAGTCAATGTGAATACAACAAGCTAAAACCTATCTAAGAAGAAACCAACATCATTTTTGGGGACTGTTTAAATATTTGAACTCTTCAAAATTTTGAGACCCTTGGAGTAGCGAGTGAGTTAAGAGCATAGAGCCATTTCTAGCACCAACCATCAAGAGTACTAGAAATGTGTTGAATTCTTTTAGTTTGATGTAGATCCAACAAGCCAAATGCATCTAGGATGGTGGTGGAATACACCTCATCAACCCATGTACTAGATCTTCCAAGAGAAATTTCAAAGGGATTTGTGAAATCCTTTTAGTTCAAAACTTTAAAAGCCACAAAGGCTTGTATCTTTGTATCTTTTAAACTCATATTTTATAGATTTAATAAAAATTTGTAGCGTTTTTTTCATCTCATCTTTTATTTCTTGTGTTAACACCTAGTTCATTCATGGAATTAGCACTGAATCTGTTGCTCATCCATTTCTCTATTTACATTGTTTTGCCAAACTTGGTCATAAATCGTTAAGTCCTTGGGTGACCAACAAGACCATTTAAAATGTCTTAAATCCTTTAGGCCAATGGATCTTGAGTTTAAATTCTTTCGCATGGGAATCTTCAATTTCCATAACCTAAATTTTTCCATGCTTACAATTTTCTAGTGCTAAAAGAAGGGCATTACCCTATTTTCTTCATCATAGCCAAAATAAAACCATTGTTTGCCATGATTCTACCATTTTACAACCTCTATTATAGCATATTTAATTACAATTGTTTATTTTAAGTGTTTCCAATCCCAATTTATTTATTGTGCCTACATTTCCAATGTGAATCTTGGATTACATTGATCTTAAGTCAAGTAAAGTTTTAGTTTCTATCCACATCTCTTATACGAAATCCTAGCACTATGTTAAACTATGCTATTCATACCATGCTTAAGCCTATTTTTTAGGATTTATGATAAGACCAATTTACTTTTTGCATTTATAAAAGCTTGTTTTTACATTTACTTATTTACAATTAAATTTTTCTCTCATTTTACATTTACTTTATAGCATAATTTACATTTATGTTATAAAAGTTTACATTTACACTATAGCCTTATTTACATTTACATAGTGTTCATGGAAATTCCACATTTATGCTCTTAAAGCTTGTGCTACCTTCAACCAATATCTTAGTTCTCTACAATTTATACCCTTCTTATCAACCATCTATCATAATACATCATCAACATGGCTAGAAACTAGGACTCTACTAGAATTAATGACCTAAACACCTTTTATTCATTAATAATCATTAGTCTTTTATGTGTTTAGGTTAAAACCTAACACATGCTAACATTAGTGAAGAATATTATGGCTTCATCTATGTAAAAATATAGGCCGATTTATGTATCATATGCAAAAAGCTAGACTCCATGGACCAATTTAACTTCACTCATAAAAAAGGAAAGGAATACATCCCTTCTTTGTACAACCACATAGAGCTTTTAGAGATATACGTACACATGTTAGCACAATTGGTGGATGTCAATGACGAGGTTGTGGGAAGTGAGAAAGCTATTTTGGGACAAGACCAGGAGGATTGAGATGAGTTTCGAGGATATTACAAAACTAATACTCATCTAGAAGATCCATTATAGCAATTAATCATAAACCCAACAGTGACCAACCCACTACATTTCATTTTGGTAGTGAATAAAATGCTCCTTGGAACCTCCTTGAACCATGTCTCCCAACCTACTTCCCTATTTTCTTCCACATTTACATAAACATCTTTTACCATGTTATCCTAGCCTCCACCAATGGTTTCTTCTATGCAACACTATTTCTCATCTCAGTAGGCTCCTGTTTAGAACCTTAAGTCCTACATGTTTCCCATAACCCATTTATTCCTAGTGTTCCCTTCATTCCTTAAGTCCATGGGTAAACATGGTTTTCAAAGTTTGCTCCTCCTACAATGGTAACTACATGACCTCTTCAATCAATATAAATATTTGTTACAAAACAAAAAATCATATAGCCACTAATGCAATCCTCCAGAATGCCACAAAGCCTAGATCAAGCCTTTCAAATAATCGAAGACCTTACTTATGAGCTATGAAAGCTTAAAGTAAGCACTATGCAGACCATAAAAGTCATGAATTTTTACCAAGATGATCCCATCAACCCTACTATGTCAAAAATAATATTACCCATAGGCATCTCTATCCCACACTTCATCAAATATAATGGTGAAGAAGATCCAAAGGTTCATCTCATTACCTTCTATTTTGAATGCCTCTTGTTACAAGCACGGCCCCCCACAATGTTGCAAATCTTCCCTATGTTCTTATTAAGAAAAGCTTTAGACTAGTATCAAATGTTACCTAAAGGTTTCATATCCTCACTTGATGACTTGATCACTTAATTTGTAAACCGATTTAACTATAACTTAAAACCTAATATAATTTTAGATCAACTCATGAATGTAATATAAGGGCCTCTCAAACCAATTTAAAAGTTTATTTAGAGATGGGATGTAATACTGAATGAGATTCTAGAAATTGTCTTTGAAAACTTTTAGCCATCTTCAAGGGGAAAAATTAATGACTTGATTAAGTTAAAACTCTATTACTAGACCCATGATCACTTAGTCAAGCCTTTTCCAAAATCAAGAACATTAAGGAAACTACTAAAGCCAATAATGACTAGTACTCAATGCATCAACTTCATCCCCATTAACTAATAAGATATTAGCCTCAAAGTAATGAAAAGTATCTATTACAAAGCCTAAGTCTAATGAGAATAATTAAAAATAGGTTTAGAAGAAGGTTAGTCCACCAAAAATTACCATAATTTTAGATATACCTATGAATTCTATTACTCAAACTGCATCAACTAGTCAATCCGAAGAAAATCATAAACTTACTAAGAGCAAGGGGACCAGAAAGCACATGTTAAAACATGAAGTAAAAGTCTTACAAACAATGAAGGAGGTCAAAGTCACCAAAGCTTAAAAATCACATGCTAATGATAAATACTTCGTCACAACCATGGAACAAGTTAAACTTTCATTAAAATAAAAAACCATTTGATTAAGCCTTTATGACCTAGTCATGACTTCCCCTGCTCATTGCAAAGCATTATTCAAAATGTTGACATCCATCCCTATGAGTGAAGACATGCTTGGTAGTGAAGAACACATCCACTCCATCATTATGCCACCTCTACTCAAAGAGGATGAAAAAGACACCATACTCATGTTTCATGATACTAAATTTAAAACCAATCCACAAAGCATTAAAGTGCAACATGTCCCACTCTTTAGCATCATATGTGTTGGTCAATACAAAGTTCATCATATTTATGTCAATGATGGAAAAACAACAAACGTCATTCTCATACCTATCGTTAAACATTTAGGCCTAGTCAAAAACATTTAGAAAACCACTACTTACACACTCAAATCCTTTAATGGATCATGACTAGTAGTGAGGGGCCTAATCTCATTAGACGTTGAAGTTGGGGAATAGTTTTTCACTTGTACCAACTTCCTAGTAGTTGAAGAAACACATAGATTCAACTTAATTCTAGGATTACCATGATTAGAAAAATTATGAGTAATTTCTTCATCCACCCACCACAAAATCTACTTACCTTATCAGGATGGACAAATCATAATATATAAGGATTTTTAGTTTCAATTAACAACATTAACATTGACCAATGATCTAAAGTAGAGTTTCAAGAGGAAACTCCAACTACCAATAATAAAACCAATGTTAAAAGTAAGTCTAATGATGCTAAAATTATTAATAATAAAACCTTAAATGATACATGGGAGGAACTTCTATTTTTCATTGTGAGTAAAGGAGATGGAGAATATCAAATTGTGCACAAAAAGTCCTATGAGTTTCCTGATCTATTAAAGATCAAGAAACAATTACATGATTGATGTGTCCTTCTTTTTTGTACATACAGTGTGGCCAATTTACATTATTGCATTATTTCTAATTTGTTACTTTTATTTGCATATTTTCTTTTAAAGATTTAGCTTTATTACACTATTTTTTGGATTTTTCTTTATTGCATTATGTCTTTGATTTTTGCTTTACAACATTATTTTTAACTTTACTTTTATTTTAATCCTTAGCATACACTTACTGCTTTACTAAAAACATAACAATATATATATACATACATAATACATGAAAATAAAAAAAAATTGTAACCAGCATGAGACTAGAACATAACATAATAGGCTAAAGTATAACCAAGTAGCTCAAGTAAGTAGCTAGAATGAAACAATTTCAAAGTAAACAATACATCATCTATGAAGCCATGAAGGATAATAAAACAATAATATAAAACTAGTACACATAACACACAAATATATCAGAATGTACCATGTGTATCAGTATCTTAATCAACCCATAGAATGAGGAGGAGGAACACTACCTACACCATCATCATCACTATTGTTGCCTAGGGCTTGTAAACAAAACAAGTAAATACACAACCATTATTAACACTAGAAACCCTAAAAAAACCTAATTAAAGCCAAAATAACAACAAAAAAGCTCAAATTTATGAACCTTCAAAGAATTAGAAGCAATATTCTTAGGAGAAAACTTTGGAAGCCCAACCTAAAATCTGTGGAGTATATCTTCCTCACTCATGTGATCTCAATTGATGCAATCCATGTAATCTTCATCTAGAATCCTCTCCTACTCTAAATCAATCCACTCATCTGCACCATGAGAAAAATTGGCTATGGAGGTATTCCTAGATGTAGTCATAATTTGAGAAGTAGGAGACTCAAGCCCAACTACTAATTTCCTAAATAGCCTGAAAGAATCATTAGCCATTATGCCCTTTATAAACATCTCTAGTAAATGCCTCTTGATAGCATTTGACATCCATGACTTCTGGCAACTTTCTTTCTCCTCCTTGTACTACCTCATGTATACCTTTTGCCCCTTGCCCTACTCAAACACATAAGCATAGTAGTCAATTCACTCTTGTGTCTTGTGAATCATGGTCTCTATCTTCACATCTTTTTCTAGGCTACTCTTAGCTATGAAAAATCTTCCCTATATAGTACACTAGTATGATGCCCACTCAATTTCCTTGGTTCTCAAGGAATCCCTATTAGCTACATGAGCCTCCATGATCTTCGTATGATCTTGAAGGCTCTAAATGTCATTAGAAAGTTCTTAAATTATTCTTTTATGGCCATGAGATTATTCCACATAAACTCATTAAATTACTAAGACTCTCAAAATAATTCTACACATGATGCAATAGACTTTTTAGTCCTTCATACAACTTCCAAGGCACATGGCATACTTGAGTGGCAAAATTGGAGGTTCATCAAACTCAACCTGTTCCATGGAATTCTACCAAATCTTGAAGGATACCATAGCACAACAAAAAAATAGGTATAAAATCCATAAAACTTATAAATACCATAAAATATGAAAACATGAAAACTTAAAAACTTAAAACACAAAAAGAAAATTACAACATTTCTTACCAACACTTGGTTCTAGCTGTTATAGCCTATTTACCATGTCATCCATGACCCCTCTCATAAATTCCACCTTGTTGAGCACTTCAATCCAAAGCTTATATTAAAATGTAGATATTTCATCAGGAGCTTCAGCTCTTACCCACCACCTAAATAGTCATTTTAGCCAATACAAACATGTCTACAATAAAAATAAAACAAAATACAAAAAATATCAATATATCTAAGAATAAACATTAAGTTCTTACTAGTAAAATTATGAGAAATGTCCATCAAAGAGCCACCATCTATAGGAAGATCATCTAGGAAGATAGATATTAGAGCATCATTTATTTCCTTGTCCATCCACTACTCTTCTTTCTTATGTTGTGCTTTCTCTGACGTAGTCCTTTCCAATGATTCTTGCTAGTTGTCTACACATGAAGCCATAAAATAGAAAATTAATAAATAGTTCATCCAACAGATAAATATAACAAATAAAAAGTAAACATATGTACCATCCAAAACTTGTTGCACATTCTTCAGTTTTATTTCTAACTTGGGTCATGGCTCCTATTTACTCTATACCAAAACATTTGCCTCAATCTGGGATGTTTTATTTGTTTCCTATTAGCTTCCTTAGCCTTCATACATAATCCAATATCCTTCTAGCTAGATGTTTCCTATTAGCTCCCTTAGCCTTCATGCATAAACAAATTAAACAAGCCTATATCCAATATCCTCTACTAGATGTCTTCCAAACCTTTATTGGAAAACCATTCTTGGGCCTTGTCCACGTCACCCCATTTGAGAAGTATCTTCTCTTTAGTTCAACTAGAACTAATCATGATAATGGTAGACATCCTTATGAAATCTATTTGGACAAAAACTTGGTTACCCTTTCAAGTCATAAATCATTAAGATGTAACCAAAATAAACCATGAAAAATTATAAATATATAAATAATAAAAATGAAAATTAATCACACTTAATTTAGTAGGAAAAGCCAAATTTTTCAAATGAACTGATGCCCACATGCCATAGTTTGGAAGATCCCATAAATCATGGATGTAGTTGACCACCATACATCATTGATGCACCTAAAATTAGTACATCTTGTACCTCATAGCCTTTATGCCAAGTTGGTTTATCACTTGCACTCTAATGTTATCTCCTTTAGTGAACTTATCTAAGACTATATGGGCCAAAGGCAAGTTCTAGTCATTTGCAGCTAGTCTTTCCCTCTGAACACGAAACCTATAGCAACACATAAAGTAATTCAAATAAGTGACCATAAAAAGTAAACATAAACATGTTGGATTACATGAAATCTTACCCCTCTAACATGTAGATATTTCCTAATGGATTTTGGAATAAATTTATTGGCTTATGACCCAACAATAAAGTTTTATCAGCATTACATTATGAGTATGCTAGAATCTTTCAAATGTGGGACAATTGAAGAATTATTGTAGAGTATGTAGTTCCATGATGCTTAAATTACATGAAAGCCATGGGATCATATTAAATATGTTCTAAAATATAATTTGAGGATCTCACTAAAATTTTCTCTACAATTACAATAAAGATGTCTGTAGCCAAATGTAATCATATTATCACACACTAAGGTTCTATAGTAGATACAATAGGAAATCCTTAGTTCTGGGCCTAAACCATAGATGAGATCTCTCATAGAGATTCTTGTTGGACATAGAACTATTTGGAAACACCATTCTCGAAAACCATAGTATGTCCACTAGCTCTATGATAACAAGGATCATCCTTAACATAAGCCTGCAAACGAATCAACCAACCATTAGAACACAAAAATACAAAACATCATAGAACAAACCTAAATGGACTTGTACATTTTACCAAATAGTTTTTAAGGGATCTTTAACACAAAAAATAAAATAAAACACATAGCCAAAACCAAAATGTTGGGACTTGTAGTAGCAAGAAAATAGAAAACACTGACTTTCAAGTCTAGGAATTACAAAAATGTTGGCTTTCTAGGCCAAGAATTATAAAATCCCTAGGCTCCAAGACTAAGAATTATAAAAATATTGGTCTCTAAGATCAATAATTACAAAAATTCTGGTCTCGAAGACATCAAAATTATAAAAACACTTCCCTACAAGGTAAGGATAGAAAAATTGCTGCTTATCAAAGATAAGGAAAGAAAAAACACTAGTTCCTAGGACCAAAGGAAACCATAAATGTTGGCCTAGAGAACCAAGAAAAGAAAAAAATGCTATTTTTATGATGGATGAAATGTAAAAACACTGAGGTTTCCCAAACTAGAAAATAAATTTATTGCCTCTTTGTAACAACCCATATTTTAGTAGAGGCTTTAGAATTATTAAGGATGGTTAATAATATATATTAATTTTTTCATATATGAATAATTAATTTTTATTAACATATGATAAATTATTATTTCTCATGTTTACCATTATGCATGATTAATGATTTTTACCAATCATTGGTGTGCACTAACCAGGTCAAAGAATTGTGGCAAGTTCTCATCAAGGCTATGACATGGGCATGGTATGGCTATGATGGCTATGATTGCATGACATGTGATTTAATAATGTAATTTTTAATTTTAATTTTACTTTGGTTATTTTTTTTATTAAAGGGAAGAAATATAGATGAGTAAGATGGGTCTTGGAGGTAGATGAGAGAGGGTACCTGGGTCACATGGGTTGGGGGTAGATGAAGTTGGGAAGAAGCCTTTAAGTATTACCTACTCCCTTAATCCAAAGCATTCTTGGTTTCATAGCTCTTGGGTTAGATGGCTTCTTAGTTGGAGGAGTGTGAGGAGATTACTGGTCTAGGTAGCATGTGGAAAGACTCAATTAGCATAAGTTATCAACATCCAAGTTAGTAATATTGGCTGCCTTTTCATGGTTGTGTCAATTCACCAGGTTTTTGCATTGATTGGGGTTGGGTTTTATTTTTAATTAATGTCAAATTTTGTAGATCTAGTATATTTATGATGTGTTATTCTGAAAAATTCTATATTTAGAGTTTTAGTTATGAATTTTTTGTTTTTCTTAATTTAATGTACTTTCTATGAATCTTGCACTTCTAAGGGTTTAGGATGATCTATATAGAGCTCTATAGAATACTCATATCTCTTTGTATAGTTGAATCTAATTACTATCTATATACCTACCTATTTCTAGATTTCTCATGTAATTATCTACAACTTTCGTGAATGACTCAAATAAAAATTTATGGTAGATGAGGCATTATGGGTCATTCTTTCTACACTATCCAAAATCACAGTAATTTTAGTAGGGTCTAAAGTTAAGGTTATATCTTAGTATTGTTAATAGATCTAATTCTAAATTTTTGATATGTTAGAAAGATTTCTAATAGGAGCTAGTTCCAGGTAAAATCACTGAAATTAAATCTATATAAAAAGATTTATCATCCCATCATTGAGAGCTATCTAAAATTATGCAGGAAATAATAGAGAGATTCATCTATTTATAAACTCTTATATATAGAGAATTTTATCTTGAAATTTTTATGATAGTTAGCCTTAGATGTTAATTTCTTAGAAGAAGTGGAATTAATGGTAAAGGTTATATTTCAATTTACATATTAGAAATTTACTATTAGACACTTATTCTATCTCTATTTCTAATTATTTGGGATGTTGGACTGATATCTATAGCTTTGAATCTGTAATTGTTTAAATATTTTTATAGTAACTAGGTATTGATATTGAATTTCAAATAAATCATTAATTATGACAAACTTAATGGGTTATGTGAGTCATGGGAGTGTCATTTATGGTTGTTTAGTTTGCTTACATCTAGTAAATTTTAACTTGAGAATCATTTTCTATTTTTGATCCTTGTGTTCCTATGTCTTCTTTTGGAGTTATTGTTGAAAGGATTTGAATTTTAATTGATTGTGAATCTATGGATATTTTGAAAATGTATTTTTTAGGCATGGTATTATGAATGAGTGTTGATATTTTGGAGGTTTTGGATACCTTGAATATGTCTTGGAACCTTGGTTGATTGGATCTTGTTGGACACTTAGTCCATTGGAATTGTTGCAATTTCCATATGTTGGATTGATTTTCCATTTGTTTTTGAGTTCCTCCACCATAAATGTTAGTTCACCATTGTGAGATGGCTAGATGATGACATGGTTTGATTATTTTCTATGTGATTGGATGATGGAGCTAGCACCAACTGTGTGGCTAGTTGGAGATGAGGCTTCTTAGAGATGATTTTTTTATTGACCTCCACTATCAATGCACTAGTGTGGCTCTCACTATGGGTTCCATCTAGTAGGATAGGATGATCCATGACTCATTGGTCTTGTTAGACACTTCCAGAATTCTAGAGGTGGGTATCTATAGGGATACCTCTAGAATTGATATGTTTAGGAACCTTGGTGGGGTATTTGCAAGGATCACCTTCATTTGAATCTTGGTGAGGTATCCATAGGGATAACCTTAATTCATTTAGAGTAATAATAAATCCAATTTCATGGTAATGTGATATTTTATTAAAAAATTTGTATTGAAAACTAGAAGGTATTCATGACAACTTGATACACATTGACATTGAGTGTAGTATGTGCTAGCCTCCTTGTTTGCTTAGTTGATGGGTGGAGTGGATGGATATTGGATTTGGATAGTTGCAATGGTCATATGGATTTATCCCATTCTTATTAGATAATTGTGTGGCATTGGGGTTTTGGCATGTCTATGAATTAGTAGCTTCATGATTTTTATGATGGTTGTGTGTTTGGATATTCTTTGCATTGATAGATGTATGGTATTGGATTTAAGGCATGTTTACTATGATGTCCAAAAACCTCAGTGGCTAGAACACTAAGAGGTCATCGTGTGTACAACTTAACCCCAAGCCTATGGGAGGGTCATGCTAGATAAAATAGAAACAAGGTGCCTTCAATAGTCTAGGAAATCAAACAGGGACTTACGTGGTGTGATAATAACCATTTCCAAAAGCTTGAAAATGGTATCATGAACAAGAAAGCATGCTTATTAGTAGTAGAAGACATAAGAAATTACGCTCAAATTTGAAACAAAATGCTGAATAAAAATGAAACAAGAGTTTAAGTGAAGAAATGCATCACCCAAAGATTGTGGAATGTAGCTCTTGATTAAATAGTGTATAAAATTAGTATGTAGTATCAGACAGGCACACCAAGGTAGCGTGGTAGTGTGATCACAATCTCTTGGACATTGTGGATGCAGTGCTAGTAGCTATAAGAAGGGCTAGACTTATCAAGCCTACAGTTCTCATGCTATGTGGGTGATGGGTCGCAATGCTCAAGTATGGGAGTGATGAAGATGCTAAGGATGCTCTAATGCCTAACACTTAGAGTGATTTCACCGATCATTAACCACAACCACCAACCACTAAAATGCCAATTGTTGGGGTATTTATAGAGCTAGGGTTGATGTGAGGTGTGGACTGAATACCACGTGGCCTAGATCCCATGTAGCATGGGTGTGAACAAGTCACACTAACATGCTACACTCAAAGTATCAAGATCTAAGTGTCAAGCTCAATGGTGTCATGCTTTGTATGAAAAGAACAAGAACTGAGAATTTTTCAAACTATGACCACATTACCTAGAGTGCATGTGTGAAAGTCTAAGGGACTACCATGTACCTACAAAAAAATGCCAAAAAAATGCAACTTGAAGCTTATGCTCTAGGACTATGTCTTCCCCCTCGTTCGAGTAGGGTCAAGTATAGGGATAATTTTCGAAATCAATACGCAATGCAAAACAAAGAAAATTGCTAATCTTAGCCACTAGAGAGATGCCAAAGCTAAAATGAAGGTCGATGCTAAATTCTAAGAGCTTCTAGAGGCATTCAAAGGCATTTCCCAAGTGTTATGTTTTCTATGTTGCACAGTGTAGTAGAGCATAGCATGAACACTTAGAAATTTTTTGTAGATTTTGGCTTGTTACGTTGTCTACGCTGTGCAGTGTAGTAGAGTGTGGCATCAACATGTTGATGAATTTTGACAAAATTTACAATGTTTCTTCATGGCATCTTGACCACATTCTGGAGGTGAAGTAGGACTAGTGACCTCAGAAGCCAGAAAATTATCAAGTGCATCTTCCATTCCCATATAGCTTGATATAATTCTTCTCCAACACTTTGAGAAATTTTGGCCCTAAAACATGTGCTACACTATCTATGCTGTGAAACAAAGCAAAGAATAATAGGTAGAAAAAATATAAAATTTTCCAAACTTTTTTTTCCATGGTGAGCACTTCTAACAACTCCTGGCCTAGTACTTAGGTGGACTACCAACTAGGACATGTGTCGATGAACAAGATAAAGAGTGTACCAAGTTTGATGGTCTAGGAGATAGAAAATTTGCCAAACTATTTTTTCCATCCTTAGTGTCCCTTTGACTACTTCTAGCTTGACATTTATGCAAAAATGGCATTGGAAACATGTGCTATGTGGAGCGTGCAAGGAAGCATAGTAAATAGACTTAGAAAAGTTTTGGACTCCCAGTGTGCTACATTATCTACACTGCATAGTGTGATACCAAACTTAGAAACATTTTGCCCAAGTTTTAACACTTCGACAAATCTGGCATTGAATTGTAAGAGCCTAAAATTAGTGGTGTTTCATTGACCCTATTTGTTGATGTTTGGAGGATTAACCTGAGAGATGTCAACAAAGAATTCAAAACACCACAATGCACATGACACCAACACTATTTTTTAGTGTCCACTTGGATGATGCTTTGCTATACTTTAGAGTGCCAAAGAAATGAAGCATGGTATGAAATAGTTCTGGGAGATGGATTAAGGAACAATGGATAGAATGGATAGCTATGTAATGTGACATCATGATGGCTTGTTGCCATAACATGATCCCTCATTGGAGTGTTTGTGAGGGAGTTAGCATGTGAAGGTATCCTACCCTTTGGATTTTGACCTCTCGTTGAAGTGCTTTTGAGATGGTCAATCCATAGTTGGACCAGTTGAAAAATGGCAACTATGCCATTTGTCTTGGGTACTTGACTTGTCCTATTTCCTTTTCCTTTTTCTTTCTTCTCTTTTCTTTATTTTTTACCCTTTTTTTGCATTACCAGGTGAACTGTGCATCATATTTTCTTAGAGGCAACTATGCCGCATTTGTAGGACAACACCATCAAGTGGCACCTATCATAAGCAGAGCTAAAATGCATAAGTGAAAGGAAAAAAATGCCAAAAGAAATAGTTTTAGGATTTTTCGGGCTAGAATGATAGTTTAAGGTCATTTTGGGCCATGTGCTTTTGTAGTTTTATGCGTTTTTATGTGTTTTTTGATGTTTTTTAGATGCAATGTATAAGATAAGTGGATGGATGCATAAACAAAGTAACAAATGTGTGAACAAAATTAAATGAATGATCTAAGTAAGTAGGCAAAATGTAAATCCTTAGGCTAGTGCAATATAAATGAAAGTCAAAAATGCATTGGAAGTAGAGGTAAAAGGTAAGTAGGTGCTTAGTGCATTTTTGGCTAAGGAAAAGTCTTGGTCATGTAGTTGCTTCCTAATTTGGCATGGATTAGGGGGCATGCAAGGCTTAATGTCCCTTGGGAGGCTATTGGCTTCAACTACTCATTTGGGTGTGTTAGCCTTAGGCATTGCATTCGTTGTTGCAAGTGTATCACCAAGAAACTCCACCTCCAAAACTTGTTCCATGTGTATGTTATGGGTAGCCAATGGGGGGATGTTATTATTATGGATGATAACTTGACCAACTTCATATGGAAGGTGAACTTCTTGGTGAATAGGAGAGGAGATGGCCCATAGTTAGGCTAGCCAAGGCCTACCCAAGATCAGGTTAAAGCCTGGCATCCCCTCTATGATAATGCAATCTAGACTAATGGGGAATTGCTCTCCTACCATGAAGGCTAAGTTGATTATACCCATGATAGTGATGCATGATCCATTGAAGGATTTTAGGCATGTGGTTTTGGTTGGCCTGACTTCATCTTCTAGGCCTACTTGTCAATGATAGAGTACAAGACTACATTTGTTAATACACCATCATCGACATGCACTCTATGGATCGTGCACTTCCCAACACATATGCTAATGCATAGTGGAACTATAGTGACTTTCCCTTGTTCAGGGTTGACTTTAATTGCATCATCGTGAAAGGCTAGGGATGTTGAATCTGATTCCTATGATCTAGGGGGTAACATTGGTGCACAGATGTATACCTCATCTACAAGGAAGTTCTCCATAATAGGAATTCAAGCCAACATCTGGGCCAACACTTGGTAGTGAGTAGATGAGGTTATGACCAAGTGATATAAGCTCAATGTTGTGTTTTTTTGCTCAAGCATTTATTTCACTTAGGTTAGTGTAGCTATGAAGTCCTTGTCATTGACTATTATGTTGGTCTTGACTTCCTCCATATGGCTTGAGAGATGGATCTCTCATGGAGGGGCCTTGGGCTTGGGTTGCTTGACTTACTTGGGGGCAAGGACCCTAGTGTTTAGTTGTTGCTTGCTAGTTGTTGCCTGTACTTTAGCCATGGGGGTTGTGAAGCACTTGTCTGTCCTCTTACATTGCCATTTGTTAGGCCTACCTAGGTTGGTAGTAGGGTTGGCCCTTGATGGAGAAGAGGCTGAGATGTTGCCCATTCTTGGTCTTTGGGTAGGTGAGGCACCATCATGTTGTGGTGCCCTTATGACAAATAGTGATTTAGGAGTTGTTGCAAAGCCAACTTGTTGTGGCATCTTGATGATGAAAGGTTGCTTAGCAGTTGTTGTTGCTACATCATCTAAGTTTAACGTCTTAGCAGATGATCGATTTGGTTGCCAGTTTAGCATCTTAGCAAATGATTATTATGGGACCATGACCATAAACGATGTTGTGAGTGCCTAAGGTGGTGCCTTGATGAGAAAGGGGGATTGTGACCTAGTTATCATTAAGGCCCTAATGTCACTAGAAAGCACATGGACCATTAATAGTTCATGTATTGGCTCCATATCAGTATCAACACTAACAACATTAATGATGTATCTTGCACCACTAGCATTTAATGGATCCTTATAGATGTTCATGGACTAGTTCTTGGGCTAGACAAGGTTACTTTCATTAAGGACCATCTTGCCTTTATCAATCATGCATTAGATATAATCCTTCAATGCTAGGAAGTAATCTATGTCATGGCTATGCAACCGATGGTAGTTGTAGAATTAGTCCAATCTAAAACTTCTGGACACTCGAGGCTCATTGGGCATAGCTATAGAGGGGTCTCAAAGGATCTTGCAGTATCTCTCATGACATTTACAAGCATCCTCTAACATTTTCTTATGTTGAATACATCCAACACTAAGTAGTTGATCCAAAAGTTCTGATGACTTAATTAGAAAGGGGTATATTTTAGCTGGTCCTTACACTCAAAGTTTGGCCTTGGTGGAGCTTGCCCTATGACCATTGACAGTGTAGGTTGTTTGGTTTCCATGTTGCTAGAGCTCAACATTTTGTTGGTAGTGGTAGGGCCTTAAGTGCCTTAGCTACCTATTTGTTGTTGTTGAGCTTAGCTTCATTAGCCATAGCCAGCATAGAATTTGTCATGGCTTTCCCTTTTTCCTTATCTCTTTTGCACGTGCATTCTTATAGCCTATGTAAGTTGATTTCTTGCTTTCCTCTACCACATCCTATATGCTCTTTGTTTGAGAAAAGTCTTGCTAATAAAGTGCAAGGCAATATAATATAGCATATATTTAATGAAATCATTTATGGTGCCCTTAAAAATGGCTAGCAAGTCGGTTTCAACAATAGGTTCTAGCGCTTCTTGCTTAACATTCATAAGCTAGTATAGAGTGGCTTTTGGCTTCAAGTTGTACCTGAAGTAGGTTATGAACTAACTTAGCAACTCCTCTTGAGTTGAAATGGAAGCACGAGGAAGTGAACAATACCAATCTAAGGATTTACCAATCAGAGACATGGCGAAGACATGAATGACAGCATGTGGTCACAATTGCAGTAACAAAGACTTCGAATGAAAGGTGACTAGGTGGGCATTTGGATCACCTTCTATATTGTATTTCCTAAATTGGGGAAGCTGGATTCTAGGAGGCAGTGTGAGTGGAGGAACGACAAGGTTAATAGGATCATCTTGATAGAAGTCCATTACATGGACTATTTCAAAGCTGGTAGGTTTAAGTTGCTTGACCTCCTCAGTGAGGGTTTGGATGAGATTGAATGCTTGATCTAGGCTCAAGGATGTTGCATAGGGTTGTATTAGTTATACTATTGGTGGTGCTATCGAAGTAGCTACCATCTATGGTGCTATGGGTGTAGCTACTAGCCCCGCTGGGGGTGCTATTGGAGCAGCTCCCATTGGTAGTGTCATTGGAGTAGCTACTAGCCCCATTGATGATGCTTTTAGAGCAGATCCCATTAGTGGTGCTACCAAAACAACCCAGAGTGCTATAGTTGGTTGTGCCATATGTAACACTTGATATATTTGTGGTTGCATATACGATGACATCTGGGACAATTGAATGGTAGGGAAAGATGTTGCTGCCCATCACACAGTTGAGGCTAGAAATGTTGTTGGTGGTGGGATTGACATAGAAGGGATAATCTGAATCGGAGTTGTTTGTGGCTATAATATGGACATAGTATGCACATATGGCAACATTGGCATCATAGACACTGGCTATGAAAATTGAGCAAATTTCAAGGGAGTAATAACAGAAAAAGATGTAGAAGGCCCTACATTCTATTACATTGTCAGCATTTGGTGGCTACCTATCACCGGAAAAGGTTTGGATTATGAAAGTTTCATAGCTATTGCAAATGAGGTAGAATACTATGGCTAGTGTGATTGGAACATAGAGGTAGGCAATGAGGCTAAGGCATAGAGTGGGCCACAATCGTTGGAATGGGATTCAAGCTCCTCCTACCCATCTTGGAGGGGCTCATCATAGTGGGATGCTATGTCTTGGTCTTTTGGCCAACTCATCTAGATATGTTGGTCCAAGCTCCATTGGAAAGTTTCAGTGAGTGATATAACTATGTTAGGGATGGGAAGGAACTCCCACCCATTTTGGTGGATAATTTTGAAACTATGCTTTTCTTCAATTTCTTGGTCATCCAATGGAAGGCCCACCTACATCTTTGAACATAAAAAGTTGTATCATTCTTCATCAAGTGCCATGTGTTCAAGCAATTAGTGTCACTATCTAAGAGATTGCCATTGTGGTTGCATCAGGCTAGGCAATCACTCAACATCCACCACATGTTGAATAGGGTGGGCCACCTTCAGGCTCAAGGAAACAATTAAGATGTTAACAAGGTTCATTTTCACTATGTTAGAAGAGACATGAGAAGGAGAGAAACTTGCAAGAAATGTTCAAATGCAATAAATTTTAAGCTGAAAGAGTTATGTACAAAAATTGTAAAGAACATAGACCAAAAATGGCCAAGTTTGAAAATGCTAAAGAAATGGTTATTTATGCTATTACACTTGTCATGCTCTAAGGGACTGTCATGCTAACAACGTTGTCACACTCTACAAAACACTTAGAGCTTGATGTAGTGAATAGTTTTAGGCTTTCTATCCTATGAGGTTCTAGGGGAACTATCAACTGGGATCAATCTGCACCAACCAGAACATAGAAAACTCCTACATTGGCTGATGATCCAACTACTATCATGGTAAGTCCATAGGGGTGTTATGTCTATGGTAGTCTGCTACTAGTGATGGGGGTACAGAAAGCATGTGAGACTAACTGTGGCACATAGAAGGAACAAGGAGGCCCTCCTACTAGTGCCAAAACTTATGACATCCAAAAATATTAGTCGCTAGAACATTGAGAGGTCATCGAGTGTACAACCTAACCCTAAGTCCATGGAAGAGCTATGCTAGCAAACACAGAAACGTGATGCTGTAAATGGTTTGGTCAATCAGACAAGTACTTACATGGTGTAATAATAATCATTTTCAAAAGCTGAAAAATATTATTGCAAATGAACAAGCATGCATATTAGTAGTAGAAGATGTAGGAAATTATGCTCAAATTTGAAACAAAATGCTGAAGAAATGAACCATCCCAAGATTGGGGAATGTAGCTCTTGATTAAACAGTGTATAGAACTAGTACGTAGTATTAGACAGGCATAGCAAGGTAGCATGGTAGTGTGGTCATAGTCTTTGGGACATTGTAGATGCGATTCTTGCAGCTACAAGAGGGTTTGGGCCTACCGAGCTTATAGTTTCCACACAGGTGTTGGGTCATGATGCTTAAGTGTGGGAGTGATGAAGATGCTAACAACGCTCTAATGCTTGATGCTTAGAGTTATTTTGCTGATCATCAGCCATGACCATCAACCCCTAAAATTCTAATTAATGGGGTATTTATAGAGCTATCATTGATGTGAGATGTGGACTAAATGCCACATGGCTTGGGTCCCATGCAATATGGGTGTGAGCAAGTCACACTAACATGCTATGCTCAAAGTGTCAAGCTCTAATTGTTAAGCTTAATAGTGTCATGCTTTGTAGGATAAGAATAGGAACTAAGAATCTACCAAACTATGACCACACCACTCAGACTTCATGTGCCAAATTTTAAGGGACTACCACGTATCTACAAACAATGCCAAAACAAATGCAACTTAGAGCTTATACTCCAGGACTACATCTTCCCCATCTTCCAAGTAGGGTCAAGTGTAGGGACAATTTTAGGGATCAATAGGGGGTGAAAAAATAAATAAAATTGCTAATCTTGGCCACTATAGTGATGCCAGAGCTAAAATGAATGTTGATGCTAAATTCTAAGAGCTTTTTGAGGCATTTCGAGGTAGTTCCCAAGTGTTATGTTGTCTACACTGCATAGCATAGCATGAACACTTAGAAAAGTTTTGCAAATTTTGGCATGTTATGCTATCTATGCTATGCAATGTAGTAGAGTGTAGCAACACCATTTTGATGAATTTTTCCAAAATTTTAACACTTAGACAAATCTGCCATTGAACTGCAGGAGCTCGAAATTAGTGCTGTTTCATTTATCATTAATGTCAAATGTTGTAGTGGTTGTATGCTTGGATATGCTTTGTATTCATTATTTTTCAAGTTTTCATGCCTACCTAGCCCCCATGAGACATGTCCTTGTTTTAGTTAGAAGACGATGCCAAGGTTACTCACTCAGTGATAGCTGATATTTTTGTTTTATGAATACATACTTTAGGCTATGAAATGCATGGAATACATGTAGTACCTTAGATATGTTCATAATAAAATATTAAATTATATTCTATTTTGAATTATAATTGCTATTTACTTAGCAGATGTATAATAATTTGACTCACATGTTTGCTCTTTTATAGTAGACTTATATGGATTATGAATTATGTAGTCACAATAAGAGCTTATCATATTTTTTTATGTAAGATGTTAAAATTTATAATGTAATTGATGTAAGATTTCCTTAGTGAGTGCTTATAATTTAAATCATTATTACTTGTATTCATATTCATCTTAATATTAAAATATATAATTTGTTCTCATTATCTTGTCATTTAATCTCTTCATCCTATTGGTCATGTCTTAACCATACTTTGTTTCACTTAGATAGAATGAATTGATTTTATTACTCTACCATGAATAACCTTTGTTATGAATTTTACCTAAAAACACCATAAAAAATTTGCATGTTATGGCCAATCTTCATCATGTAGCTTTTACCCCATGAAATTTGAGATAAAACTTTGTTGTAAATGTGAAGACTGTAATCCATAAAAGGAAATTTCACATATTCCATATTTTTGAGGCTTAAAATGCCTCATAACTAGTCAAAGCCTCATTCCCTAAATAAGGAAGGTCACCTAGTATCTATATTTGGGCTTGGGAGGTCAAAACTACCTTTTGGAATGCCAAAAATGGCAATTTGATGGGTTTTATGAGGTGTATACACTTTTCTACGCTAGACACATCTATAGGGACTAAATCTCACCTACCCCTAGCATGGAAGGATGGGAGCTTTCCCCTTAGTGTGGAAACCTTTCTACCAACTAGGAAACTACATGCCCCTAGTGTGGAAGCCTCAAAATCTAAATTTTGTCATGCTATGCACTCCAACATTGATCAGTCACTTCAACAAGCATGGTAAAAGACTCAACATGGAAAATTCATCTCTAGCATACAAGGTGTGCCTCCATTACTAATTATAGTGAATGGAATGGCCATGAAGGCTTAGCACTTACTATATATGGTAATCCCAAAAATTTTGGCAACCATCTCACCTATACGAGGTAAACATTTACAGCAATTTGATAGCCAATTTGCAACAATTATGCAGTAAACTTTTAGCCATTTTGCAGCATCATTTATGATCCAAAACCTATAAAACCAAAACGAAAACACCATTTAAAGGTTTCACATTTTTGAAACATGAATATATTTAGCATACATACATTTTCCAAGCAATATTTCCACACTCTAGTACACCTAAGAGCACTTTCAAATCTTTGCATAAATGCTGCTCCTTGGATTTTTCTAGTGATCGATTTTTCTAAGTACAAAAAATTTCTGGCATTAGAAGGAGGGCCTCCAGCCAATTTCTATGACTAGATCTATCTTTCTTATAGAAAATTTTGCATGTTGAAAGCCTATTTCTAATTTTTTTTAGCCAAAACTTTGAAAAAAACAATATTGCCCCTTCCCCCTTATGACCAAAACTTTAGTGTGAAAGTTCAAGGTTATTGGATGTTGGCTTTTCATAGCAATTGCTATGAATTTTTCATCCAAAAGCCAACATTGAAACCTTTAACCCTTTGGTTTTTCTACTACCAATTTTTTTGAGTTTCTAAAGTGGGTGGTGCAATTTTTCCAAAAACCATCAAACTTCTAGAAGTTAGCTTTCCCATTTTTCCAAGCTAACAAACTAGTAACCTACCAAAATCTGTCTTAGTGGAAAATCATAAACTTTCCAATTTGGTTTTTAGCATTTTTCCCCTCATTAATTTTGTATTAGAAAGATGTGAGATTCCTCCCATCTCATCCCCTTTCTTTTCCCCCTACCATACCCAATGTAGAGGTAATTAGAAGTCTAGCGTGGGTGAGACTTAACACCAACGTAGTCAGCTTTCTATTTTTGGTAAAATGGTAAACCCCCATTATCCCCCAGTTATTAATTATAGAAATTTCTTCATTTTTAGACATTTTTCCTTCTTTTTACCATTTTTAAATTCCACTTGTTGGAAGTTACCTCTATTATTTCCTTTTATAGCCTATTTTAAGCCAATTTTTGCACTATAACCATGTCTTTCTAGTAGTCCTCCAAGTTGCCTCTCACCTTCACTATTGAAGGTCCTAGCCCACAAGCCAAGAGGGTCTATGGCCCCAAAGACCCTGCTATCATCGAACCTAAGAAATATTTGAGGGTTAGGAGGAAACATTCTAATTTTGCAATCATAAATAAAGACCAATATAACTACATTTGTGCTAAAACACAAGCTAGCATGTTGATTCGATGTTTGAAGCAAAATCCAAAAGGAAGTTCAAACTCATACACTATAATGATAAGGAGTACATCCCTTCCCCCTATGACAAAATATCTCTAACAAATATCTATGTAGGTATTCTAGCCCAATTGATTAAGATGGAAGAAGAAGATGACAAGCATAGCTCAGAGGAGCAACAGGAAGAGGAGCATGAATTTAGTATAGAATCTAAGCCCCAAAACATCCTTGGTAGATTGTTCCAACAAGAAAACCCCAAGGCCACCAAGCCTTCCGCTCATGTCTTTGTTTTCCCCATTGGCATGATGTCTCTATCTTCCACTTCCTCTTACCCTACCATGACTAATCTCACATTGGTCATAGCCATGCATCAAACTAAATCGATGCCACAACCCATGACCTATAACCCATCAATGTCATTTTCCATACAACCTCCATCTATGTAGTCACCGATGATAGTTTTCACCAATTCAAATCCACTCATTACTCATGTGGGATTCACCATGGGACCTCAAGCAACTCAGGGGTCACACACCCTATTTATCCCATTTGTGCATTAGGTACTAGCACAAAATTTCTTTCCTTGTTTGGTCCACAAAATACAAGCATAATGGAAGCATTTCCTTCTATATTACAACCCATAGTGAGGCCACAAATGGCAATAAAAATGGCCCCACACATAGCACGAAAAATAAGAAAAATGGCTAGAAATGAAAGTAAAAATGGGTAAAATTACCTATCTTGGAGTAGCAACAAAGGAAGCCTAAATGAAGACGGGTCTTGGAAGCCTTGCCAAGTTCCTTGCATCTTCATCTAACTTTTGAATCCTAGGATTTTTACTCTTTCCTCCATACTACTTGGGTGCCATAGGTACATGAACGCTAGGTATGGTTAAAATGTAGGAAGATTGAGTGTCCAACATTGTCTGAAGAGATGATCCAATACCTCCATGCTAAGGATGATTTGAATCTACTATAAAGATCTCTACTTGAGCTCTCCACCAATGTGCTATTTGTGTAGAATGGCAAGTTTCATTGAAACCTATGAAATTTGGCATTAAAAACTCAAACAAAACCTAAATTATTCCATCCAAAATCCAGTTGCCCATTTAGTGCACCATAACTTCAAATGCATTGAAGTGAAAATGGGGGAAAGTCTTTTCCACATTGAGATCGATAGGAAATAGCTTAACTTTTCAAATTTCAAAAATCTTGGAAAGTGGACCCCACTATACGTCCTCACTCTTGGCCTAAAAACTACATCAATGTTGAAGTTTAGCCATTTTTGATACTTAGAAAAATATTTCAACCTTAACTCCCATGCATCCATGCTAGCAATTCCATTCCTAGTGTGGACACATGCCTCTCACTATCCAAAATCACTAAAACATAACCTTATACCCATTTTTACTATCTAAAACCTACATTTTCCAACTTTGAGCTTCCAAAAGGAGGTTAGACATGAAAAAAATAGACAACTTGGGTTTCCATGTTAGAGCAACACTACCCAACATTGAAAAATATGGGTTAACATTCATTCCTACCCCTCCAACACCCATCTAACCCATGTTTGATCCTAAAGTAGATCCCATATGGCCTAGAACCACTCCAAGCATCACTAATAACCCTAGAACCTCACCAGACCTAGTTGAAAGTGCTAAAAATCTTGGGATTTGGTGTCTCCACATTGGAGGAGGCTTCATCCATGTCACGCATACTAGCCCTAGTGTCAATGAATGGGGGAAAGATTAAAATTAATCAAATTGACTACCTAATAGCCATTTCTTAAAGCCTGATACTCCCTCACAGCCTCCAATAGCCTAGATTAACCTTGAAACAAGTCGATTCTTATCCCATATCTTGTTCCACATTGGAGAATCCTCCCTCAATGCTACCTAGAATGGAGGAAATGTGTAAATCCATGCCATATGTAAGAAATCCAAAATTATGACCTAAAATAACAAAATAACCTACTCTGGTGAACCCTCGACCCTACTAGAACCCTACGGGGATTCAAAAGATCTTTAAGAATAATTAAAATAGAAAAAAACTACCATCCCCCTCTCATCCACACTAGGACTATCATGTCTATCATGGAAGAATGGGGAGGGGGAGATTGCATGAGGCACCTAGGAGCCTGCAAAGTGACAAATCTTGACACCAAGTATTGATCATCAACACTGGAACCCTAGAGGCTAACATGCATGGTTAATTAGGTGTTGAATTGGTCTAGATCTAACTTTCTTGGTTCTTCTAAGATGGGTTAGACCACTTCCATGCTTTCCTATGTAGAAACTAGGAGGATGGAGCTAAAAATATTATTTTGGAATCCTATATGTATGAAAACAAATTAGATTATCGTGGACTAATACTAGAAGCTTCAAAACCTTTCTAAAAGCCAATAAAATGTCAAAAATAAACATAAATCAATGCCCTAATGTTATTCCATGCTATGGAGAACCTAATTTATGTTGAGCATCCCAATCACAGCATGGATGAAAGAGGAAAGCAAAAACTATTAACGTTTGTATATAGCTTGACTCTTGGAAACAACCTAAACCTTTTGGAAGCCACTAGACTTCTGGAAGTCACATGAAATGATTAAAACTTCTCTCCTTTGGATTCTCCATAATAAGGAAGATCCCATCCATGCCAAGAATCCTAGCTTGAGCATGGAGGCAATGGGGAAAGCTAGAAAACCCTATCAAAGCCATCAAAGTGACTAGATTTCAATGATAGGCATCATTAGTCAAGACCGGAAACCTTGTGGAGACACATGCATGGATAAAACTGGTACAAATCAATAAAACTTAGGGCCCCCTAGTTCCTCCATGCTAGGAGATACCTCTTCTAATGTGGAAAAATGAGGTAAGTTCAAAAAACACTTAGGAATACTTAAAACTACCAACATTTGACCCAAAATGCTAGTTTTTAACCCTAGTTAATTTAGGCCATGATATGAATAGTTGATTGTGACTTGAATTTGCAAAGATCTAGGATTCTTTATTTGTTCATGCTAGAGAGGATCCACTCCATATTGGGTAGCGTGAAAATAGAAAGGAAAGTCTAGCTTTCTACTTTTTGTGACAAGATGACACTCTCGAAACCCAAAGATCTATGCCAAAAAAGCCTAGAAACTTGCGGCCTTGAGATTTTGCTTATTTGAATTCATTTTGATCTGCAAAACCAAGTCTCCAAACTATTAAATTCTAGAGTAACTTCCCTAGCATGAAAATAGGGGGTTAATACCCTAGGTACCCTTGAATGACCTTCAAACATGACCAAAACTAGCTAGAAATTTGCAGAATCATGATCTACAACCATGGGAGCCTAGAAACTTGGTTAAGATGCTCTCAAACCACTGTGAATTGCTACAAAATTTTCCTCACATTTATCCACACTAAGGATGTTGTGCTTATTGTGGAAGAAGTAGAAAAATTAATTTCAACATGTTTTGACACCCAAAACTATCTTAAACTACCTTAAAACGAAGCTAGAGGATGTAGAAGTTCTAGATCTAGACTCTAGTTATCGACTTGACATCTTTTGATCCTATTTTGATCAAGAATTTTTTTATTCACACTAAAACCCCTCTCTTCCATTCTACTCAACATGGAAATATTAGGGGAATGCTTCAAAACATGCTTTTTGGCCTTTACAAACCTCCAAAGTGCCAAATTTTGCTAAATCTGGCCTTATGCTACCTTGGAAAGGCCCTAAGACCTCAATTTTGGATCTTTGAATGCCCCAAAACCTACTTCCCTTGGTTTCCATCCTAAGGTTTCCTCCTTCCATGTTGGCCAGCATGGGAACAATAGCAACCCAATGTGAAATCTTCAAAACTCAAACATTTTCATGACCAAATAGCCCTAACTAATGTCCAAACTTACCTAATAGCCATTTAGCCCTAAACCATGGCCTAATAATGCCTAAAAATAGCAAACCCTAACCATTTTTGACATATATTAGAAAACTTTCATGATCTGTAGCCTTCTTTACATGATGTTTTCCTTATTACATAATACTTAGACTTGTTTCTAGCTTGGTGCTACATTGTCAACCTTGATAACCTACTTATAGTCTTTATGCATCCTTATACTTTCCTTATTTGCATTATTCTAGCTTTATTTACCTTTTTAGTATCCTTTGGTTAGTATCAAATAGTGGGGTTTGATCTTCCCTTACCACTATTTGACACCATGTGACCATGGCCCACTAAGGCCTTAAACTAGCATCATAGTCTACTAAGACTCTTGACTAGCATCATGGCTTTCTAAGGCCTAAAATTGGCAAAATTTTGGCCTTTGTTGACCATTTGTAACCTTATTTCTCATAATTTACCTTTTTTAACCTTGGTTTTACCTTTATTTAGCCCTTATTGCACTTTTTTTCTTTTTAATACCCTATTTATTGCCTTGGATGGCATTGTTTGCATTAGATTAGCATGTATTTGTAGCATTTTAGCATTATTTATTTACTTTTACCATGGTTCCACCTAATGTTCTTATGGTTGGCATGTAGGACCACATTATGAGTACCTAGGAGCAAATCAGTTTACCTTTGAGCCTAAGTAGGCCTCATAGTTATGTTGAATGATACATCAACCCCAATTACCTAGATCTTGAGCCTTAAAGTCTTGTTGACTGTATAGCCTTGATAAAGAAACCTCCAAAACGGCTTGAAAACCTATTTAAAACACTTGACTTAGAGGTGGATGACATAACCAAAGGCTCTCTAGTTGAGGTTCCTATCACAACACACAATGATAAGAAGAAAACTCTTAAACTAAGTTCCTCATTGAAACCTTAACAAGGTCAATAAATCACCAAGGTCCTATAGTATAATATTAAAGTCTTTTCTTGGTCATATGAAGATATGCTAAGCCTAGACCCACATTTTATCTAGCACAACATCATAGTAGACTCTAGCATTAGACAAGTTAAGCAAAAAATCCAAAATATTAGACCTGATTTGGCCTTGATAATTCATGATGAGATCACAAAGGTCTACCAAGCTAGTTTCATTAGGGTTGTTGACAACACAAAATGGATGTCTAACATAGTATTAGTCCCTAATAAAAATGGGAGTATTCATATTTGCATCAATTTCCAAGACCTAAAAAAAGCAACTATTAAGGATGAATTCCCTTTGCCTAGTATTGATCAACTTATCAATACTATGACTTCACATGCCTTGTTGTCCTTTATGGATGGGTTCTCAGGGTAAAACTAGACTAGGATCAATCCATATCACCAACTTAGCATGACCTTCATAACTCCTTGGGGTACCTTTTGCTATATCATGATGTCCTTTGGCCTTAAGAATGTAGGAGCAACTTATCAATGAGACATGACCTATATCTTTAGTAATTACATGCAAGGTTTACTCAACGATTATGTAGATAATATAGCCATTAAATCCAAAGTAGCCAATGATCATGCTAATGATATAGATCTTAAATGATGCCTCAAGTATGAACTTAGGCTTAATTCCAAGAAATGTATGTTTTGTGTGAAGACCAGTAAAACGCTTGGCTTTGTAGTATTTGAAGCAGGGATATGTGTCAATCCTACTAAGGTTAAGGTCATATCCAAGTTAGTAGCACCTACCAACCTTAATGAGCTTTGAGGATTACAAGGTAGATTGTAATTTACTTGTAGCTTTATCTCTAGGCTCACAAATAAGTTACAGTTCATTCAACACTTGCTTAATAAAGGGGCTAACTATGAGTAGATGGTAGAATTCCAAGAGGTCTTTAAAAACCTTAAGCAAGAGTTGGCACAACTCTTGATAGTATATCCTCTACAAGAGGGAAAACCATTTTATATCTACCATGTCATCTCTAGCACATCCATTTCCTCTCTACTCTATCAAAAATAGGATGATGGAGTAGAGATGCTTGTATACTACCTTAGCCATGCACTAGTTGCCTAAGAGACATGATACACTGAACTGGAGAAGTATTGTCTAGCACTAGTCTTCTAACTAAAGAAGTGGAGACACTACCTCTTCAGAAGCTAAGTCAATGTCATTTGCTAAGAGAATGTGCTTAGATCCATAATGATCAACATTAATGAAAGTATCCATATAGTGTGATGGAAAGCTATAATCATAGAGTTTGACCTTCATTACATCTCTCAATCCTTAATGAAAGGTTAGGCTATAGGCATACAACTCATAGTTTCACCTATTGATGACCAAGTAACCAAAGATCTTGAGTTCCTTGATGAGAACATTAACACCATTAGATAAGTACCCAAGGATTATGAGATAGCCATGCACTTTGATGGATCTTCAACTACCCATAGGACGAGTTCCATCATCATCATAACATTCCCATCTACTGAAATTCAACCCTTCTTTTATCATTTAGAGTTTTCATGTACAAACAACATAGTGGAGTATGAGGGTCTCATCAAGGGATGATGGTAGCTTGTGACCTAGAATTAGATGTTTAATGATTAAAGGTGATTCACAACTTGTGGTTAACCAAGTGACTAAGGTCTATGCATGTAAAGCCAAACACTTGCAACCATACTACAACCTAGGGAAGCAATTGTTACAACGATTCACAAACATTGATATCCAACACATACCTTGAAATGAGAATGCTATAGTCGATGCAATTGCAATGTTAGCCCTTAGTGTGATGCAAGATGTGTTTACTAAGTTATCCACTTTAGCTATGGACTGTGTTACTCCCATTACACATAACACTAAGGATACCTTTATCATCATTGTTGATATTAATCCTTTGAGAGACTGGTATGATGATATCAAATTTTATTTTATGCATGCTAAATTCTCATAAGGCTTGAGTATTGCTCAAAAAGATATTGTACATAAGTGATCGAAGAAATATATCATTGTAGGTGATAACACATTATGTCGATGATCTTATGATCTACAAATTCTACCTAAATAACATTGTAACCTATTTTGGCACATCCATGACCATATTTATGGACAATGGACATAATTTAGTAGCCAAAAAATAAAGGATTTATATCATGACCTAGGCATTAAGCATTCTTTCTCATTGCCTTATTACCATCAAGCTAATGGACAAGAAAAAGAAAGCAACAAGGCCATCAACAAGTTGCTCAAGAAGATGTTCAACAATAGTAAGCACAAATGGCACAAGCTGCTTGTCCATGTAATATGGGAATACAAAATAGCATATTGCATGATAGCCTATGTGATCCCTTATAGCCTAATTTATCATTCCAAATATGTTTTACCTATTGAATTATAGGTTCCTTCACTCCAAGTAGCCTTGACTAACTTCATCAACGATGAGAAAAACGAGTTACGGATGGTAACCCTAGACTCAGTTGAGGGGCAATGTATGCAAGTGCTTGCTCATTTCAAATAGTATCAAGAGAGGAAAAAATGGAAACATCATCATAACTTGACTAGGCATAAGATCAAGAAAGGTGACCTGATCCTCAAAGTCATCTACAAGCATGCAAACAAATTCTCAGTTAACTAAGAAGGATCGTTCCTTGTCACTAGAGCCTAGGGAATGATGCATTTAGGATAGGTGATATTAATCAGAATGAGCTAGCCAATCTAGTCAATCATTCATATCTAAATCCATACTGCATGTAGTCAATAATTATCAGTAATAAAGCCTACTTTCAATGCCTATAGCTCCTAAAATTGGTGATATGACCTATCAAGATCTTAAAATTGGCACCACAATAAACTAGAACCTTAAATTGACAACATAACCTATTAGGGACTTAAATTAGTACCATGGGCCACAACGCCTTAAGCTAGCAACATTATACACTTGCAATGGTTTTTTGTATTCTTTTTTAGTGCCTCTCAAATCAATCCTTCAAACACTAACACAGAGGGACCATTAAAATACCACAAAAAATTTGCATGTTATGGCCAATTTTCATCATGTAGCTTTCACCCCATTGAACTTTTGGAGAAATTTGATTATAAATGAAAAGCTTGTAATTCATAAGGGAAAATCTCACATATTCCATACTTTTAGACCTCATAATTGTTCAAAGCCTTATTTCCCAAGTAAACAAAGTCACCTAGTATCTATATTTTGGCTTGGGGGGTAAAAAATGCATTCTGGAAAGTCAAACATAACAATTTGATGGGTTTTATTAAGGGGGGGCATACACTTTTCTACACTCGAAACATCTATAGGGGGTAAATCTCACCTAGCCCCAACATGAAGGGATGGGAGTCTTCCCCTCAACATGGAAACCTTTCCCCCAACTAGAAAACTGCATGCCCCTAGCATGCAAGCAAAAAAAGCCAAATTTCGTTACTCTATGCACTCCAACATTAATTAGCCACTTCAGAAAATCATGTTAGAACGCTCAATGAGGAAGATTCATCTCCAGTGTAGAAGGTGTGCCCTCGTTACTATTTATAGTAAATGGAATGGCCATGGGGGTTTAGTGCTTACTATATATGGTAACTCCCCAAATTTTAGTACACATCTTACCTATATGAGGTAGAAATTTTTACCAATTTTATAGCCAATTTGTAGTAATTATGTAGCCACATTACAACTATTTTTCAACATCATTCATCGCCCAAAACCTATGAAACCAAAACCCAAACACCATTTATAGGTTCCAAAGTTTTTGACACTTGAATACATTGAACATACATAGGATTTCCAAGTAATAGTTTCACACTATAGCACACCTAAGAGTACTTCCAAACCTTTGCATAAATGTTGCTCCTTAGTTATTCCTAGGGTGGAATCCCTATGAACTTGTGACCTTGTAACCACCCCTTCTCCCCCCCTCCCTCGGGTTGAGATTCATAAGTTTTCAGGCTCCACACTGCACTCTTGTTATCTCTAACTTCCACCATAGAGCACTTGGATGGCTTGGATTCTTCACACTTCTCAACTTAATGTTCTAGAGCTAGATTCTTCACACTTCTCAACTTCCATTAGTGACCAACATTCTAGAAAGGTATGAGGTACCTAGGAATTGTAACTATAAATGACTCTCTTACAGAGGAATTTGGTAACCTCAATTTTATGATTTTCTTCACTTTCCCTACTTCCTTCATTGTCATGCATTTATTTGTGGATCCATTCCTTCCAACCATTTTTGTTGAATCCTATCTTCCCTACTCTTTCTTTCTATTTTTGACAAAAAAACTCCTTGCACTCAAAAGACAAAATGACAAGGTAACAAATCATTGGTTATCATTGGTTAAAATATATAAAAACCTATAAATTTAGACTATTCAAATGTAAAGTCCCATGTAAATTTAAAATATGCTAATTACCTTTCCCTGCATAGGTCAATGATGAGAAAATATGTTGCTCCCCTAGCTTTCTTTGACCTCCAAAAATACTAGGATCTATGTTGCTCTAGCATAAAGTTCCAAATATACTACCTTCCTTAGCTTGGATGTGGAAAACACTATCTTCCTTGCTTTGCTCAAAATCAAAATGAATATGTTGCCTCACTTCTTATTTTTACACTATCCAAAATTCTGCCAAGCTCTCTCCTTTATAAGAATATTTCCAACATAGTGTAAGAATCCCTAGAAATACCAAGGCTAAGAAAAACACTGTTGAATCTCAAAATATGCTAATGAAAAATGCTACTGATGAAAATAGGCTATCCTAGTGTAAATTTCCATGTAAATCTAGGAAAATGCTATCTCTTGTAAAAAAAATATTTCTACAATAGCAAATATGCTACCTATGAGTCTCATACAACTAGTAGAAAAACACTACTAAGGAAATAGGCTAGTCGTATGTAAATCCTAGTATAAAACTAGGAATACATTTTCAAACTAGGGATATGTTTCCTAGCTTGGGAAAAATGTTGTTCATGAGGGGATACACTGCTATTATGACATGTTTTAATAATACAATACATTATTTTATGCATTTATGATATTCACATTAAATTATTTTCTATTGTACCAATGAAATTTTCAAGATAAAAAATCATATAAATTATGATATTATATTATTCCTATTTAATCAATATACTATACAAATGTCATGTAATGTGCTTCCTTTGACATGCAAAACTAATCCATGAATATGTGATGATAGTTCAGCTAACCTTTAAGCTTATCTAGATTCTTTGGTAATATTACTTGATAAACTGACCATGAATGTCTAGATCTTGAGCCCAAAGACCTTCTAGGATACATTAGCCTTGACTAAAAATCATTGGAATGGCCTAACTATATAGTCAAATCTCTAAATCTAGAAGCTAGAAACATCACACAAGATTCCCTAGTTGAAATTCCCATCATAACTCATAATGATTAGGGAGAGACCTTGAAAATAAGTTTCTCTCTTGAACCTCAACTTGCCTAGGATATAACCAAATACTTACAAGATAACATTAAAGCCTTTTCTTGGTCCTACAAAGACATGCTTGGACTTAACCCATGCAGGTTTAACATAATATAATACTCAATGCTAGCATAAAGCCTACCAAGAAAAAGATTTACAAGATTAGACCTAATTTAGGCTTAGTAGTTCATAATAAAATTAAGAATATTTATCAAGCAAGTTTCATTAAAGATATTAATTACATAGACTGGGTGTCCAACATTATGGTAGTTCCCAAAGATAATGTGCTAGGAGTGATTACATCCAACATCTATGAGAGTAGTTGAATAGCCCAATAGAAAGCCATAATAGCTGAATTCGACCTACATTATGTGTCACAAGCCTCACCCAAAGGTCAAGCTATAGCCATATAACTAACTACTTCTCAAGTTGAGGATAAGGTAATCATAGATCATGAGTTCCTAGAAGAACATGTTAACATTATCAACGACCTGCCTATGAGGCCCTTATGAGTGTTGATCGAGCTTCAACTACAAATAGAGTCATTACCATTATCATCATCATACTTCCTTTTGGAAAATCTAATCCTTCACCTACATTTTTGAATTTTCATGTACCAACAGAATGGTACAATATGAAGAACTAGTAGAGGATTGATGATAGCTCGTGACTTTGGATATACACATCTAATTGTAAAAGATGACTCTCAACTAGTAATCAACAAAGTAACCAAATTCTACACTTGTAAAGCCAAGATCCTTTTATCTTACTATGACCTACCTGAAATACTTATCCAATAGTTTATGAAAGCTGAAATTCAACATATCTTCCAACAAAAAAAGATGCTTGCTAAATCCATCACAACATTAGCATTAAGTATGACACCAAATGTGTTTAGTAAGTTACCTTCTGAAACACCATTAAATTTTAGGACTCTCATGTTTTAGCAGAGTCTCGAAACTTAGGTAAGGATTTCCACAAGTGTAGCATCATGATCGTTCATACTAGGGGTACACTGTCTAGTCCAACAATTTTTCTACCTCTAAGGATGATAGGCTCGTTGAACTCTCTAGCCTACCCAACTGAACGATCGACCCGATTGACAATTTATGCAAAAAGCAAGCGAGGAGTTGTCGAAAGTGTTTGGGATGAGCAAAATAGTTTAGAAAGTATTCTAGTAAATAAGTCTACTACGCTATGCTATATTATGTATCGTATCAAGCCTTGGAAAAAAATTTTCTTAAGTTTCCAAGTGTGAAGTAACAAAGTGATTTCGAAGACAAGGTGGGATTTAGTCAATGCAACATTCTACGCTATATAGTGTAGCACAACGTAGCAAAGGTAGAACAGAAAGGCCCATCTTGTCGAGTGATACAAATAAGAAAGTCACACTCAACAACACTTTGGCATCCAAAACTAGTTGCCACACTTAGCCTTGGACTTTGAACAAAATTTCTTACTATAAAATGGCTCATTAAACAAAAAAGTAGGATATGCTGGCTGCTACACTGTGCTACGCTATGTAGTATAGCATAGCATGGCAAAAATACAATAGCAAAAAAAGTTTTCCAAACGTATGTCTGGCAAGTTCAAAGGCTTCCTATCATGAAGAACAAAAGTTGTAGCTGTTAGCATGACCAAGTCTTAGACAAATGCTTTTAGCTTCAAAACAACTTTCAGTTAAAACAAGTGGCTACGCTATGCTATGGTACGTACCATAGCACAACATAGCAAGTAGCCATTTACGCTATGCCAATATACTCGAATAGCTTAAGTAACACAACACTAGTACAGAAGCATCAAGATGTATTTAGGCATCTCTAGAACTTGTTGACAACCATCTTCCTCACTCTAGTGTCTCCCTAGTGGAATCAGAAATTTCATTCCATTTTGCACACCCCATGTTTAGCTCCCGAAATAGTGTTCCTATGCTTAGCTCCCAAAACATTATTCCTACGCTTGACCCTACTTGTAAGAGTAAGGAAGACATAGTCCTAGAGTGTGAGCTCCATTTCTTGTTTGTGTTGTTACCACTTTGGATCTTGGCACACATAGATCCAGTGGTATAGTCATAGTGTAGCCAAGTTCATGCCAATCATTGCACACCTACACAGCATGGGCTTGTCAACATCTTGTGGGGTTTAGGACATGTGGCATCTAGGCCTCATTTCTTACCTCCTCCTAGCCCTATAAATACCCTGATAGAAAATTATCAAAAGGTTGGCTTTTTTATCCAAAGAGTTGGCATTTTGCATTAACAAGAGTAGTTGTCTTGTTGGCTTTTTGCATTTGCTAGTTGGCTTCTTGATTAGCTTCCTGACAAACAGAGTTGACTTCTTGTTGCAGTTGGCTTTTAAGATGGCTTCGAGTAGGCATAGTTGGCATTTCCTTTGAGCATTCTAGCTACCCTTAAGTTCCCTATGTGTCTTTGACATTGCATGACCTATTGTACACTTTTCGAATAAAGCAAGAAATCAAATCTGTGACTTTGGGATGATGCATTTTCTCACCCGAGCTTGTTTTGTTATCTTTTCATTAAAATCATTGTTTTGCATTACCTTCATAATTTTTCATTTATTGATCATTAATTTATCTTGCACGTTTCACTTTCACAAGGACATTTTACATAAGGTTAAGATACACCGACTAAGTTCCTATTTAATTGACTAGACCATTCAAGATTCCCCATTTCTGTTTTTATCAAGCATAGCCCTCAAATGTATCCAGGGTTAAGCTATTGACCTAGTAACCTCTCGGTGTTCCAAACATCAACATTTTTGGTCGCTATAGTTTTTTGGCACTAGAAGGAGGGCCTTTGGTACCTTTTCCATGTCCTACGGGTAGTCCTACATGCTCTTTGTATTCCTTCATGCACAAGTGTAAATGTGATACCCTTTTGTGGTTGTTTACGCATCATGTGGTGCAAATTGGTCACGATGATGGTTCCTTTGGAATCCAACAAGATGAAAAGCCTTTGATCTCCTCTTGATCTCCGTGTTTCTTAGTTTGCGATTTTCCCTTTTTCAATATGCAAGATGATTCCAACAATGACCATTATTTCTACCTCAAGCTTTGAGGCTCCTTTCATAGCCCAAAGCACCATGGGTGCTAAGCAACCACCTAGCCCAGTGATGGTTCCATGCTAGTCCCTTAGGATTCACCATTTTTTCCCTAGTCCTAGGCACAAGATGTAGAGCACTACGAATTTATCTGCATAAAGATCTAGGTAGATCTGCCCCTAGATCATCAAGAACTCAAGCATAAATGTAGTTTCAAGTTCCTTTACCGAAATGGGAGGGAGTTTGTCCCTAACCCTAAAGTTGCCATCCCCCTGACGGAGATGTATTAGTGGATCCTCAATCAGCTACTACAAGTTAATAAGCCTAAGGAGTGAGATGTGGCATTCCATTACAATGAAGTGTTCTAGGATGGATAGGAAGACTTGGAATCCCAGTCCAAGGGGGATGGCCAAACTTAGACTATGACCATCCCCTCTACCGTAACTTTTAAGTCAAACCCCATTTTTGTGATGGCTCCCTTTGTGATCACCATCAATCTACCTCAATCTGCACTTGCATCAGCCATGGGCAGCCATCCCGCACCCTTAGCATATTAGCAAGCACCTCCCTCAGTTTCGTACCCAGACTCTCTTCCCCCCCATTCCGTCCCATCCTCAAACCAAGCACTGATTACACCCATGCTACCCTACATACACACCGCTTCTATTTTGCAGTTAGCCAGATCCACTCTTCCTATCCCATCGTCTACATATACTTCATTATCAGTGGCAAATCTAGCCCCAAAAACATGGTGGACCCCAACCACTTTGCTCCCCACCTCACAGCCCCACCAGATGTCATATCATCCTTACCACCAAACAGATTAAGTCCAGTAGGTATCACAACCAAGCACGAGACTATGGCATGTTCCATTGGTCATGAAAAAGGCCAACCCCATAGTACCACCAACAACCACCACTCCAATGGCATCACCTGCTAGGTGGTGGACCACACAAGAAACACCCATTGCAAGGCCAGCCCCAACGGCCCCTCCTATGATCCAAGCCACTGACTTTGCTGCACCACAAACGATGGTTGCCCATGCAACCCCACAACCATTTGCATTATCTCTAGGTTTGGATCAAGCATTTCAACTTATCCAAACCCTTACTGAAGAAGTTAGATGCCTCAAAGCTACTGGTTCTAATATGGTACAAATCATGGATTTCTACCATGATGATCCTATCAGTCTGACGATCCCTATTCCTACACTACCCCCTGGGATGTTACTCCCCTAATTTACAAAATACAATGGGGAGGGTGACCTTAACACACATCTGGTCACATTCAAATCTGAATCTTTGTTACTGTAACAATGCCCACATACCATCATTCATGTCTTTGCTATGTCTTTGATGGGCAAATCTTTAGACTATACTGAGCACTCCTGTGCACCTCTATCTCAACATTGGAGGAGCTATAGACTTAGTTCATGACCCACTTCAAGTACAATTTGAAGCCTAAAGTCACACTAGATCAGTTAATGTAAGTTAAGCAAGATCCACTAGAGTTAGTACAGAGGTTTATATAGTAGTGGAGCACCACGTTGAATGAGATCTGCAAGCCTATCATGAAGGCCCACTTGTTGGCCATCTTTAGGGGGTGGTGAACGATTTCATCAAATCCAAGCTGTATAATCTAGCCCTGTGCTCTCTAAGCCAAGCTTTCACATAGATGAAAAGCATTCAAGATGTGGCTGAAGCTAGTACGAACTCAACCTATGTTTCCTATAAAAATGCACATACTAAAAAGGACAATGAGAAGGGCAAGGCCACAATGGCCACGGTCGCGACTGTGGCAAACAAGGCCAAGCCCAAAAACAACAATAACGAGAAAGTGGCCATGACACCAACTAATCCTATGCTTAGCCCGAGCAACGTTGCCCAACCCTTGATGTTGGCACCCATACCACCTAAGCCCAACTTCGAGTGTAGAGATCACTCTAAGCACACCCTGCTACCAGTCAAACCTTCAGAACTTCTAAAGCAATTGCTAGGGGCAGGGTACATTCAACATAAGAAGATGTTAGAGGAAGCGATCAAATGGCGTTAGTGGTACTAAAAAATCCTTAGGAACCCCTCATTGGCTATGTGCAATGAGCCCCCAGTTCCTAAGAATTTTAGGCTAGAACGATGCTATGATTACCACCAACTCTATGGTCACGACAGAGACTACTGTTTGGCCTTGAAAGATGACATTCAATGGATGATTGATTAGGGGAAGTTGGTGTTGGATGAAAACAACTTCATCCACCTTAAGAATTAATCCATGCATGTTTACAAAGACCTCCTCAACACTAACGATGTGGGATACATCATTAATATGATTAGCATAGATGGTAATCTGGAACTACCACAATAGCTATTTGTAGTTCACGTATCTCAATGTAGTGTAGTGACACCAACAATGGCAAGAAAGACACTGCAACAACTGTTTGTCCTTAAGGTCCCTCCTCAGACATCCACCCCTGCACCTTCTACAATCACAACTGCACCGCCACCCACACTAATGCCACAAAAACCATTCATCATTAGGGGGCCAAAACACTCAACTACCCCTATCCCACAAATCCATCATAAAGTGACATCACAACCTTCTTGTTCAAGGAAATGGGAAGGGCATCTGATAGGTGAAACGGCTACAAAATGTACTACCCTAGGTTCTTCCAAGCCTACTCCTTCGTCCTCTACATCTACGCCTACCTCATCTCCAAATGTTAATGCCGCTATGCACACACAGTCATTTCCACCTCTCCCGAAAGGGTTTAACCCTAAACCTAAAACTGCTCCCCCTTGGGAAATCCATCTTCTAGGACAAATGGAAGAAGAGAAGGGCAGTAAACAACAAGAAGCCTGGCATGACCTCTTAAGTGCTCTTACTTAGGTCAAATAGGCTCTAAAACCAAAGAATATAACGTTGAGCCTATACAACCTAGTAACGACCCCCAGTGCACATCGTGAGGCCCTAGTTCACATGTTAACTGCCATACCAAATGATGAGAACATGCCAATAGAAGAGAGAGTGATCCATTCAATCATGCTTCCTCCTACTCTCAAACAACCGCAACCATCCCATTTGACATTCCATGACAAGTTCATTAAGGAAGACCCTGAAAAGGGTCAAGTGACAACAGCAGCCTTGTTCATCACAATTCAAGTTAGTAAACACAGGATCCAAAGAGTACACATTGATGATGGGGCTACTACAAACATCATCTTATTCCCCATAGTGGAAAACCTAGGTTTGGTAGACCAAATCAAACCCATGACAATGTCATGTCTAAATTCATTCAACGGGGTGCGAGTGGTGGTGAAAGGCACTGTCCACATTAACTTTGTGGTAGGGGACTAGTTCCCCACAAGTACGATGTTTATCATGGTGGAAGAGATTCTTGAGTTTAACCTAATCTTGGGGAAATCATGGTTAGCCCAACTTAGGGCTATCTCTTCACCCATACATTTGGAAATCCATCTACCTTACAAAAATAGGGATGTGGTGATACATGGTGATGAAGTAACAACCTAGGAAATAAATAACATAGATATGAAGCAAGGTTCAGAGGTCATAACCTCTAAGAATGAGGCACCTATTTCTACTGATACTAACTATTTGACAAAAGAGCTGGCCCAAGATGAAGGTTCAAAAAATGAAATTGTGTGGGCCGAGTTGTCTTTTCAAGTAGTAGATGACAATGTAGAAGAATACTGCAACAAAGCCTCTCAACCTTACATGTCGCCAAGCCCATGATGGGTTAGAAAGTAGTTGCAAGGATAATCGTTACTTGTGTAGCGTAACAAATAGACTACTTCTTATCCAATTAACACCCATTATGCATTTATTCCTTGTTCATTTAACATTTACTCATCTATGCTAAATGTCTAACCTATTCTCTAAACTACTCACATTTCCTTCATCTGCATTACACCATGGCCTGCTAAGGCCTAAAACTGGCAAAATTTTCCCTTAAAACTACATAAGGCCTGAAATGACCTAAAACTACTTATGGCCTGAAATGGCCTAAAACTATCGTGATGGTCCACAATGGCCTAAAATTAAAGCAAGACATTCCTAACAAATTCAATTCATAAATAAAAATAGAATAGAATAGAATAAAAATAAATAGAACATATAACACATGAGAAAAATAGATCTCTTCGTATTTGAGTTTGTCTTTCATAAATTAATAATGTTTACATCATTCATTGAATTAATATAAAAGGATTAGTTGCTACACTACAACTCTTTGCCCATACCATCATCTCCTGATTTAGTAGGCCCCATGTTTTCACCTAGACCTTGCACCATAAAAGAATACATTAGTCAGCTAAAGCTGCAATAAAGACTCCAAAAAATTAAATTATTACCACGTTGAAGGGTAATTGACCCAAGACAACCCTGCATCTATTTCGAGGCGTATCTAATCTAGGCCTACTGCTAGGCATTGTAAGATCTCCTCTTCCATGATGTCAGCCTAATTCGTAGCACCCAAATCAGCACTTGCATCAACTTTCTCCTTCTCCACAGATGTCCATCTTGGAGGTACAAGAGAAAAGGTGGAAATGGTGGTCTTACCCATAGGAAAGGTCACTTCCCTTTTGGGGGACTCACTCACTATCACCTATTTCATGAACTTGTCGTAAGCCCCAGAATAATATAAAGGAATACCTCATGAGTATGTAACTTGATTGAGGCATCCCTGTATTAGTTATGATAGGTGTCATGTTCTAGCTTATACATATGCTTATGATTTTTCTGTGCCTACCCCCATTCGTAAACCTTGACACTGTAATCTTTCCAGTCTTGATTCTAGGCTAATAGGTCCATCTGCATGCACTACTCTATTATCTCACGGGTGGCCTCATTGTTGTGCCACACGGTTGTCTAGTACCTCACGTAGTCAATGATGGTCATGTGTCAACTACCATCGTTGGTGTCTTGGGCCAATAGGAATTCATTCCTAGAGCGGAGATCTCCTACCACAGCGGTTAGGTTAGCCTTCTCCTTCTCAAGCCTCTAGACCCATTTCTAGAGGTATTCATTCATGTGCCTTCATTCCCATAAGGAGCATGCTGAGTACAAGGCACATTGGCTTGCATCATCGTATATGCATCAAGGTAATTTGTTCACCTTTGGTGGAAATGCAGGCACAGTGTCGACCTTAACAACCTATTTAGGATCCCACTTGAGACAAGAAGCTACCAACCACAAAAAAAATGCATTAGTCATAGAGGTTTAGTAAATCTAATAATAATGTAGAGTCTAGCATAGAACTTTAATCTATCCACTTCTGAGTCGACCTATCATACACAGTCAATCATGTCATTGACCACCCCTTCCATGAAAGTAAATTTATTAGGGTTTTCAGTCCATGGTTGTAGGAAAATCAAGGATGGGCCAGAGGTGTCAATGGTGGTATCAACTCCATGAAAAGACATATTAGATAAAGTGGAGAGAACCATAATAGGGTTGATGAATAGCATAAATGACAGTGTCAAGCTTCTACCTAGCAAATCCTCAAGGGTGATAGCAGGGGGATCGTCCATTGGCACATTGTCAAACATGTGGTCAAACTCACTAGCATCCAAATGGAGCCCCTCTCCTTCTACCTAACCCAATAGCATAGCAGCATCCTCGATGTTCATGTGCCCCTCTAGCACTAAGCTATTATCTACAAAAGGATCGTCACCAACAACCTCATCCTGGTTGCCAAGGACCTCCTTGTCATTGGCTAGCCCCTTTTCTTTATTGACAGGGGCCTCCTCTTCATTAGTTGAGGCCCCATTTCCACCAATCAAGGCCCCATCCTTAGTAGCCATAGCATCTGTGTTTCCATTAGTTTACCCCATAGTAGGGGTTATTACCTCTTCTTCTCCTTCTTCCTCTTCTTCCTTAGCTGACAAAGTGTAATTACAGTAAGTAGATAACACCAACATGGAATAGTTTCTATGCTATACTACGCTACCTACTGTAACATAGCATAGCAAATGAAAAAAGAAACCAAAAATCACAAATCAAAAAACCAAAAAAAACTCACCAATTGGAGGTTGCACTCTACAAAGTTTGAGTCGTAGCTTCTTCCCTCTTCCTTCATCTATGAAGGGAGGTTCCTTAATCGGAAGAGACCACTTGCACTACCATTTCATCGTCACCATCTCTACAATGAGGCATTCCCCCTTTTTCACACTGCAAATGGTAATGGGAGGTGCCTCTCCCATGCTATCCTTGGCCTGAAAGTTTCATGCCACCTGATCCCTCATCTTCATCAAGAACGATTCCCCGATAGCTTCTGGGGGATTGTAAGATTGGGTAGTACAGAAGACTTGGAAAATCCACATTTTGAAAATCTACTTACGATCTTGCAATACCTAGATCCCATTCTCATGGACTACTAAGAATTCTACAAAACGTGGAAGGAAAGCTATGAAAAAAGCATGGTGCACGTTGAAACAGGATTCAAGCTTCCTGCAAAGTTTGACCATCTCAACCAGCATGCCTCTGCAAAGATGCTTGGTCCAATTGTAATGGGTCCCTTCTTCCATGATTTCCCTCATTATCTAAGCCTACTCAATCCCAATGATTTTTCCTTTGGATAGCAGCTTGGGGAAGGCACAAGCACGAAAGACAGGGTAAACCATTTTGGCCACCCATAGCTTGGCTTTCTTCATATAAATCCCCTTTTAGTCCTTGGCAGCCCTTAGCCACTCCTCGATGTCCTCCTGATTGTGTGCATCTCTCTTGGATTTTTCTCCCATGGGGAGACCATCAAAGGAGACACCAAAAAGATCCATGAATAATTGATCATTGACATCAATTACCACATGCACACAATGAATACGTGTGTGGAAGTGGTCCACCTTTTCAAAGAAGGAGTTAGCTAGGGAAAGCATCTCAGCAGGCAAGACACTCAAGTTAACTACCAAAAACAAGTCAATAAGCCTAGCATCCTGAAGGTTATGGACTAGCATGGTTGGGCCCCATTGTAGAGCCAACACTAGGTCTCCTCCACCTCCTCATACTTAAAGAAGAGGTTGGTATCATCATGCTAAGAGGTAATTACAGTTACCTCTTGGGATTTCTTTGCTACTAAAATGATTCGCAACAAAAAAAAAAGATAAAACAAAAAAAAAACAAAAAGAGAAATATGGTTAGCAAAATGTAAACATTATTCAAGCATTTAGCAGTGAATTTTCATTTTAGAATACCAAATTTGAATGGCATGGGAAATGCTGGAAGATCCACCAACACATCTTCAATAGTGAGCTACCTAAGGGAGGTCCATTCCCCATCCAACCAACTAGCTTCTTTACATTTTCCATAAAATTGGGAATACTAGGTTGGATAGGTTTTGAAATCACCCCCTCATTGGCCTATCATGCTAGCGTGCACATTCCTAGTGGAAGAAAACTCCCACAAGGCCATCTGTGCCAAAGCCAAAGCATCTGTGTCACTGTGAAGACCACTCATGTCAATAAAAGACATAGTAGCACAAAAAATGAATATATACACTATTAAAACTTGTTTCTAGCATAGCATAGATTACACAATAAGATACCTTCGTAGAACTCACTCGTTGGCATAGTAAATGGTTCCAGGTGGATTCTAAAAGAAGGTGCCCATGTGGCAAGCAATGAACAATGTATTGTATAAGTGGTAACACTTGTACTCTGGCATCTCCCAAATCCAACTCAAGCATCATAGGCTTTTTGGATGCTAGTTGGAACCTTTTTCCTACTTTCCCTTGATTGGCCCATCAATCAGAAACTTCAGAATACCCCATTTTTCCCAAGGAAATAGGGTTTCTATGATTGCGATTGCTACCTCTACCGACAAGTGTGACCAAATGATCACACTAAAGTGCTGGAGGAGGAACTGTAGGAAATCTCATGCACCCTCCAAGAACTAGGCCACCTACCACTCCACACGTGTGTGAGGAGGAGCAAGGCTTCATAGATGCAAAAAAAAGGCATAAAAAGTATATGTAAAAATAAACACATATATGAAAACAAATGACAACACAAGTTTTGCAACATAGTAGGGTCATCAAACCTTATAGAATGCAACAACGTGCTAAAGCAAATAAACGAAAACATGAAGACATGCAACATAGGGTAATCAACGCAATGTAATCAACGCATGGCAATATGATAGGTTTAACAAAATTAGCAACATGGTGGTATTGTAGACTTAACAGTGTGATAATATGACAAATCTGCAAAGCCCCGTAACATACGGGCATGCTACAATAAAAAGCATTACAGAGTGGAAAAAGTAAGAGTTTACTATACTACAGCCATCCCAAACATAATTCGGTTGTACAAAATAACTCGTGTTGAATTGCATTTAACACATGTCTCACTTGTCAAATGGCATAAAAGGCTAAAACCCTCTTGACAGTGGCATGCTACACTAGCCATTCCCTAAGCTACACAGTCCTGCCAAAACCGCTACGACAAGGCACTCGCAACAATGGCAGCTAGGTCAATGCTACATGTGGCTATAGTGTAACACCTATACAACCCCTGTGGCCAACCAACGATGATGGTAGCATAGCATCCAAAACAATGATTAAAAATATGCAAAGGACGTAGATTTCAACAATATCAATTGTAGAAATCTAAATAACAAAGGTAATGTAATAACTTACTGAGTGGATGGAGTCTCCTCCTGCACTGCAACTTGTGCTTGAGTTAGGAACCCCAAAGTGTCCTTGACTTCATCCACTTTAGCATGACCTTATCCATCAACCTGCTAATGGTCCACCATGACCTTAAATTGCTAGACTTAGCATCAGTTGAATGTTTGAATCCACTTACAGTCTGCCAAGACCTTAAACTAGCAATCTACGAATTTGGCTGAATGTTTGACAATCATTGCATCTTTTATTGTTGCTTTGCAAATATTTACCGTTATGTGCTATAGATTCAACAAAGTATCACTTGACTAAGCTTCTTCTTATTATGGTAGGTTAAACAAGATGTCCATGCAGCGTGATCTACACTCACTACTAACTTTAACAGGTCCTCATGGCAAGCTTGCAAGATACCCAAACCTAGAGTTGATAGATTGGGAGGCATCAACCGATAACACTATAGCATCCTTAGAAACATCCCTAGACTGGCCTGATCACTTGCTCCAAGCCTTAGACTTAGAGGTTGGGAATGTGACTGAGGACCCTCTCATCGAAGTACCGATAATAACATCTATGGGGGAAGTAAAAATGCTAAAACTAAGTTCCCTCCTAAATGAACATATGCAGAATGACATATCTAGAGTCCTTCAAGAAAACATTAAAGTATTTGCATGGTCTTACAATGATATGTTGGGATTAGACCCACAGCTAATACAACATAACATTGTATTAGACCCACATGTCAAATCGGTTAAACAAAAGGCTTGAAAGATTAAACTAGAAATAGCACTAAACGTATGAGACGAAATCACTAAGCTATACCAAGCAGGTTTCATTCAGGTTGTCGATTACTTGGAATGGATGTCAAACATCATTGTAGTCTCTAATAAAATAGGAGGGATACAAATCTATATAAACTTTTGGGATTTGAACAAGGTAATGATTAAAGATGACTTTCCACTACCAAGCATCGACCAGCTTATCAACACTACGGCCGATCATGCTTTACTATCCTTCATGGATGGGTTCTCCAGTTACAACCAAATTTTCATAAATCCATAGCATCAATTGACAACTACATTCATGACCCCTTGGGGAAATTTTTGTTATACTTTGATGCCCTTTTATTTAAATAATTCTAGAGAAATGTACCAACAAGATATGACCTACATATTTAGTGAATACCTCCTAGAGAGACTCAACGATTACGTGGATGACATAGCGGTCAAGTATAAGGTAGCTATTGATCATCCCACTGATCTAGATGTAGTCCTAAAATGTTGTTACAGGCATGACCTGCACCTTAATCTAAAGAAGTGTGTTTTTGACATAAAAATTGGATGCATGCTAGGGTTTGTACTATCGGAGCCTAGGATACGAATGGACCCTAACAAAGTTATGGTCATCGTTAACCTAGCACCCCCTACTAACCTTAATGAATTGCATGGGTTGCAAGGTAGAATACAATTCATCATAAGGTTCATAGTATGGTTGAATGACATGTTACACCCCATGCAACACTTACTAAAGAAGGGGGTTAACTTCAAATGGACAACACAGTGCCAGCAAGCCTTTGATGACCTAAAGAAAGAGCATTTATACCTCTCGACTATGTACCCACCACAGAGGGATAAGTCTTTCTACATATACCTCACAACTTCAGACATATCTATTGCAGCCATGTTATGCCAAAAAAGAGAAGATGACTTTGAGATCCTAGTTTATTACTTGAGCCATCCATTAATAGCATATGAAGCCAAATACAACGAAGTGGAAAGGAATTTCCTCACTTTAGTGTTCACACTAAGAAAGTGGAGACACTACCTATTCTATAGCCAAGTGAACATCATATGCAAAAGCAACCTACTTCAAGCTATCATGAACAACTTGTATGAAAGTAGCAGGATACCCCGATGGAAAGCAATAATAGCAAAATTCGATTTACACTATGTAGCTCAATCATCAATGAAAGGAAAAGCGATAGCTACTCAGCTTGCAACCTCACCCATTGATGATTAGGCGATCATAAAACCTAAATTCCCTTATGAACATGTTAGCATTGTCAACCTTGTACCATCGCATTTCAAGGTAACTTTACATTTCGATGGTGCCTCAACCATGCAAGGTGGTAGTGCTGCCACGGTCATTACATTCCCCTTAGGGGACATGCAACTCTTTGCTTACTGCTTCACCTTCATTTGTACAAACAATGTGGTTGAGTATGAAGGACTACTCATAGGCCTCTTAGTGGCCTAGAAATTAAGAATTCAACATTTAGCAATTCAAGGAGACTCCCAACTTGTCATCAATCAAATCACTAAGGTCTATGCCTATAAGGCTTCACATTTACAGCCTTACTATGATTTGGCCAAAACCTTATTGCAACATTTCACCACATAGACATCCAACATGTGCCACACAATGAAAACACCATAGCCAATGCCTTAGCTATGCTATCATTAAATGTTCCACCACACTTGTTCACAACTCTACCTGCTTTGATAATAGAGTGCACAGACCCTATCGTCCAAGTAGTACACATGGCCTCTATAAGCGCTACCAATGTTCAAGAGTGGTACACTAATGTTAAGGCCTACCTGCAGCATGGTGAACCCCTACAGGGCTTAACACCCACCCAAAGGAATCCAATCTGAAAGCGAACATGGCAATATGTCCTTGTAGGAGATAACACCTTTTGTAAATGCTCTTTTGATGGAATACCGTTAACTTGCATTGGTGGGAAGGAGGCACAAAGGATCGTTAATGAAGTCCATGAAGGGCTATGTGGAGGACACATAGCTCCTATGGCTATGGTGGCTAAGATCAGACTTCTTGGGTACTATTGGCCTTGTAGGGAGTGAGATTTTTTTGCTAAAGTTAAGATGTGTGACACGTGCCAATGACACACATACCTTATACATGTGTCACCCATCGAGTTGCATCCTACACAGACCACATGGGCATTCCAGTGATGGGGACTAGATATCATAGGACCCATAACACCTAAGTCTTTCATAGGGCATAGCTTCATCATTAATGCTACTGAGTACTTTACGAAGTGGGCAAAATCTATCCCCCTTAGGAAAACTACATCTCAGCAAGTTTTCCACTTCATCTTGGATAACATTGTAATAAGGTTTGCTCTTCCCATGACTATTGTGATAGATAATAGGCCATAGTTTAGTAGTGTGGAAACCAAAACCTTCTGTAGCAACCTTGGCATTAGGAAATCTTTCTCATCACCATATTACTCGTAGGCTAATAGTCAGGTAGAAGCTACAAACAAGTCCATCATCAACTTTCTCAAAAGAATGCTTAGCACCACCAAGAGGTGATGGCACGAGAAAATCCTCTATGTGCTATGGGCCTACCAAAAAACATGTAGAACAACTATAGGTAAGACCCCCTACAACCTACTCTATGGATCTAAAGTAGTGTTGCCTTTTGAATTACAGGTACCATCACTGCAGATGATTCTTTCAAGTGTCATAAATGAAGCCCATAACAACAAGTCAAGGATCACTGATCTCAACTCCCTAGAGGAAGAGCGTGCACAAACACTGGGTCACATCAAATGGTATCAAGACAAGCAGTGGCAAAAGCATCATGAAAACCTACACTGATGGTGGATTAAAAAGGGGGACCTAGTCCTCAAAGCTATGCATGAACATGTGGACAATTTTTTGGAAAAATGGGAAGGTCCATTCATAGTTACAAAAGCCTATGAGAATGGAGCCTTCAAGCTAGCATACATGGATGGTACAGAGTTTGCAAACCCTATAAACCACCTATACTTAAAGTCATACTTCATCTGATGCAAAAGCAAGGTAAGCATCATAAGTCTGCTACGACTATAAACTGGCATCCAAAGTCCACCATGACTATAAACTAGCATAGATGGTCCACCATGATTATAAACTGGCACAGATAGTTCTCCATGACTATAAACTAGCATAGAACATCTACTATGATGTTAAACTAGCACATACAGTTTTCTATGACCTTAAACTAGCCCATCCACCATATGCTACGATGATAAACTAGCACAGTAGTTTGCTAGGACCTTAAACTAGCACATGCAGTCTACTGGGACCTTAAAATAGCACATGCAGTCTGCTAGGATCTTAAACTAGCACGATGATCTACTAGGACCTTAAGCTAGTACACCAGATGGTCTACCAGGACCTTAAACTGGGTTCGTGGCATAACGTTCCTGACTCGCATCTGTCACCATCCAAACAAGCAAGTCTGCATAGTGCCAACATAGGATGGAGCATTGTAGTTCTAGAACATAATTCCTGATGACAAGAGAACACCCTCTAGAATATATGCAATGCCACTACCCCTAGCATCTTGCTGAGCCTCTATAGATGTTTTTTGACATCTTGTTGACCTTTCGGAGCTACTCCTACCACTGCCTGTCACCCTGGCAAAGCTTTTGTTGTCAGCACCTACTGCTAAAGTCCCAGCACTATTTTGGCCCATCCAAAGGTCACTATCCTCCAGCCCCCGCACTCATCTAAGCTTAAAAGACATTTAGCTATTGGGCCTCTCAACTTATAGCTAAATTGCATGATGTTTTCCTTGGATGGGAACTCCCAAGCACTCGCATCACTGGAACTCCTAGCCCTGTCAGCGCTAGCCCCTTTATTTTGTCACTATCAGGATTGTTGTTGGCCTTCCTACTTTGGACATTGCATGCCTCAGCAATAATGCTTTCTACTTTGCTGATGTCTAAAGAAAGTGAGACGTTTGCCTAACTATACTTCATGGTTACACTTCTCTAGTTTTCTTTCTGTTGCATTTTCAAGATATGAGCTGATATGGTGTCAATCATAGATGCATTTTGCTAGGAGGACAGGACACCACAGCGCTCCAAGGTGACCGCTCTGACTAGCCTAGCTACTTAGAAGTATACATCCTAGCCCTCCCCTTTAACCTTCGTCATCTCATTTCTCAAACTCGTAGTTTCCCTTTTCACATCCCTTTTACCAAATTTCTTCACACAAGTAAAGCCCTCCCATATGCTCAACCGCAAAGTCCATGATGCGTGTAACGCAACTTGCCACATGGGAAGCATCTATAAGTAGGTCAAAGCCCCACATGGATGTAACGCAACTCATTGTGAGAAGGAAACACCTGTCCTACAACAACAAGGCTGTTTGCAAATGAATATAGCTAAACAGAAAAAGAAAAGTGCACAAGTGTAACAGAGTTCAAAAAGAAAAGAAAAGAAAAGCATGTGCCCAAAACAAATGGCACTCTAGTTGTTTTACAAAGACCATCTCCAAGTGTTCCAACAAGAGGTTAGAAGCCTACAGAAGAAAGATACCTATGCATGCTAACTCCTTCATAAGCACTCCAACAAGGGAACGTGCAACAATTCATATTTCCTTCTCCTGAACTTGTCCCCTGAAATCCATCATTTCCTTCCTTTATCCTACATAGCTATCTTGGTACTCCCAAGCATAGCAAAGTGACATCTAAGAAAATACCAAAGAGTGATGTTGGTATCTTGCCCTTCATGGTATTTTGTATTCTTTTTCAACGTATATCGGGTGAATCCTCCAGATGCTGACAAAGAGGAACTAGTGAAAAACCATAAAATTTTAGGACTCTCATGTTTCAGTAGAGTCTCGAAACTTAGACAAGGATTTCCACAAGTGTGGCATCATGATCATTCATACTAGGGGTACACTGTCTAGTCTGGCAAGTTTTCTACCTCCAAGGCTGACAGGCTCATCAAACTCTCTAGCCTACGCAACTGAATGATCGACTCAGCTAACAATTTATGCAGAAACCAGGCTAGGAGTTGTCAAAAGTGTTTAGGATGAGCAAAACAGTTTGGCAAGTTTTCTAGTAAAAACGTTTTCTATGCTACGCTACAATATGCAGTGTAGTAAGCCTTGGAAAAATAGTTACTTAAGTGTCCAAGCATGAAGTAACAAAGTGATTACAAAGACAAGGTGGGATTTAGTCAACGAAACATGCTACGCTATGTAGCGTAGCACAATGTAGCAAAGGCAAAATAGAAATGTCCATCTTATCAAGTGATTCAAACAAAAAATTTACACTCAGCAACACTTTGGCCTCCAAAATTAGTTTCCACACTTAGCCCTAGACTTCAAACAAAATTTCTTGCTAGCAAATGATGCATTGAATGAAAAAGTAGGATACACTGGTTGCTATGCTGTGTTATGCTATATAGCATAGCATAGCATAGCAACAATACAAAAGTAGCAAAAGTTTTTCAAACATAAGTTTGACATGTTCAAAGGCTTCCCATCAAGAAGAAAAAAATTCATAGTTGTTAGCATGACCAAGTCTTAGATGAATGCTTTCAGCTTTAAAACAACTTTTAGTTAAAACCAGTGGCTATGCTATGCTACACTACGTAGCATAGCACAATGTAACAAGTAGCTACTTAAGCTATGCCAATATACTCGAATAGTGTGAGTAACAAAACACTAACAGAACCATTAAGATATCTTTAGGTAGCTCTAGAACTTGTTGACCACCATCTTTCTCGCTATGGTGTCTCCCTAGTGGAATTGATAATTTCATTTCATTTTGCACATCCTTTGGTTAGCTCCCAAAACATTGTTCCTATGCTTGATCCTGCTCATAAGAGCAGGTAAGACGTAGTCCTATAGTGTGAGCTCCATTTTTTGTTTGTGTTGTTAGCACTCTTGATCTTGACACACACAACTCTGGCGGTATATTCACAGCGTAGCCAAGTTCATGTCTAGCATTGCACACCTACACAGTACGAGCAGATCAGCATCTTGTGGGGTCCAGGACACATGGCATCCAGGCCTCATTTCTCGCCTACTCCTAGCCCTATAAATACCCCAGCAGACAATGCTCAAAGGTTTGGCTTTTTGATCCAAAGACTTGGCATTTTTCATTAACAAGAGTAGTTGGCTTATTGGATTTTTGCATTGGCTGGTTGGCTTGTTGATTGGCTTCTTGACAAATAGAGTTGGCTTCTTACTATAGTTGGCTTTTAAGTTGGCTTCTAGAAGGCATAGTTGGCATTTTCTCTGAGCATTCTAGCTACCCTTGAGTTTCCTATGTATCTTCGGTGTTCCATGACCTGTTGTACACTTTTCAAACAAAGCAAGAAATCAAATTCGTGACTTTGGGGTGGTGCATTTTCTCACCTGAGCTTATTTCTCTATCTTTTCATTAAATTCATTATTTTGCATTACCTTCGTTGTTTTGCATTTATTCATCATCAATATATCTC
>MNCI01025159.1:0-32905 GCA_015680685.1 Gnetum montanum | reverse complement strand
TTTTTGATGATATCTAAGTATCTTTAACTAAGATTAAAATGATGGCATTCTAGATGGTACGTTTCATTGTTGAATGTTTGAATTTTCAAGATTTCTTATCCTTCTTTTCTTTAATTGAGGCACTAGTTATTTCTAAAATTTAAATTGATGTCTCTATAGCAATTTATACAATTGATAAGAGAAAATTTAATAGGTTTAAAATAAATAAAAAATTTATGATAGAGATAAATTTATTATTTAAAAGTTTTAGAGTGCAATCTTTTATTCCTTCTATGTTGAGGTAGTTGTTGTCTCTTATTTTGATGTTTTCAAGTTTCTGATATTTGTAGTTGATCAAGTAATCTTTGTAAGGTATCATGTGATTTGAGCATCCTTTTTTCATTATTAAAAAATGCTATTTAATAATATTTATTGAATCAAGACCTATGTTTTTACTTTCATTTTCATTATCTTTAAGTGTTGTGTTTTATTACTTGGTGGCAATCTTTTCCTTATCTTGTTACTGAAAGGCTTCAAAGCTCATTCTTATCTGGTAGTCTTTAATGGTATGTTCTCTTCTTTTACAAAATTTTTAGAATAAGATAGATGAGTTATTTTAGCTTCTTTAACTGTAGATTCACATTCCTATTACATGATCTCTACCTCTGGATGGTTGGAAATTTTTAAACCTATTTTGATTTTTATATTATTAGTTTTATTATAAAATTTTATGCTTTTGAAGTTATTTTGATTTTATATTCCTCTATCTCTAAATCTACCTCCTCTTCAACTTTGGTTTAAAACATATACTTGCTTATACACATTATGATTTCTTCTAGTCTTCATAGTTTGGAGAGTTTTGATTTTGATTGTCAATTCATTAATGCTCATCATGTTGAGTTCCTTTTATAGAGTGATATTTTCCATTGTGTTCTCATATCTAGGATACACTAATAATGCTTGAAAGTCCTTATGCATCTTCTACCTTGAAGAATATCTGCAATAATATTCATCAATTTTTGTTATATTGATGTACATTCTTGTAAGGAATTTCTCAATATGTTCATTGGGATGGATTTCAAAAGAATCAAATTCTTGTTTATACATAACCTTTTGCATTTATCTATTTTCAATATTAGCTTTGTATTCTAACTAAAGTATGACCCAAATTTCTTTAGTACACTAGTGTAAAGTAGGTCTTGAGGATATGACATTAGAGAGACTAGCAAGGAACATTAAGATAGCCAAGTTATTTTTAATTTTATTATTTTGATCATCTATGATTTGAGTGTTTGTCATGTTCTCAAAGTCATGTATGAAAGTAAAGCATGCCTAAATGATTTTCTAGTAGTCATTGTATTTTAGGAGACCTTGAATAAGTCTAGTACATAAATTAAAGGCTTGTGATTCATTGAAAATTATTGAGCATTTTGAAATATCTTTTACACTCATGATGAAACAAATCTAGAAAGTTTCCACTCTAATTCCAATTGATAGAATTAAAAAAGAAATTTTAAAGTAATTAAGGTTAGAAATGAGATCAAAATTTACGAATTTCTTTAAATATTTCATTTACTAAATTTGACTCCAAAGTTTAGTGAAGTTCATTTGAAGTTCATGTAACATCCTCCTTCCTAAACCTTAGGTTGGAGAGCATTAAGTTGGGTAAAACCCCTAATGAATGGCTAGCCATGGCAAAAAGTAAGATGAAGAATGAACTACACAACATAAGGAAGTAAAAGGAACTTAGCATGAATCCATGATCCAAGAAAGGAGATGAAACTAAATAGCAAAAGAGAAATAATATGCAAATAGAAAAAATTATGAACATATATGTAGGAAATAGAATCTAACTAGATAAAAAATAAACTAGACCATATACTAAAAATAATATGAAATGAACAAGATGAATAAATAAACTATAAATCTAAATCTCCATAAATATATGATCACCATTATATCAAAGGTCTAGCCTATAAAAATCCATAAATCTAAAAGCTAGAAAGAGAAATAATATTTAACACAATGCTAAAATATCTAATGCATAAATAGCCAAAGCTCAAATATGAGAATATAACATCATAAATAATTCTAAATTTTAATCAAATAATCATCCAAGATCTCCAATCTCCACACACTTGGATTGTCTTGTAATAAAAAGGAGATATTAATTTAAAACATTGTGAGAAGCCTTACCATTCTCTCTAACTAAATAATGGGTAGACTTAATGAGAGCTAGATGAGCATGACTACCATGCAAAACATATTAGTTCAAGTATACCTAAATAAGCAAACAAGTATATAACCAAACATCCAACCACCAAACATTATCAATACCATGATTTTTCAACTCTAACATGTTATCAAAGGAACCTAACCAATAACCAACATCATACAACCATATCAATCTAAACCAAACATTCCTAACTCTGAAAAATTATCACTCCACTCCTCAACCTCCAAACAAGAAACTAACATGCATCACACTTAGTGTCAAATTTCTAGCAAATTTTTCATATGTACTTTTCTAAATTTCAAAGCTAAAATGTATCCAACCCAAATATTAAACTACAATGTGCATGGATTTATTATTCTCAAATTGAATCAAAAACTTCTCCAAGGCTCACTTCGTACATTTCCAAAATACTAGTGTTAGAGGTGTCTACGAAGACTCACTTCATACATAGCAATACCAAAGTATCATATCTAAATGATTAACACACATAACCAAACTTTTTATTTTAACATAGGTATCAAGGCCTCTATCAATTTCAAGTTTGAGTCTAGAAATAGATCATAGTCTAAATACATAATAGTTAGTAAAATTATTATCATTCTACCATTACTTTAATTTTTATAAAAATTTTAGAAATGTAAAAAATATAACATCCATACCTAGTCTTGGTTAAAAATTTAAGGAGATATCTATTAGACATACATAGATATTAAGCCATGAAATAGGGTTATGTAATCAAGCCAAAATAGGAACAAAATATATTGCTCATAGTGAATGAATAATAACTATACAATTACATACCATTTTTGGCTGATTCCAAAATTATTTCCAATCTAGCATTCATCAAAATATACGGTCAGAAGTTCAGATCAAAATCTATCATAGTCTGGAAGATATGGGTTTTTAAATCTCCACTATAAAAATTGATGCAATTTCAAATAGTATAGAAATATAAATTTATAATTTAATCAAAATAAATTTTTTAAATTATTCAAGTTTTATCTAAATAATAATAAATATAAAAATATTCATGTAAAATTTTAGAGTTTTATGTTTTATAATTCCATAGATATAGCATCCTAAATTAGCATCATAAAAATTTCTATGATTTCAAATAAGTCTAAATGGTTGACTCATAATGGAAATCTACTATGAGTTTTAAGGTGACTCTTTTTATTAAATTGTAGAAATTTTCATTAGGAGTTCTAAAATATATAGATCAAATCTTAACTCAAATATTAAAAGATAAAAATATTTTACTAAGGCACATCTATCCTGCTAATGCATTTCTCTACACCTTAAAATCCTAAATCCATGAAAGAAAATTATAGGCTAAAAAAATAAGAAAGATAGAAAATTAATCAATTTCATAGATCAATATAAGAATTATATAAAATTCATAATATAAATTAAAATAAAAAATATCTCTTCTCATATCATCAAAAAAATACCTACATCTCCCAAGAACATATGCACAAAATCTAAGAAATTACTCTGTAAAATCCATCCCATGTAGTATACACAAAACTTGAAGTACATAATGGAAAAAGGGGATAAGATTATTCATCTTCAAATCTACATAAATAAATCTACAAGGGAAGAAAGTAGAATAGTATGGATTTAATGGAAGAAAATTCTATTTAAAATCCACCAATACCTCCATAGGTTTTGATTTCCTATAGCATCTCTCCATTGTAATCCCAAATTGTCAAGATTTGTAGAATGAAAGAGTCATGGAAAAACTTAATAGAAGATTAACAAAATCAAATGAAAGGAATAAATCCATCAATTATTTAAAAAATCAATAAATCAAAGGAATAATTCCATGAATACTTATGACACACACATAACTTATTTTATTCTCACATAACTTCTACACATACCAAAAGCATATACTAAAGAAAAATCATCATTTCAAAAATATCCTAACAATCCTCAAAAAACCAAAACTAATTAAATTAAATATAATAGCTACTAACATAACATAAAAAAATATCATAAAATATACTCTTGGAATATCAAGCAAACCATAGATCATATGCCATGTCATCCTTTCAACCAACCTATTGTGAAATCCTACCACACTCAACCATAGGACTAGTGCACATCTACTAAATGGTAATAAATATACATATAAATACCAAAAGATGCACATGAACATTAATTAATACATGTATGTCAAAACTCATTATCATAAAATATAAAGCATATAAACATGAAGTATATCAAGGTGATAACATGCAAGATGCACACCCAAGCATAAGAAACACAAACTCGATAATGTGTCATACATACCAAAGATCCTAAAAATATGGGTTGATATATCCTCCTTTCCTTAAGAATCTATTTCCTAGATCTTAGGATGGGAATAACATAAATCATACTCAGGCTCCAAAGTAGCATCCCAAAAATCATGATGACTTCATAAGACCTTCATCATGTGCATAATCCTATTGCAGAACTAATGCTCCATCAAGTCCATAATCCTAATGAGATGCTCTACATACAAGACATTAGCTTGAAGCTATACCTTAGTCTAATTGACAACCTAACTATCATCAAAAACATACTTTTTTAGCCTAAAGACATGAAACACATCATTCTTGCTCAAACGATATGAAGACAAAATAACATGATATGCAACCTCTCCTATATGTTAAAGAAAGTTAAACAACCTAATGTAACAAGGTGCATGCTTTCCCTTATAATCAAAATGTCTTAAGCCCTTTAGTGAAGAGACATGAACAAACATCTAATTACTAACTACAAACATGAGAAATATTCTTCAAATATTTGTATAGATCACCTGATCATCTTAAGCTATTTTAAACAACTTGTAAATCTTCCTAACCTACTTGGTCATTCTCAACAAAACATATTCATGAGTCGTCATTGGTTGGCTACATTGACAAGGCCTCATCAATGTAGCTGACCACATCGACAAGGCCTTGTCCATGAGGCCCTATCAACATATTTCAACCTACATTGATGATGCCTCATCAATGCGGTATCTATCCATTGCCTATGAATATGTGCCTACCAACCGCATTTATGGGGAGTCCAAATTTTAGTAGTAGTGAAGCTCTTGCATTTTTTTTCATTCGAAAGTTAGAATTTTTTCCCCAAGTGCCCATAGTAGGATTCATTGAGTGTACAAATCTTTATTCAAGAATTATTATACCTACGCATGACAATATGTGCGATAATAAAGATCAGCTTTTTGATAAACCTTGTAGCACTTTGGATAGATTAGCTCTTTTATTTATGCATTCAATGTTTTCAATTATTTGTTAATTATTCTCAATTATTTCATAATTATTTTCCAGAAATTGAGTTAATGAGATTATTAAACTAAATAGATTAACTACATAAGTACAAACATTTTGAGCATAACACATTCACTTGGTAATCCCAATAACATTATTGCTTGGTACGCCCAGTAGCATAGCATTTGGTCACCCAGGAATGGATACATGGGTTCAGGACATGTACAGAAAGTGGGAACAAATGCTTATGTTAGGATTAGTTACATGATTAGTTAATTAGTCATATAGATTAGTTAATTAAACTTCTTTTTATCTACATTCTGAGCACCCACAATATAAAATACAAAATGATAAAAATTGGACACCTCAGTTACACTTAACCATACCCATGAACATTGCAAGTGTAATTGGGAGGACAACAATTGACTTTAAGGTTAGATTTACTTCCTAAAGGGCTAGTGAAGTAGAAACAATAAAGTCCACAAAATTTTACCAGATCATACATAAACACTTGTGATTCATATGGTTGGGCATAGGGGTACCTCATCATTCATCATTGGCATTGTTGTCGGGAACTTTGTTTGTAGAACATGAATTATTTATGTCTAAGTGGATACCACTAATATCATTGTACAAACCTAAAAGTCAATAACATTCTAACTATACATAAATTATAAAAGCACACTAACAATTTCATTTTGTTTTACAAGATGTCTTCTTCTTCTCGTAAGCATGATGATACTAATCCACTAGTCCCACAAGAATGCAAGGTGGTGTACACTCATCCAAATGAGTTTGTGCTAAATCTCACCTTCATCCTACATCAAGATGAAAAAATTCCATGGCATGATATGAATGGTAATATTTTTTTGTCCAATGATAGATTTGTGCCCAAAATGCTAATTAAAACCCTTAAGAAGTTGGGCATAGCATATCTTCATGAAGAGTATGTTGTGGATGGATATGACACTTAGAACTATCATCCCACTAAAACACAATGTAAGTGGGATAAACATTAGGAGAGACTCCATGAAGCCACAAAAGGGAAACATTACACTAACCCCTTCTTCCTACTAGATCAAGAGGAAAATGAGGATCCTCCCTTGGAAGGTTCTCAACATGAAAAATCTCCAACCCCCTACTAATGATGGTGAGGGTATGAACTTGACCCTACGATTAACTATTCGTAAACCAATTTCAAGGAAGAGTGATAGCCAAGGTAGGGACTCGGGTGAACATCACAATAATAAGGGATTTAATGATGAAGATTATAGAAAACATAAGAGTGGTGATGGACACTACGGTGGTGGTGGCAATCCACCTTCCTCTTCATCTGATGGTTTTCATAAAAGTCACCATTGAAACAACCATGATGAAGGTGATCAATGAAATAATAATGACTGTGAAGCCACCAAAATTGAAGGGGTGGCTAGAACCATCATTGGCATCATCAACGCAGTGATGATGATGAACCTTTACTAGTGACTCGAAGTATGCTTAACATTGTGGAGGTAGTAAGAATTCCAACTAGGCATATCAAGGACAGTTGGATCAAGTGCCTAGATATGAACAATATCCCAAGATTTGAGGGGGGATTCAATTCTAATCTGTAGACACATATACAAGCTTTTCAAGATGCATATGCCTTAAAAAACATCGAGAATGAGTGGTAGAAACTCAAGCTTTTCCCAAGGACACTCATTAAGGAAGCTGAAAGTTGATACTGACCCTTAGAACCAAAATTCATCCAAAGGTGGAGTACCATGTTAGAACTATTCAATGACAAATATAAACATATTTTAAAGTGTCTAATCTAAGGAGGAAAATCCAAGGCTAAAAATAAGGAGCACATGAACCCTTGGATGCCACAATGAATCAATATTATTCACTCTTACTATTGGCAACCGTTTGGGATGCGACCACCAATGAGTGTCCTCAAACAGGATTTAGGTGCTTGCTGGTCTCTGGCAACACCAAGGCCCAGATACCTCCAAATAGAATCAGTAGTTAATGTGAGTATGTTTGTGTGCTATTGCGGTGTGCGGTTGTGAAAAATGAAACGATTGGGTTGTGTGTAAAACTATAAATGACTTATCTTAAAGAGATTTAGCCAGCTTTACAAAGTATTGTGAATTGTTGAGAGTTACTATTTTGTTTAATTTCCTAGTCTATGCAATCTTTATAATACCTACTTGTAATAAATAAAGTTTTGAAAAAAAATTTGAGCACAACTCTACGAATCTACTTCTAATTTTTCCTAGAGAAAGAGATAGTTCTACAAAAAAACTAGAAATACAGCGAGATTCAATGAAAATAGAAAGAACAGAATAAGAAAGCAGATTTTTGTAAAGAAGACATTGTGAAATATTACTTATAAGATGATTTGTTAAAGACAACATTTCAGCCTCTTTTTCATAGTCCTGTGAGTTATTCTTATTATTTTTTATTTTGTTTAAATTGTTTAGCTAGTGGTTTAGATAACATCATGCTTGACAAGTAATTTTGAGATATTTAGATTGATCTTATTGTTTCTTGTTGCATAATAAAAGATTTCTATTAAAATTTTACCATAGAAGAGCTTGTGTTTAAAAGCCTTAAGAGAATTTTAGTAGTAAATTTTATTATTGTGCAATGTATAAGAACCACTATTGAGATTTTTGTAAAAGAGCCTCTACATATAGTCAAGCCATTGAATGATTCAATAGTCAAGAGGGTTCAAAAAATCTTTGGTATTTTGATAAGACCGGAATAGCTTCTTTTATCTTTAAAGTGAATCTCCATGGTATTTCAATTAGAAATTTTCACGTCTTTTGAAGGTTCTGTTGAATGCAATTGTTGATAGCCATTATCTAGCCAAAATAAAGTCTCGTATGTGATAGTTTACGCAACAATTTTTTGGGTAGCATAGTAAGATTGTCTTGAAGAAATTGCTTATTTGAGTCTTGGAAGTTTTGAACAATTCGTAGTTATTGAATTTGGAATCGCTTTATTGTAAAGTATTTACTCGTATCATTTTACCTTGTTTAAACATTTGAAATTTTTACACAAATCTGTTTTCTTGTTCTCTTCTTTCTATTTCCATTGAATCTCGCTCTATTTCTAGTTTTCTTATGGAACTATCTCTTTTTCCAGGGAAAATTAGAAGTATATTTGCAGAGTTGTGCTCAAATGTTTTTGCAAAACTTTATTTGTTACAAGTAGGTATTATAAGAACCGTATAGACTAGGCAATTAAACAAAATAGGAACTCTCAAAAACTCATAGTACTTTGCAAAGTTGGCTGAATCTCTTTAAGATAAGTCATTTGTAGTTTTCCCAATGAGTCAATCGTTTCATTTTTCAAAACCGCACATCACAATAGCACAAACACATACTCACATTAACTACTACATCTATTTGGAGGTATCTGGGCCTTGGTGTTTCCAGAGACCAGCAAGCACCTAAATCCTGTTCGAGGACATTCGTTGGCGGTCACGTCCCAAACAGTTGCGAACAGTTCTTTTGGCGCCAAAAGGAGGGCTGCAAATTTAGCCTCTAAGTTCATAAGCCTTATAATTTTAGCACATCAACAATTCTTTGTTACTGTAAAGGCTTAAGAAATTAGATATTTTCAGTTCATGATTAAGAAGATTGATAGTTTGGAAAATTTAAAAGTTTCAAAAGATATTCTTGATTCTAAGACTAATTCTTCATCAGAAGAAAAACAAAAGAAAGTTTTTGAATTGGGAACAAGTAGTGAAGTGAAAACTAGAAGATCAAGAAGATTACCCATTATATCTGGTTTATCGATTTATAAGAAAAGATCTAGAAAGTCTAAAAGTTTAACTATCCAAAGGAATAGGATGGCAAAGAGTTACAGCATTAGGATTTCAAAATTACAATGATATTCCTAAGGTAGTTTACAAATATTTTCCTAAGCCTTTCATTCCTAGAAAAGCTTATTCAGCTAAAGAATATATTCACATGTTTGAGTTAGCTTTAGCTCATGCAAATATTTAACATCAATATCAAGCTTGTAGGTTGTTTGTATCCAATTTAAAGGATATAGCTCAGATTTGGTATTTGAACTTACCAAATAATACTATTACAAGTTGGGATGACATGAAGAATCTTTTCTTAGCCCAGTTTGGTAATCAATTAGATCAACAACAACTATACTATGGGCTCGTACAAGCTAAGCAAGGAGTTAAAGACTCAATTAGAGATTTCAACATCAAGTTTTAACAAATTTGTAGACTCTTTCGAAGACAATATAGACCATCAGAAGAAATGCTTAAAGAAAATTATCTTAAGGCTATCAACCCCAACATTTCAATTTGGTTAAGGAGAACTCCAAACTTAATTACACTAAATGACTACTTTAGTGAAGCTATATAGTTAGAAAAATAGTTGAACTTAAATCTTGAAGAAAATATTGCAATTCAAAAAAGAGAAGAGTTATGATTCCTATGCAAGACTTTGCTTAATTTAAAGCTTTACCAGGTCCATCTCATGTTAAGATAGAGCAAGAACATGAAAGAGTAGAATTTGAAAAAGGAAAATTAAGGAGAGATATGTCTAACAAAATAGTGAAGTTTCAAAAAGCCTTCGCAAGAGTTAATATCAAGGAAGAAAGGAAAAATAGAAATCATAAACATCAAGACACTAAGTAAGTAGAAGATGAGGATGAAAGTGATCTAATTATGTCCAAATTTCTTGATATTGAATCTGATAATGAGTTATCTAGTGTTCATTATGCAAGTAAATCTTCTAGCAATAGATCTAGCGATACTTCTTCTCTATCAAGTTTTGAAGAAGATATGTCTTCAAGTGAGGAATGAAATAACAATGAGGAAAATGGATATAATCTTCAATCAAAAGAAATATTAACTACTTCTAGAAACCCAAATGTTATTACTAATCCATCTACTAAGAGAAAAGGTTTTGAGCTAAATAGAAGAGATAAGAATAAAGATAAAGACAATCAAGTAGAGAAAAGCACTCCAAATTAGTTTTTTAATAAATGGATAAAGAAACCAAGCTTTATTAGTGATGGAAAGTATGATTTTATTGAATACCTTAAACATGTCAAGGCCAATATTAGCTTTTATCAGTTGCTTCAAATAGGAGATCAGCAAAGAAAGGCTTTAGAGTTCATTAAAGGTAAAAGGAGAGTTAGAGAATCAGAGTTAAGTTATGTGTCTAATAATGATGAGAAATTAAAAACCTCATATGATAAGAAAACTCCTCCTTTTCTTTTGACAATGAAATTAAATGATAAATACTTACACAATTGTTTAATTGATTCTGGAGTTACTTCTACTATAATGCCATTGTTTATATGTAAGAAACTTGGTTTGATTCGTGATAAATCAAATAAAAAGATTGTTTAAGTGGATAAAAGTAGAGTGAAGATTGTGGGTCAATTACCAAATGTTCTATTGGAAATTGCTTCTGAACCTCGCATCAGAAATAGAGTAACTATTTAAGTAGCAGATATACCAAATTCACATAGTCTATTATTAAGTATAAGTTGGAGCAAGAATTTCTTAGGTTACATATCAACAGATTATTCTCACATGTGGCTACCTTGGAAAGGAGAACCAAATCAAATATACATCTATAGTGAAGCTTTGATGATTGATAACATTACTTCAAGTGGAAGAAGCAAAATGGTTGAAAAAGAAGGTGTTAAAAACAAAATTTGTACACTCCAAGAAAATTATAGTTCTGAAAAAGAATAATCAAAGAATGAGGATAAATGGGAGTTATACTTTGATGGTTCATGAAATTCAAAAGGTGTAGGAGTTGGTATTGTTATATTAAGGAATGATTCACTTGAAATACTCAAAGTAATTCATCTATCTTTCCATTGTACTAACAAAAAAGCTGAGTATGAAGCTTTATGTATTGGTATAAGAATAGCTATAGACAAAAAGATCAGACTAATCACTATAAAAGGAGACTCAAGGTTAGGTTGTGAACAAGTAAAGGGTAACTGTGTAGTAAAGAGCTCATTCTTAAGATCTTATAAGCAACTTGCTTATAAGATGTTAGATTAGTTTCAACATTGTCGAATAGAGCATATAAATAGTGCAGAGAATCTTATAGTAGATGATTTGGAAAAGGCAGCTTCAACATTGGATATGCAAATAATAGAAAGTTACAAAGATGTAATGGTTGAAGAAGAACATCAGCCATCAGTACCAGATAATATAAGACATTTACAAGTATTTGAAGATGATGATCAAGTACTAAGATTTATGAAAAACAAATAGGAATTTGAGGGTCAAGTGATACTTGAAATGTCATCAAACTCAAAAGCTAATTTCATTCCAAAAAGGATGATTGACTTGGAACATGAGTTCAAGAAAAATTTACTTGTTAGAAAGGATATACAAAACTCAAATAGTCAATCTTTCGAGGTAGTGAATTTTGGATTAGACAGGATGCCAAAGATGTTGAATATTACAAAGGAGAGAGATTTGAGTTTCAAGAAAAACTTGTTAACATGTCTAAGAAATAATTTGTAGAATTTTGCTTGGTCTTATGATGATCTTAAATCTTTTAGATAAAATGTGATGACTCATAAAATTCCTTTAATAGAAGGTTGTAAAATAGTCAAGCAAAAACAAACGAAATTCAATCCATCATTTGAACTAGCTATGGAAACAAAAATCAAGAAATTGTTACAAGCATGAATCATATATCGAGTATGATATTCAACATGGCCTGCTCACCGTGTTCTAGTGAGAAAGAAAAATGGTGATATAAGGCTTTGTGTAGACTTTAGAAATCTGAATGATGCCTCAAAAAAAGATAAATATCTACATCCAAGAATTGATGAGATGCTGATTAAAGTCTTAGATTGTCAAGTATATTCTTTCTTAGATGGTTTCTTAGGTTATAATAAAATCATGGTAGATAAGAATGATAGATACAAAACAACATTTATCACCAAATGGGGAACGTTTGCTTACCAAAGAATGCCATTTGGATTGTCAAACGTTGGAGCTACTTTCCAAAGAGTAATGGATTTAGCATTTAAGGATTTATTAGGCAAATTTGTGGTGGTTTATTTGGATGATATTATAATATTCTTAAAGAAAAAAGAAGATCATATTAATCATCTTCAGCAAGTTTTCAACAGATGTCCTGAGTTTGGTATTTCATTAAATCCTAAGAAGTGTATCTTCGGGGTTAAATCTGGAAGCTTACTAGGCCATGTGATATGTCAAGAAGGAATTGTCATAGACAATTCCAGAATCCAAGAAGTATATAATATTGGGCATCCCACAAGTAAGAAATCTCTTAGATCTTTCTTTAGGAAGATAAACTTTGTGAAAAAGTTCATCCCCGGGTTTACTGAAATTGCCAAGCCTTTGATGCATATGCTAAAAAAGGACGTCCAAGTAGAGAAAACACTAGAATTAGAGAGAGATTTATTAGAAATTAAAAATGTTATACAAGAGGCTCCATATTTGGTGAAGCCTAGGCTAAAAGAAGATTTTTGGTTATATTCTTTTTCTTCGAATGATTCTATTGCTGCCATTTTAACACAAAAAGATGATGAAAGTCAAGATGAACCAATTAGATTTTTTGGATATCAGTTGAAAGGTTCAGAATTAAATTATTCAAACTTAGAGAAACAAGCATTTGCAGTCATTAAAGCACTTCAACATTTTAAATATTATTTGGAAAGTTCATTAGTCCACATTATGCTAATTGAACCTGTAGTTAAGCGATTCCTAGCCCAAAATGAGATTGGATTAAAAAAAGGAAAATGGCTTATAAAGTTGTAAAGTTTCATATTTTCATTGGAAATATGCAAAATAATTAAGGGAATGGGATTAGCTAAGTTAATGACTAGAGAAAGTGAAGTATGTACACTTGACACCTATGAAGAGAATTGGTATGATGAAATTCTCAAATTTCTTAATACAAGGAAAATCCCAAGTAATTTAACTGCAAGTCAAAAGAGAGTTTTCTTCAAAAGAGCACGAAGATTCATTGTTAAAGAAGGTATATTATATAGAAAATATTTTCGAGACGTTTTATTGAAATGTGTTCATAATGATCAAATTAGTTTCATTTTGGAACAATTTCATGATCATTTGAATTTATTTTATGAATCCCCTATGTCAACTATGCAACATATACTCTGATATGGATATTACTAGCCTTCCATGTATCAAGACATTAGTTCAAAGATTCAAAAATTCTATAAATGTCAAAGTCATGGGCCCAATATTAAAAAGGCTAAAGCCCCTTTAAAGCTAGTAGTTGCAGATAGAACATTTCAGCAATGGGGTTTGGATTTTATTGGTACAATTCCCCCTTCAAGAGCTAGACACAAGTTTATTCTCACAACTACTGACTATTTCACTAAATGGTTTGAAGTAAAGGCTCTAAGAGGAAGTTCAGCATCATATGTGATTAAGTTTCTAGAAAACCACATTCTAAGTAGATTTGGTCTACCCGAAGTGTTAGTGTCAGACAATGGACCTTCCTTCAAATCTGAAGATTTTATCAAATGGGCATTAGAAAAATCTATTTTTTTTATTTTCCTCATTAAACTATTATCCTCAAGGAAATGGCCTAGCAGAATCCACCAATAAAACGTTTATCACTTATATCAAGAAATCGATGGATGGAAATCCAGGAAATTGGATTGATTATCTATAATCCACGTTATGGTCAGATCAAATTAGATTCAAGAGAGCTATTGGGACATCACCATATAACTTAGTCTATGGTTTTCCAACAAGAATCAAAAATAAGATTGTAAGGTCAGCTTCTGAATTCATACAAAGATATAGTGAAAAAACTAACAAAGATAGAAGTTTCATGACTTTTCTTATTAAAAAAGAAGTTGAAGTAGATAAACTAAGGGATAGTTTGTTACAGAATACCTCTTAAATTAAAATATGGTTTGATAGGAAAGCTCTAAAAAGAACTTTTAAGATACGGAACCTTGTACTATTATGGAATATGAAGAAATCGAATAAGTTTACCCTGACATGGATTAGTCCATTTCAAATTACAAAGCAATTGTCTGAGGATACTTACAAATTATCAACTTTGGATGGCATTGAATTGTAATTTCCATATAATGTTTTGCATATAAAACATTATTTTGGACAATTTCATACAGCTTGAAGATATCCTTGCACAAAGTAATATATGTATATACTATTAGGTATAATATTACTAGGAGTATAGTATTAATTATTATGTTTAATTATGCTACTGATATATAATTAGATAAGTAGATAGTATATTATAATAGTAAATATATTTAGGATAAATTTATTTAAATTAGAAAATAGTTTTCCTTCAAGTGAGGCAAGTGGAAGCCTACAAGTGAAACAAGTGGAATCCTACAAGTGTGACAAGTGGAGAAGGTGACTCATCCACCACTTAGCAAAGATTTTGACAAGTGGTTAGAATGCCTAACAAGGGGGATAACACTCGTGGTCACACACTCTTGGGAGAAAGATTTGCAAAGAATACATTGTGAAAGATTGCTTGTAAGATGACTTGCTAAAGATAGCATTTCAGCCTCTTTTTCATAGTCCTGTTAGTTATGCTTATTATTTTTTATTTTGTTTAAATTTTTTAGCTAGTGGTTTAGATAGTATCATGCTTGGCAAGTAATTTTTGGATTTTTAGATTGCTCTTATTGTTTATTGTTACATAATAGATGATTTCTATTAAAATTTTTCCATAGAAGCGCTTGTGTTTAAAAGCCTTAAGAGCATTTTAGTAGTAAATTTTATTATTGTGTAATGTGTAAGAACTGCTATTGAGATTGTTGTAAAAGAGCCTCTGCATGTAGTCAAGCTGTTGAATGATTCAATAGTCAAGAGGGTTTAGAAAATATTCGGTATTTTGATAGGACCAGAATAGCTTCTTTTATCTTTAAAGTAAATCTCTATGGTATTTCAATCAGAAATTGTCAAGTCTTTTGAAGGTTCTATTGAATGCAATTGTTGACATCCATTATCTGGCCAAAATAGAGTCTCATATGTGATAGTTTATGTAGCAATTTTTTGGGTATCATAGTATGATTATCTTGAATAAATTGCTTATTTGAGTCTTGGAAGTTTTGAACAATTCATAGTTATTGAATTTGGAATAGCTTTATTGTAAAGTGTTTACTTGTATCATTTTACCTTGTTTAAACATTTGAGATATTTACACGAATTTTCTTTCTTGTTCTCTTCTTTCTATTTCCATTGAATCTCACTCTATTTCTAGTTTTCTTGTGGAACTATCTCTTTCTCCAGGGAAAATTAGAAGTAGATTCGCAAAGTTATCCTCAAATGTTTTTGCAAAAATTTATTTGTTACTAGTAGGTATTATAAGGACGGCATAGACTAGGCAATTAAACAAAATAGGAACTCTCAACAACTCATAGTACTTTGCAAATTTGGCTAAATCTCTTTAAGATAAGTCATTTGTATTTTTACACACAATCCAATTATTTCATTTTTCACAACCACACACCACAACAGCACACACACATACTCACATTACCTACTGAGTCTATTTAGAGGTATCTAGGCCTTGGTGTTACTAGAGATTAGCAAGTACCTAAATCCTATTTGACGACACTCATTGGCAGTCATGTACCAAATGGTCACCAATACTTACATAGATGCCCTATCCATGGCTACTCTTAGAGGAAACAACTTCACCACATCATAGATGGGATTAGGGTAGAAACAAGGAGAACCCTTGGGGTGTATGCCTAAGGGAGGTTGTTTGAAATGAGATCTAATCATATCCAAAGGCTAATTGAGAAACTAGCAAAAGAAGAAGGTGAGCTATGAATAAGGGAGAGTGATGAAGAATATAATAGGGATCCATCCATTAGAAAATAAGAGGTTTGATTTTGTGATGAGGAGGACTCACCACTTGATAAACTAGTGAACAGAAATATCTTACCTATCCAAAAATCTATTTTAAACATTTTAGCTAAGGTTGATAAGTTATTGGACTCTTTGAACAAAAAATTTCAAACCACTTTGAAAGTTGTTGAAGAATCCAAAGAGAAAAATAGTGATGATAATCATAGGAGGCAAAAAGAAGTTGAACGTGCCTACCAAAGAGGTAAAGGCAAAGTTTCTAAGGGTAGAGGAAGTACTGGAGTCTAATTCTAATGATGAAATTGAATGTAACATTTGTCAATATGAACATCCAAAGGGATGTTGTCCTATGATTTCACACTTATAAGAATCTAGAGTGTATGCACTGAACCCCTCCCTAACACATAGGCAAGCTTCAAGACAATTGCCTTACCCTTAAGGTAGTCCCAGATACTTCCACTAGCAACAAAAAGCTTACTACCCAAGTGGAACTCCTCCATAACCTTATGAATAGTTCCAACAGTGGTATCAACCATAATAATGAGGAATGCCACCACCAAGGTAGCAGTACCCTTATAGGTAACTAGATGCATGTGGGTACTATGTTTAGCAACCAATCTCTACTAGAGTACCATCATTCTAGCATCACTATTACCCTCTAGAGTACCATCAAATACATTCACCATCTACACCTCCACATAATAGTATCCTTATCATCCTCCACATCCCTCTACATCTACACCTCCACCTTCAACTCGATTACCATCTACTGTATCCATGTAGGGTGAAATTCCTCCACATCCATAGTAATGAAATGCTACAAGGGCCGTACAATCATAACCATTTTTTCAACTAGATGGTCTAGATAATTGACCAAGAAAGTGATCTTTCTTTTAGTGTAGCAATCCTCTCTAGCCCTTACAACCTACTCTAGCTAATTTCCCTACATCTCTAGTACACTCATCATCTGCATCAAATACCTTCGAGCATCCTTCAAACCAAGTGTTGCCTAAGATCTACATTGTAATGCTAAATCATACTATTTCTAACTAGATCAAGGTTGGCAACCTTCCTACAAAAAGATCTAATCTAGGAAGTCCACTCATCTTACTATAGATTGTTGGATAAGAGCCACGCAAGACTCTTCTTGACTCAATTTCCAAAGTTAACCTCATCTCCCATGATATGTACAAAGCCTAGAACCTACCACCTCTTAAGAAAAGCAACATCTATTTAGAATTAGTAGATCAATCAATCACAGTCCTTTTGAGATTAGTTGAGGACATTATAACTATAGTTTGTGGGTAGTCCTATCCTGTTGAATTTTTGATAATCAAGGTGGACAACTACAAAAGTGACTTCTCCATCATCATGGAAAGGGCTTGGTTAAGCATGGTCGATGCATGAATGTGTATAAGGGACTTATCTCTCAAAATATCTAAGGAGATTGAGTTAGGAAAAATTTCAAAGAAGCATATTCTATGCATCACATACAATGACAATGGGTGCAATTATGTGCAAAAGATTTGGTCAATCAAAAGCACATTCATTAAGGCATGCAATCAGTGTGTGCAAGAAATTAATATTCAATAGTGTCTATACACAACAACCACAAAGCAAGTAGGCACCTAGTAGCTAATAGCTAATTCAGATAGTAGCACAATATGTATGGAACCTACTAAGAGTTTAACTTGTGCATACCTTGAAGGTATGGAAAAAATTGAATAAGTCCATTCCCAACTCTCTAATCAAGATGATGATAAATTTTGGGGACATTTGGACCTCCCTGATCATTTTAAGAAAAATCCCTTAGAACTAAAAACTTTACCAATTGGAATGGAGTATGCATTTTTAAACAATGGGAACCTAGTCATCATTAATGCTAAGCTTGCTCTCGAAAAAAAAGAAAAGTTGTTGAAAGTGGTGAATAAATGGTCAATAATCTTCACTTGGTTATATCTAGAGCTAACAGGAATTGATCCAAAGATATGCTAGCACTGCATCTATACTAACCCAACCATGAAGCTTAGAAGGTATCTACACCCCAAATTGAATCAAATCATTATGGAGGAAATAGAGAAATTCCTCAAGGTAGGTTTAATCTATCCAATCGTGGATAGTGAGTGAGTGGAGGGTGGTAAATGGTGGGTTTTCATTGACTTTAGGTTGTTAAATATGGCAACATTTGAGGATCACTTTCCTTTGCTATTTGTGGATCAATTATTAGATACCATATCCAAGCATTGTTATTATAGTTTCTTGGATGGTCATAGTGGCTACAACCAAATCCAAATTGCACCAGAGGACTATGCCAAGAAAACATTCATGAGTCCTTGGGTGACCTTTCCATACTATAAGATTCCATTTGGCATATGCAATGCCCCTATAACATTTCAACACTTTGTCCTTAGTAACTTTCAACAACAAATTGGTAGTGGTGTTGAAGTTTTCATGGATGACATCTCAACCTACAGAGCTATATTTGAGTAACCCTTGGACCAACCTAAGCAAGTACTAAAGAGATTTGTTGAGACAAACCTATAACTCAATTGGTAAAAGAGCCATCTCATGGTCCAAGAAGGCATTGTGCTAGAGCACTAAATTTTGCAAAAAGGGATTTAGGTAGACCTAGAAAAGATAAGGATCATCCAAAGAATAACACATCAACTAGAGACCATAAAAAATGTTTAGTCATTCCTTGGACACACTAGTTACTACCGGCACTTTATTGAGAATTTCTCTAGGATTGCAAAACCATTGGTAGAACTTACAGAAAAGGAAGTACCATTAATTTGGACCAAGGAATGTGAAAATGCATTTCAAAAATTAAAAGAGAAACTCATAGAAACACCAATCCTATGAGCACCAAATTGGTCCAAAACATTCCATATCATGACAGATACATCTAACTATGCTTTGAGAGTAGTACTCACATAGATGGATGATAAGAAACATCCATATTATATCCACTACATGAGCCAAAGCATTGTGGGAGCACAGTTAAATTACACTACCATGGAGAAAGAATTAATGGCAGTGGTGTGTGCACTAGAAAAGTTTAGACATTATGTGCTAGGTTACAAAATATTTGTACATACGAACCATAGTGTAATTTGCTTCCTTATGAATAAGCCAACGGTGACCCCTCATGTTATATGGTGGCTTCTGATCTTGTTGGAATTTGATATTACTATGGTAGATTGAAAAGGGACTGAGAATGTGTTTGCTAACCATCTTTCTTTCTTAAGATGGGATAACAAAGAGGAGGAGAGCCCGCTCTTTGATCAATTTCTAGATGAACTCCTCTTTATTGGAGTAATAAATGAACACATGCCTAAAAAAGTAATATGGTATAATGGTATCCTCACATATCTTCTCACTCAAGAGATGTCACAAGAATTGGATTTTAGGAAAAAGCAAAAAAAATTTCATCAAGTAAAATACTTCATGGAAATTAATGAACACCTTTACAAGGTGTGTGTGGATAGCCTAATACATTAGTGTGTCCCTGATGAAGAAAAATTACATGTTCTCCAAGATGCTCATGAAGGACCTTGTGGAGGCCACTATGTAAGGAGATGCACAACCGTAAAAATCTTGATGGCAAGGTACTATTGGCCCATAATCTTTACAGATGTCCACTAGTTTGTCAAGTCTTGTGAACATTTTCAATGTGATGGGAGGATGATCACTCATATGGAAGGTTCTCAATAGTGGATTCAACCACTAGAACCTTACAACATATGAGGAATTAACTTCATGGATCCCATCACACCCATGTCATTATCATTATAGTAGAAATTGACTATTGCACAAAATGGGTTGAAGCACTATTAGGATTATTGAGTGGATTCTTTTGGGTTGATCCTTAACTTGTCATGATCATTAAATTGACTATGGGGTCCATGGACTTCTTAGTTGAGATTATGCAAGGGAAAAAAGGGCATGAGCCTGATATGGGGAAGACCCACTTGCATAGATTTTGGCTTGATTAGTTAAGGTTCCTTACCCTTGACATCATTACAATATTATATTTTGTATTTTCCATTGTGTAAACTACTCAATACTCCTTAATCGTTCATTGCATTCATTCATTAATTTAATTTTTCTCCATTTTTCCAAGTTTATAAACTTCAACATCCTCTTCTCATGATTTCATACTATTCTTGGTGTTCTAAGCTTTCAGTTGATCCCAATTTCATCAAAAAATTCCTTGTATTTTGAAAGTTTGATCAAACTCAACAAAAGTCAATAGTGGTCAATAGCTAAGTCATCGAGGCCTTGTCGACATAGCTAATCTCATTGTCGATGCCTCATTGACACAATACAAAAATACTATATATACCACTAGACACTTTGGAATTTTTTGTCATTTACTCATAACACATGGGGAATTTTTGCAATTTTTAGAGCCCAAAACCTTCCAAAGTCCATAAATTCTAAACTGTTTGTCCAAGTCACTCCATTTTTTGATCTTGCACTTACCAGAGGTAATATCCTTATCATGGGGACCACAAACCTTAAGGTTGCAGGGTGGACCCAATGATGTTATAAGGTGGACGATAAGGAGTATGGCACACTCACACTAATGGAGTGAATTTATTTCAAGATTTCAGCCTATCACCTCAATCCAATAGTGAGAACAAGTAAGGTGACTACCTTCTCCACTCGTTCATGCACTACTCTAAGCAAGAAATTTCCTACTAACCTTCCACAACTAATTTATTTGGAGATCAAGAAGCATTTCAAGGAAATAAATGTGGAAGGAAGACCCTACCCTTTCCATGTCTTATAAGAAAATTTTGTAAGAGGATAGGTATTTTTTTCTATTTAAATGACACTCTCAGGCATACTCCCTTGGCCTCATGGGTAGAAATCATGAAGTCAAAAATATCAACATCCATCCAAGAAGAGGAGCTACTGCCACCACCACTCACTCAAGAGACAACATTGAAGGTTGATGTAGTCCTTGAGCATCTATGACAACTCCAAGAGTAGCTCTTAAGTGAACAAGAGCAACAAGTAGGAATCAGTGGGGTAGATCCATCTATGCGTTAGCTAGTAATGAGTCACCTTAATGATGTGGCTCAAACAATTAGTTAGATGGAGAGGGATGGTTCCATTTCCACTACCCAAAGAATGCAGCTACCTTCGAGGTCAGATCCTAATGCTTGGAAGGTGGGAGGTGATGGTGTCATTCATTACACATCATCTATTTTCATAAATCTCCAGGAATGATACCACTTTTTTGATGAGGTTGGAGGAAGATGAAGAGGCAAGTATCTTGGTGATGCAGCACCAAGGGTAGGAAATAATGATAGAAGTGGTAGTTGACCATGTAGCTAAAGCACTGAATGCACCAATGACATTTGTACTAGATGTATTTACACTCCAAGATGTGTAGACATCTGTAGGCATGGTTAGTGGGAAATTGAATGCAACCCAGCATGAACAACTACTAGAGTGACTGGTAGGAACTAGGAAACAGACTCTAGATATCTTTGATCTTCGAGAGAAAATCACTGCAACCTAGTTGGAATAATTGAATGCAAGAGGTAAATTCATCATTTTGGAGGGGCAACTAAAAATATGCCAAGAGAAAAATCAATCCTTGGCCATGGAGGTTACTGAACTTTGTGCCTAACTTGCAAAGCAAACAATCCTTATCCCCACAATGAAAAGAGATGAAGCTATCAAATAGCTTCAAGAATGATTTGAAAAGGCTAAGGAGGAAGCAGTAATGGCCATCTTCAAATAGTCTATGGTAGAAGCTAAAATGCATTCAATTAAAAGGGACTTGAATTAGATGCACCAATAAAATGAGGGACTAACTACATAAAATCATTTCCTATGAAATGTTGATGTTCAAAGAGATCAAATGCAAGAATTTATTCATCAATAGCAAGAGCATCTTACTAGAGTCAACACTGAATTGAGAAAATTGTCCATGGAGAACCAAAATCTATCAATGGAGGAGGTACGCACCTTACAAAAAAAGTCTACCATTGAAATTACTACCTAGAAGAACAAAGCTCTCAAATTTTAAAAATCAAAAATCACTACAGGGACTAATTTGACTTGCAAAAGGAAATTAGTAAGAAAGAAATCCAAATGGAAAAGGCTAAAGTCAATGAATTCCTCTAGCAACTCCAGTAAGCAAGAGAAATTTGGCAACCCATCCTTGATGGGATTAATTCATACAACAAAGTAGAAATCCACTTGAAGGAGTTGAAAAATCAAAGAGATGACAAAGTATATGGAGTTGGCCAATCTTCATTATGCAAACCTGGAAATGTTGATAGTTGGATGTTTTTGGTTGGATTTGGAGAAGTGGCTAGCTCATATTTGCTATATGAGGCTAAGTTCAAACATGACAAGGACACCAAGAAAAAGCTTAAGACTACTAACGTTGAACTCGAAGCCCTTAAAGGGTGATTCACAGATCAATGATCCATCATAAAGAGCCTAGCCAAATAGATGAATGACTAACAAGAGCTAAAGAACATGGTGCAAGCATTCGACATTGAACACAAATAGTTTCCTGACTAGTTTGTCAATGTCAAGGAGTTGTTTCTAGCAATCCTGTGTCCTTGGGAGGTGCCTATTCCAACCCACATTGGGAAAGCTACATGGACAATGCATGATCCTAGGAGTAAGAAGGAGAAAATGAAAGCATTGTTGGATGTTTTCCAACTCCCACCTAAAGTTGTAGTAGTAGAAAAAAAGCCACAGCGTCAAACACCACTAGTATGTGAAGCTAGTGAAGGTTCCTTAAAGCGTTAGGAACCACCACCACTTGGGACCATTTGATCTTCTCTAACAAGCTTCACATCATCAAGGAATGTGTTGTCCAATTTTTGATGAGTTGTGTCATGGTATTCAATTTTATTTCTTGAACACCACCATTTTTGTAATGTGTTGATCCATACACCGAAGCACTTCATTTTTTGTCAAGTCAATCAAGTTTGTTTTGTCGAAAGAAAAGACAATCAATAATCCCATACCTTCCCAATTTTTTAAAAGAACCTAATGATAAGTTTTTATTTAGTTGTGGGGTATGATGAGTCATCATTGATTGGTTGTGTTGAAAAGACCACACCAATGTAGCCAACTACATCGATCAGGCCTCATTGACACATTTCAAACTACATCGATGATGCCTTGTCGGTTCAGTGTCTATCCATCACCTATAAATATGTGCCTACTAGCTACATTTATGGGGAGTTCAAATTTTAGCAATAGCTAAGCTCTTACATTTTTTTCTATTCAAAAGTTAGAATTTTTTCCTAAGCATTGTTGAGTGTATGGATCTTTCTTTGAGCATTGTTGTACCTAAGCATGACAGTTTGTGCAATAATAAAAATAAGCTTTCTGACAAACCTTGCCTCACTTTGGATAGATTAGCTCTTTTATTTATGCATTCAATGTTTTCAATTATTTGTTAATTATTCTGAATTATTTTGCAATTATTTTTTAGAAATTGAGTTAGTGAGATTAGTAAGCTAGATAGATTAAATACATAAGTATGACCACTTTGAGTGTAACACATATTTACTTGGTAATCCCAACAACATTATTTCTTGGTACATCCAATAGCATAGCATTTGGTCACCCAACAGTGGATACGTGGGTTCAACATGTGTACAGAAAGTGCAAATAGATCCTTATGTTAGGATTAGTTAAATGATTAGTTAATTAAGTCATTTAGATTAGTTAATTAAACTCATTTTTATCTACATTTTGATCACCCACAATATAAAATAAAAAATGATAAAAATCGAATGCCTCAATTGCACTTAACCATACAAACAAACATCAAAAGCGTAATTGGGAGGACAACGATTAAATTTAAGGTTAGATTCACTTCCTAAAGGGCTAGTGGACTGGAAAGGTTGAATTCCATGAAATTCAACCAGATCATGCATGAATGCTTGTGATTTGTATGGTTGGACACAGGACTACCTCACCATTCATCACATATGAACTGATACATTATCTATCTTTGATTACATCCCAACACCAGAAAGTCTTGTAGGCCATCGCATACAAGACTTTATATGGCAATGACTTTATACTTGCCTAATAGCTATACCCTATTAATGATAATAGACTTTTCCAACTATCTAAAATCTATAAATCATAATACCAAAATATGTACTCCAACACCTAGTTAACTCTCTCAATACAATCATAAGTATTTGGATGATAAGCTAAAATTAAATTCAATCTAGTACCTAGGCTATTCAAGAAGATACAACAAAATGAAGAAGTGAATTTTTCATCATGATCTAAGATAATCTTGGAAGGAATGTCATGAAATTATACAACCATAAAGATAAATAACTATCTAACATCCTTCACACTGGTCAAAGTCGTCATAGCTAGGAAATGAGCTGACTTTCAAATGTCACGTCCATTGTTAAGGGCAAAAACATATTGTAAAAATGTAATTAATCTTAAAATGAAGGGGTGCCTCATTATGAGAATTTATGATTATTCATGTCTCTCTTGGGAATGGGTTTGACCTATTCCATTTAAGTTTGGGTTTAGAGGTAGTGCTGCCATGGAGTTCCAAAGCCTAGAAAGGTAAGTAACGAGATTTGGGTGAATTGGGAAAAGAAGGGACTAATCACCTCTTCAACCAGATATCCTAACCATGGTGGCAATGCTAGATTTCCTCTAAGGCTTCAGTGGTATGGGAAGATAACCTAAAAGAAATTACAGTATACAACTCTTATTAATAATTTTTTTCTCTCTTTTTCTTTCCTATTCTGTGTACCAATCATTCATTTATCAAGTATTTTATGGTATTTCCATTATACTATGATGAATGTGATGGATTAAGCTATGAACGAACAAGTTTATATGACATTCAAAAAGAGGATTTCATATACTTACTTAACAAATCCATAATAACAACAATAGCATCTTTTCCATCCCTAGTACAAGGTAAAATGATAATGAAATCCATATTGATAACCTCCCTCTTTTACTCTAGAATAGTGTGAGGGTGCAAGTAGCCACTTAGTCATTGGTTCCCAAGTTTAAAATGTTTATAAATTAAAAATCTATCCATGAATTCTCAAACTTATTTCTTCATCCCTAGCCACTATTACAACCTCTTCATCATCTGGTACATCTGATTACTACTTAGATACATCTGAAGCTTACTAAGATGAGCTTCTTCCAACAAATACTATTACACATAATAAGGTACACATATTTGATACTTATGATGAACCAACTTCAGAACATAAAATTTTACCAAATAATCATTAGATTTCCTAAGCTTATTACATCAAGAGTTGCATTTCTACTCTACAAAAATCCCACTAATCAACTAATTGGATCATAAAACTATGGATCCCACTAGCCACATGGCTCAAGGGATATGCAACAACATTGATTTTTCCTATCTAATATTAGATGTTAAAATTAAAATTAGTAAATAGCTCAATCCACCTCATCTAATTTAGGTTTAAATGTGGTTGATTCATCAAATACTATAATCCCTTGTGATCTATCCAAATTTTTAACTGCTCCTCAAACATGTAGTGCTACCAAACCTTCAATGTAAATACAACCTGTCCTAGCTAAAGATTATTTGTGAGATAGCATATTTTATAAGAATTTAACTATAATAAGGCATAAGTTACCCCTTTTCTCTTTTCCATGACTAGACACCCATAAGTCTCTTCTAATGCATTAGTACAAATGTTGAATGGCTTACCTACGATAGGTGAAATGAAAATAGAAGTCAAAATCAATCTACTCTTAAGTTTATCAATGATAGCTTGACAATGTAGATCTCATAGGAAACGAACATCCTTCTACAACAAATTCATAAGGGATGAAGTAATGTGAAAGAAGTTCTTAATGAATCTTTTATAATAACCTACCAATCCAAGATAACTATGAACCTTACCAACATCCTTAGAAATAGGTCAATTTTGAATAATAAATATATTAGCAAGATCAATAATTATACCAACCTCTAAAATAACATGCCTTAAAAACTCAATCTCATGACATCAAAAGGAATACTTATAAGGTTAGGAGAATAATTGATGTTCTCTAAGTATCTACAAGTTGGTCCTTAGATGTTGTTCATGTAACTACCAAAACCAAGAGTATATCAAAATATCATTGATGAACATGATAATAAATTTGTCCAAGAATGGCCTCATGATACTATTCATGAGGTACATGAATACGTTATGTGCATTAGTGAGTCAAAATGGCAACACAAAGCACTCATAATATCCATACTATGTTTTGAATGCTATCCTAAAACCATCCCCCTCTTTGATGTAGACCTAGTGATACCCTAACTTCAAATCTATTTTATAGAATACCCATTTTTTCTTCAACTAATCACATAAATCATCTATGTGTAAATAGGTACTTGTTCTTCACTATCACTTGGTTCAACTATTATTAATAAGTGTACAACCCTAGACTACCATACTTCTTCTTTACAAAGAGGATAGGAGCACCCCAAGGAGACACACCTAGATGAATTAAGCTCTCATAAAGTAACTCCTGAAGTTAAATCTACACTTTTAGTAACTCGATAGGGAACATCCTTTGTGGGATATTAGAAATATATTTAGAATAATATTTGAGAGAGATCGCAAACTCAACATCACACCTTGGAAGTAGATTAGGTAACTTGCAATAGAAAACATCAAGAAATTCATGAGTGAGTAGGAATCTAATTAATCTCTAATGATAAGGGAAGATCACTCATTAAGATAAAAAACAAAGGATTATCCTTCATCAACAAAGGATGAAAATGTGTTAAATACACAAAATCCAACATTACCTTATGTAGTCAAGTATGCACTATCATTGTAATAGCATCATCTATCAGTAAGGAAAGTACCTTATGAAAAAAATTCAAATTATCCTAATAGTGAGAAATTCAATTCATATCAAAGATCACATTATAGTCTCCTAGGTTCATGATGTGGATATCACTAAACCAAGTGTTATTACCAAGGATATGTATATATAGACTTGATCCATAGTAAGTACATAGCCAACAATAGAGATAATGGAAAGCTCTTAATCAAGATATTGATTCACCAAACCCAATCATCTAATTACTTGCAAAAGCAACCTATGATGATTTTGAACAAAATTTCTACATATTTTTATAGAAGAACTAGAACAAATAGTAGTTGATATCTACTTGGCCAATCTCCCCATCCTATGCAGTTGTAGGAACCAAAGTGACAGGATCTTCTAAGAAATCTATTAATGGTTCCTACATTCAATTAAGAATGGGGCAAGTGATTGGTGTTTGATTTCTAAGTCCAAAATTTTCCCTCCTAGTATGACCACATCTATTTATAGTACTTTCCATTGTAGACATAGCAACACAAAGAGGAAATCAACAAACTTACTCTTTGATACTAGCTTGTAATTCCCTTCTTCATAAGCCTTCTATTGGGGAGCACTACATTGGATAAAGCTCCTAATAAATGATTGACCATGGTAAGAAGCAAGAAAATGAACAAACTACACATTGAAAGAAAGTAAAAGGAACCTAATGTAAATCCATGATCCAAGAAAAGATATGAAACCAGATAACAAAATAGAAAGAATACATGAATAGAAAAATTATATTAATCATATATGCTAAATACCAAATCTTCCTAGATAGAAAATAAAATAGATCATTTATTTAAAAATAATATAAAATGAACAAGATGAATAAATAAACTACAAATCTAGATCTTCATAAATATATGCTTGACATAATTTCAAACATCTAGCCCATACAAAATACATGAATCTAAAAGTTAGAAAAAGCAAAATAATTTCTAATACAATGCCAAAATATTTAATACTTGAATAGCCCAAGATCAAATATAATAATATAACATCCTAAATAATTCTAGAATCAAATGAGTAAATCATCCAATACCTCCAATCTCCATCTACTTTGATCAACCTATAATAATAATGAAATATCATTATAAAACCAAGTGAGCAATCTTATGACCATCTCCAACTGAATAATGGATAGATCTTATGAGATCTAGGCAAGCATGGTTGTCCTACAAAACATATTAGCTTAATAACATCTAATCAAGTAAATAAGTGTATAACCAAACATCCAACCACCAAAAATTACTAGTACCATGATTTGCCAATTCCAACATATTAAAAAAGATACCAAATTAATAACTAAGATCATACCACCATATTAATACAAACCAAATATTTCTAACTTAAAAAAAATTATGACTCCATCCATCAACTTGCAAAAAGGAAGACTAGAACACACCGCACTTAGTGTCAAATGTGTATGAAAGTTGTTATGTCTACTTTTTCAAATTTCAAAGGCAAATTGTATCCAAATCAAATATTAAACTAATATGTATATATATATTTATAAGTATTATCAAATTGAATGAGAAGCATCTTCAAGACTCATTTCATACATTTACATAATACTGATGCTGGACATGTCTACTAAGACTCACCTCTAATGTTCTAGAGGCATCAAACAAAAGGGACCAATGTGCCATGCTATCACCCTCTCATGTAGGATGGGGCCTATAATGAAAGCTACACCAATGCATCCTAGTAGAGATCAATCACCAAACAACTCCTAGGATTCCATCTCTAACCATTCATACAACTCGATGCTAGCTCCATCATCCAAACATCCCACAATCAATCAAATATGGAAAATAAAATATTGATGCTGGAGAAACCTAAAACATCATTTGACATGAACAAGCATAGAAGAGATCCAAAAATATAACATATCTTGAAATAACCAAAAGATTTAAAAATCTAATGCATTTCAAAATAAGAAAATGTTTCAACAATTAACCTCAACCTAAAGTTAATATTTGAGTAAATCCAATTTCAAAAATCAAGCATAACGAAGTTGAAATAAGACTAAACCAAGAACCAATAATAAAAGATGTAGAAACACAATAATAACAAGGTACCATATATAAACCATGATCATACATAATCAAAATTTTTATTTTAACATAAGGTATCAAAGCCTCTATCAGTCTAATCATTACAAACCAAATGTTAATGATGAAAGAATCTAAAACATCATCTAACATCAAAAAGAAAAAATAGATCCAATAATCTTACATGTCTTAAAATAGCCAGAAGATCCAAAAACCTAACCTTTCTTTAAAAAATCAAAGGTTCCAACAATCAACGCCAAGCCAAAGTCAACATGCTAATAAATCCAATTTCAAACATCAAGCATAACAAAGTCAAAAGGTGACTAAACCAAGCATCAATAACAAAAGAGGAAGAAAAATATCAATAACAAGGTACCATATCTAAACCATGATTACACATAACCAAGCTTTTTATTTCAATATAGAATATCAAGGGTTGTAGGAATTCCAAAATTAAGTTTAGAATTGCATCATAGTCTAAACACATAATAGTGAGTAAAAATATTATAACTATACCATTTCTTTGAATTTGATAATAATTTCATATTTTATAAAATCGTATATCCATACCTAGTATTTATTAAAAATTTAGAAAGCTTTCTATTAGAAATATATAGATATTAAGCCATGAATCAAGGCATATAGAATCAAGCTGAAATAAGAAAAGTAAAAGTGGATGATAGTAAATGATCACAACTCCATAAGAACGTATCATTTTTTTCTTTTTCAAAAATTATTTTCAAGCTAAAATTATTCTTAATATATGGTTAAATTTTCAGAGAAAATTCTATTAGCTCTTGGAAGTTATAGGTCTTTTAATCTATATTATATAAATCAATGTAATTTCAAATAGAGTAGAGAGATAAATTCATATTTCAATCAAAAAATGTTTTTAATTAACTCTACTTGTATCTAAAATCTAATACATATAAAATTATTCATGTAAAATGTTAAACTTTTATCCTTTATAATTCCAAAGATATAGCCTCATAAAATAGCATCATAAAAATTTCTACAATTTCAAATATGTCTAAAAGGTTAACTCATAAGGAAAAAATCTACTATATTTTGAAGATGATTCCTTTTTCTAAAATTGTATCTATTTTCATGACGATTTATAAAACCTATATCTCAAATCCTAACTCAAATTATATAAAAAAATAAAAATATTTTACTGAGTAGCATCTATTCTACCAATGCAACTCTCTATGCCTTAAAATCCTAGATCCATGAAACTAAATTATAGGTCAAAAAATGAAAAACATTAGATTAATAAATTTCATATACATATATATAATTATTATATAAAATTCATACTCTAAATTAAAATCACAAGGCCTTCCTTCTCACATCATCAAAACAATGTTCAGATTTCTCACAAACACACATACATAGACACACACATAATCTATGATATTAATTTCCAAAACCCATACGACCAAGTATGCCAAAAACCTATAATACAAAATATAAAAAGGAGCCAGGATTACTCACCTCAAAATATACATGAAGAAGTCCATAAGAGAAGAGAGTAACATACTAAGGATCCAATGGAAGCGTAACTGATCAAAAATCTACCAGCACCTCCATATGTTTTAATCTCCTACAATACCTCTTCATCATAATCTTGAATCATCAAGGTGTGTGGAATTAAAGAGATATGGAAAAGCTCAATGGAAGATTAAAAAAAACAAGGAAATGAAGAAATCCATCAATTACCAAAATAATATTTCATAAATCCTTCTCACCACACACGTAACTTCCTCTATTTTAATGTAACTTCCATACATACCAAAATAATCAAGAGGCATATACTAAAAAATATTATCATTTCAAAAACATCCTAATAATAATTTTAAACATAAAATGAAAAATAATTAAATAAAATATAATAGATACCAACATAGCATAACAAATGAGGCCATAAAATGTAGTCTAGGAATATTAAGAAAAGCATAGATCACATGTCATGCCATGCTTTCAACCAACCTCTTATGCAATCCTACCACACTTAACCATAAGATTAGTGAATATTTATTAAATGTTTATATGGATATACATGAACATACATAAAAAGATACACATGAACATTAATTACTACATGCATATCAAAGCTCATCAAAATAAAATATAAAGCACATAACCATAAAATATATCAAACCAATAACATGCAAGAAACACACCCATGCAAAGGTAATACAAACTTAATAAATGGATATAAATCTCAAGGATCCCCAAAATATGGGCTATTATAGTTCATATAGAGTTTAAAACTAGAAATTTTAATCTTTGTACTTTAGTTCTGTAGGCCTTGCCAAAGGTAACACTCATGCTGACACTGATGTTAGTGTTAGCATCACCAACATAGAAAGAAATTATCATTTCTTTTCCTTTAGTACTAGTATAATCCTTCTAAGGTCCTACTTGATACTTTAGTGAATGTTAAATGATGCCAAGGTAATGCAAAGAAGCCTCTAAAGATAAGAATTAAGCTTGAATATAGGATGTAATGATTAATAAGAGAAAAATATGGATCCTAAAAGTGTTGGTGTTGACATTGATGCTGACATTAGAATTAGCATCAATGATACTTAGAAAAATTTTCTTGCATTTTTCCATTTTGATGTTCCAAGCCTCCAAGATATCATTTGACATCTAATTTGATGCTAAATGCTGCCACGATAATCTTGAGAATCCTATGAAACCAAGAGATGTGGTTTATTTATACTTGAAAAGTTCAAGAATGACATTTTGTGACTCCCAAGAGTACTAATGCTACCATTAGCATTTGCATCAACTAGAAAGTTAGAAAATGTTTTAATACTTTTTCAACTTAAGCTCCCAAACCTAAAAGGTTCTCAAACTAACACTAGAATTAATCATAATGATGTTTATCAAACACTAAGAAGGTTGTGAATTTGGCAACTATTGCAAAATATTAACCTAGAGATCCTTTCAACTATTGACATAAGCATGATGATAATTTTAATCTTGACTATTAAGAATATCTTTAAACAAGCCTTCCCATTTGGAATGTTGAGACTAACATTGATCAATTTCCAAAGATCTTGGAAATCTAAGATTTGAGTTGAGTTACAAGTGAGATGAGCCCTTGAGGTGTTGAAGATCATGATGCTAATGTTGATGATGATGTTAAGGCTAGCATTAGCACCATACTTAGAAACATTTATGTCTTAATATCCTAGGATCAAACTGTCCAAATGTTGAAACTTAAGCCTATGATATCATAGGTTTCTCAAAAGAGCCATTTGGAATTTTAAAAGATTAAATTTGAGGCCAAAATATATTTTAATATAGGTGACATAGAAAATATGATCTAATAATAATGTTACCATGAAATTCACATTGTCTCCAATACTTAGAAAAATTTTGGTTTCTAAACTTTTCTATGGTCATAAAGAATAGAGATCATAAGTTGGGTTATGAATCCAAATGATTCTTGGAGCCCTCTAGAAGCATAAATGAAATCAACAATGCTATCTTTAGAAAGTTTAATACTCAAAATAAAGTGGCACAATGCCAAAACCATACTTAATGATGATTACTAGTGAATCAAAAAAGTGGATGTAACATTGTCCTCTCTTAATGGATGTAGCTAAGGTATCAAAGA
>MNCI01025156.1:72247-91083 GCA_015680685.1 Gnetum montanum | reverse complement strand
AAAATGCCAAGGATCAACATGAATTGGCCACAAGAAAAGAAAGAAGATTAAGACATAAAAGTTATCTTGGATGACATCCAAACTCATGGAATTTGAATCATAATATTAACTCTAATTATTCCCATGGTACAAGGACTAGGAAAAAGAGGGAGTTATGATGGGACATAAATATGACATCCAAAGATAAAACAAATACACACAAGTGAGGTAGTATAAAAAGAAATAGTCATGATTAAATCTAAAGTTCACTAAGTTTTAACTACATAAGTGGAAGATCAAATAAAGCATCTTATGCCATGAAACTACTATAATGTTATGGGAGATAAGCTTGAGTTCACTTTCTCATAATGCTAATAATCTAAAGTTTCACAAGTAGGTCCTCCTCATACCAAGCACCTATCCATCTTGCACTTATAAAACCTTTTTATAGAACATCCATTGATTCCTAAAAACTAGTGGGACATTAGCATCATATGTGATTATACCCCTTGGATGACCAAATCTCATCCTTTGTTTTACATGATTGAGCTTCGACCATACATAAAAATGCACTATAATGGAAAGTGAAAGATGAAAAAGGAATCGATGAACTGAATCCCTAGCCAATCATTGAATTAGCTTATGGGAGCATGTGAGAATTTTCTACATACCATGAAAGATCCACTACTATATCCCTTCATCATTCCTCATCCACATAATAGGGATAGATCTCCAAGTCTCCTATTTAAATACAAGATTGCACCTATCACTACAAATGTCATCTAGCATTTATTATTTTACAATCTAATTATTAGTAAATCTAAACTAACGTAATATGCCACAAATCATCTAGAAGTCAAGATTCTAGTTTGGATTTCCTCCATCTATGGACGTATGCATAGTAGATTCTTAAATTTTACTCTACTAGAAACCTTTCATCGATCTCACTAGTTATGCTAACTGATCCTAATTTCTATTATGAGTATACTACCATGACCAAGTTCATGGAATCTCCATGTTGGGTATGATCATGAATTAAATAAATAATTACAATATTGATCCCTTCAAGTAAATTGATTTGAGAATTTATGTGAAATTAGTATTTGATGTTACAAAAGTTCACTAGAGAGAGACTTCTTGACCTTCTTGGCCATGGTAAAGGATGAGGCAAGAGATGTTCTTAGAAGATTATATTTGAAAGTCAAGTAATCTAGGTAATAGGCTCAACATGAGATAAGCATCTCTAATTAACTTCACACATGTTTTTCATGAACATTGGTTCAACCTTTCATCTTGATCTTGCTTGATCAATTGCATGATTGTTCTAAGATGGTAGAAATACTAATTTTTTTGGACTAAAGAGCTTGAAGCAATATTTCTCTTTTCATTATCTCTTTTTCTTTAATTGATTTCAAAAAATTTAATTATTTATTTATTTATTTTAGGAAAAATAATTTCTCATAAGAAGAGGATCTTCTGAGATATGTGTGAGATTTATGGGAATGATTAAAGTGCCAAATCACCATCCAAATTCTTTAACTTGCATGAACATGAACATTCACCCCTCACCATATGACACACATAAGTTCATGAGAATCACAAACCTCTTCTGATAAAGGTGATCAGGACTGGTAAGCATGTGCACCTTGATTCAATCACATAAGTCAAGATCATCGTAGTGGTCACAAGGATCCTTGATGACATACCCTTTCCTCACTAGTAACCTAGTACTTATCCAAGGTTTTGAAGCTTACACCCTATGGGTCCACCACCTACCCATAGTTCTAGTGGCAATAACTTCAACAACTTGTGGTGCAAGTTTGAGCTTCCCATTGAATTTCAGTTTGGTTCCTTAATGATGAATAGGAGAAATATGGATGAATGAAATTTACTAAGTGGGAATTCCATCAATTAAGACTTTGAATTTATTTAGCACTCTTGCATCATTAGCACATTTGTAACTCATCCATACAACATTGGATTATTAGGTGAGCATTTATAAGAACATTAATTGATTTTCCCACACACACTAAAAAAAATTAAAGAAAGCTAAAGATCATAAATAGATAATCATTAAACTCAAAGAATGTAAATACCAAATTTATTAAACATAAAAAAACAATGAAAAATAAACTTTTGACATGGTGTGAAGGATTATTCCTCCATGACTAATTCATATCTATCATCTAATAGATCTCTAACTATAAAATACAATATTAACTATTAGGCTCTCTCAAAGGTAGAGGATATCAGTTGTATTGTTTCAAGTACTACCTAATTCCTAGAAGGATTTTTTCTAGCTCATCTAAATGGTATATGTGCATTACACCAGATTCATGTCTAGACTGAATAATATAAAGCCCTTCTTGTTGAAATTGAAACTTCCACAAATGGAACAAGTATGATGAATTAAAATAGAGAACCTTCTCACGAAGTCTAAAATCAAATTTTCTTGGCTAAACATCATGGTATAGATTAGTATAAGAATGTTCCAATTCATTATACATCAAGATAATTCTAAAATTCTCATTGAGAAGGTTAAGGTTAATCAACCTTTCTTTTTGCAGAAGTCAATGCCACATCAACATTAGCCACACTTCCAATGGTTTTTATTTTAGGGTCAATAGGTAATCATGGAACTTTTCCATATACTAACTCAAATTGTGTGTAGCCAATAGGATTCTTTCATATTATTTAATAGGTTAAAAGAACATTATTAAGCTTATTTGCCTAGTCTTTGTTATACTTGCTAACTATTTTTCTCAAGATTCTCATAATTTCATAGTTAGTAGCCTCAACTTGGTCATTGACTTACTAGTAATAAGAGAAAGTTAATTTATGATTAAATTTATAAGATTAAAATAAATTATTAAAAAATATTATTAGTAAAATGTGTACCATTATTGGAGACTAAGATCCTAGGAATGCCAAACATGTGAAGTATATTATTATAGAGAACGCTTACTATAGTGGATGTTGAACAATATTTAACAATAGTGGCTTTCATCCACTTTGTAAAGTACTCAACACATACAATAATATATGCTTTTTCCATTAAAGGTTAGAGTAATGAAACCAATAAAGTTAATCCCTTATACATCAAAGGGTTCAAGTGGTTGGATCCATTGTTGTGGATCCTTCATATGTAAAAATATACATTCCTTCCCCTAGCACTTATCATAGCAGTGCATGAAGTATTGAAAATTAAAAAACATGGTAGGAAAAAAATAGCTCATGAGAAGCAGCTTTGTTGTAGTCCTCTTTCTAGCATAATGCCCCCCATACATACCATGATGTGCTTGAGCCAAAATGATGTCTTAACACTCTTTTGGAACATACAATCTCACGAGATCATTGGGGCATCTCTTGTAGAGATTCCCTTTGATGACAAAGTAAGTCTTTACTTGGTGTAAGAATAATTGGATCTTTCTTTTATCCCACTCTAAATGACTCTTCTAGGCTACCAGGTAATTAAGGATATCACCAAACGATGGGTAGACACATCCATTATTGGTGTTGAATATGGTCCTACGAACATGATCATGAACAAAGTTATTAAGAAGTAAACCTTTCCTTTTGTTGCTAATTGGTAGCTTTGATATATGATCTACCATCATGTTCTTGGCTCCCTTATGATTAATCATGTATAGATAGATCTCCTATAAAAGAACTAGCCCTTGAACCACATGTGAACCAACATCTAGTTTGTTCATGAGGAACTAAATAGCACTATGATTAGTGTGGATAAAAATCATGCATCCAAGTACATAATGCATGAAGTTTTAAAGTGTAAATATGATGGTCATGAGCTCTTTTTCTATTATGATGTAATTTAGTTGGAGCCCTACAATGCTTTGACTAGAATAGGGAATGTAGTAAGGTCTTTTCTTCCCATTGAATTGCATTTGTAACTAATCCATCCAACATTGGCTTGTCGAGTAAGCATTTATAAAGCACATAATGCCTAAATTTTTAAAGTATAAAGATAATGGTCATTAGCTCTCTTTCTATGATGATTTAATTTAGTTATGGTCCTATAACACTTTGACTAGCACAAGGAATATAGTAAGGTCTTTTCTTCTCATCGAATTACATTAGGATTTCATTCAATAAAAAATCATAGGAATCTATCATGATATAAAAGGGTTAAGTATTGTTAGGACTTTGTAACATTGGAATTTACATTAATCTTTCTTCAAATATAGGAAATCATTTTTAGAGTCCTTTTTCCATAAGAATGGAATACCTTTCTTTGTGAGGTCAAATAATGACCTCACTATTCTAGAATAATCTTTAATAAACATGTGGTAATAGCATATATGACCAAGTAAAGATCACATCTTTTTTACCACCATGAGAATCTATGTCATTTTTTTATGATAAAAATCTTGATAAGATCAACTTCAATTCCCCTTTTCAAGACTTTATGACCAAGGAATATACCCTTGGTCACAATCAACTAGTCTTTTTCTAATTCAACATTAAATTTACCTAACAACAACAACATAGAACAACTTCAAGCTAGTCCAAGACTTCCTTGAATATTTTTTTGTATGTGGAAAAGTCATCCATGAAGACTTTCATAATTTTTCCTTTATTGTATTCAAACACTAACATCACTAGCCATTGAAATTTGGTTGATGCAGTGCACAATCCAAAGGGCATGTGCTTGAAAGCAAAGGTTCCCCATGGACAAATGAAGGTAGTCTTGGCCTAGTCCTCTAGTGTTATACTAATTTGATTGTAACTAGAGTACCCATCAAGGAAGTTGTACTACTCTTGGCCAAAGATATTGTCTAACATGTGGTTCATGAATGAAAATAAGAAATGGTCCTTGAATGTGGTAGCATTCAACAACCTATAGTCAACATAGACTCTCCATTTCATTTCTTTCTTTGATGCAACTACACTTAGACTAATCCATTCACTATTTGAAATGGGTGTAAGGAAACTAGCTCATTAGAATAAACATTTCATTCTTCACCACATCTCACATACTAAGATTAAGTCTTTATTGAAATATATACCAAGGCATGATACTCATGTTTGTGTAAATGTGATCCTAATAGATGAAGGAGTTAATTCCTATGAGTTTATCATGGGACCAAGTAAAGACTTTTCTCTACTTAGAAACTATCTTTTTCATTTCAATATTTTGGATGCTTTTCAAGGTGGAATTAATGATTATAGAATGATCATTAGTGAAGAGCATATATTTCTTCAAAAGTGGCTTGAGATCCAATAGTTATGCAGGAACATTTTAAAATAAATCAAGAGTCCATCAAAATTTAGGATCACATTACATGATTACAAAAATGTTCATTGTATTTCCTTTCTTTGATTCAAATGAACCAGCATGAGCTAAGGTAAGAGAATTAATTAGAATTTCTAGGATCTAATTAATGGCTTTATGAATCAAATTTTTTTCAAGGAGAATGATATCTCTAACCATACAAAGATGTTTGGTGATAGAGTAGTTGCAATCATGCTTGCCACATCACTTCTTGGGACAATATCAAATATCTAACATCATTTCCTGGGACCCAACTATAGCAGTCAAAAATGTCAATAGCTAGAACATTAAGGGGTTTGCAAGTGCATAGCCTCAACCCCACATCTGCAAAAGGGCCTTTACTAGGAAATAAAGGCAAAGCACCCTAAACGGTCTTTTTGATTAAATAGGGACTTTGTTAGCTACAACCAGGGTATCAAGTGCAACTATGGGGTGGTGTGGTTAGCCAAAAATGTGAGCACTAATGGTGTTCTCGGCCATACGAAGGTCAGCTAAGCCTATGCATAGTGAGGTTTCTAGACATGAGAACGATAGTGCGGTCATGCAAGAAATGTGGAGAATAGAAAAAAATGCAAATGTGATATTGAATGTTAAAGAAAATTCTTAAAATGAAATGGAGGAAATGCTTAAAATGTGATGGAGTTTGAGAGAAAGAACGAATGGTACCATCCTAGATGGGGAGCATAGCAATTAAGAATAAGCTTTAAGAAGGCATGTGGTGTAAAAATAGGCATAGTAGCAACATAGCTAGAGTCTCTAGGGTGTCCTAGAATGTCCTAGGGTGAAGTCTAATGTCTACTACAAGGTCTATGCCTACTAGGTTAGCTACCATGATGTCCTATGGATCTGTAGTGTGTTGCAGTGTTGAGTGGGACATAAAGGGGTTGTCAAGATCCTAATATGCTCTAGTGTATGGGGTGCTGAAGGTGTTGCAAGTGCCAAATGGTGCCCTGAGATGCTTAACTATTACTTGGATTTAGCTAGGAAAATGCTTCAAATTCCCACTATTAGAATGATTTGCCAACCCCTAAAGTGTAAAATGCGAGGGTATTTATAGGCTTAGGGTTAGCATGTAGTGTAGATCGGGTGCTACGTGGTAAGGGGTAGGTGGGGCTATGCTAACCTTTGCTATGCTCTAATTGGAGAAAATGGTGCTACACTATGCTCCTCCATCTGTCACTTTCCTTTGTTGCCAAGCATCTAAAATTTCTAGTACTTGAGTAGTGCCTACAACTTTTCTTCTTCTATCCTTGGATCATGCATTGTCCAGGCTACTCAACCAATGTGTTCTAGCACCAATACATCCCATGGACATGGCAACTAAAGAAACATTTTGTTGGCCTTTATGTACAAGGCTATAAACTACCATCGTTCCTCTTCAAATAACTTGGCCTTTTCTTCTAACTCATTATGATCCATTAGTCTCCTAGCCAAGACCAAGGTGACATGTTTCTATCCATGGTAGTGAGCTTTGATCACCTCAAGTTTTGAGTTTGCTATATGGAGTTTCTACAAAATGGTTTTTTTATCCACAAACTCTTTCTCGTATAATGTGTAGGTGGTTGCTACTTACTACTCTAATTCATTTCTCAGCCAACATACTACTAACATTGCAAGGTTGGCATATCTAAGGTTAGCCAATGCCATGTATTCATTTAAATCCTAAATCTATAGGTCTTTATTCTTCACTTCTTCTTAGTGGACTAGTACATAACTATCTAGGACGGGCTACCAATCAGAATTTTGTGCTAACATGGACCTAATGTAGGCTTTGGCCATCTAGATTTCCTTTTCATTGATTTTCTTGTACATGCCTACTTGGTCCTAGAAGTTCTCCTTCAGCTTCTTACACTTTTTGACCTCATTTTGTGACATGCTTATTTTGATTGCAGACTTTTATCAAATGGTGTGGACCTCCTCCATGAGAAGGTTCTATTATCTTTGGCCAATCTACTAATATCTTAATTGACCCTCACCAATTGTTCTCTCAAATAGTGGACACTTTCCTCTAAAACATTCTTTTATTTTTCTATGGTGGTCAACCTTGAGTTTTTGGCAACAAGCTATTTATTTTATTCTTTGATGGTGTGTCAGTACCTTCTTATGGGAAAAAGATTGTGCCTTAGCAACAGAGGCATTCCAAACCACCTTCTCCTTTTCTTGCTTGGTAGCTTTATTTTCTTTAATTAATTTGCTTAGTTACTCTATTCTAAATTGATGTAGCTAGTTAGGTGCAACAAATCTAGTAGGATCCCATCTTTCAACAATCAAGGTGGCTAGCTCTTGTTGCAAGCATTGCACTTCTACTTCTACATGTTCCACCCTAGTCTCAGTCATGACTAGCTTTCCTTTCATGGTAATAAGGTCTAATTGTGCTACAGTGACATCATTAGGGATGTCAAATAGGATGGTCATTAATTTTCCTATATGCAATAATAGATCTAATACATCCTCATGGGCTACAAGAGTCATTGAAGTCCCAGTGAGCATTTGCACATCCCTAGTTCCAAAAAAATCCGCTAGAGGCACAACTGGCACATTGAATGAATTTTTAATGTGATCTGTTATCACCTTTTCTATGCCAACCACATTCTGATGCTGCATGACCACTACTATGGCATCTTATCCTGTCTTACGCATCACCTAGAAGGATGTGGTGTTACCAAAGATTTATTGTGCCACTAGTATTCTCCTCTAATTACAGAAAAATCTATCCTCTTATTGGATCAAATGAAATAGTGGGCTACATGACATTGTTTATGACTCTAAAGAGGTTTTACTCATCTCTGCTCCCCCAGCTGTGTTTCAAAAAAATTTTCCAAATGGCTTATTATAGACCTATAGTCTTGTGGAGGTGGTGATGGAACTTATGGCACGGGACACTGTTCAGGCTCTTATTTTACTTCTTTTTTTGTTTTTGTTTCCTTCTTTGGTTCTTGTTCCTCACCAAGGTCTTTTCTTGGTGCTACCAATTTAAGCAAATTCAATGAAGGAAGCATTTTAAGCCCTTCTTGAAACATCATTTGTGCATCCTAGGATTACAGCACACTTACATAGCTTCCTAAGAGGTAGGGAAATAGAAATGTTAGCTTCCCTACCTTCTTCTCTTAAAACTACCTCTGAATTTCCATGCAATATAACTAGGTAAGGTTGGCCATGTATTGGTGCTTCCCCTAGCCACATATGTGGAGATTCTATTAAGCCCTTTAGTAAGGAAGAGGTGATATGTTCCTATCTTGAAATAGGTCCTCTCTTCTAGAGTCAATTCATTATATGTCTTATCTTCTTTATTGTAGGCCCACTTTAGCCACAACTTTTTGGTGTTAAGGTCATACCTCATGGACAAATGGGCTAACTTAGCCCCCTCATTTGAAAAATTTAGAGCTTCAGTGATTGCTTTGACTGAGAATGAAATAGTGACTCTGCAAATGTTAATAGTGGTACCCTCCTCCTTATTATGCCAAAATTAGTAGGTTTCACCAAGGTACCATTCATCACTATTTGAAAAATATGGGCCAAAAAGGTGATGCTTGGAATTGCATCCAAATTTATTTAGGAGAAAATGCCATGAATGGGCCGAAGTTCATCTCCACAATGATAGTGATCAACATGGATTTCTCTTGAATAGATTCAAGGCATTTTGGGGATAATGTGAGGAATTTTCCCTGGATGGTAGCTTGTGGTTCCATGGCCTCTCCTTGGATTGATTGCCCTATAATAGAAGGCTCTTTATGGATGCTAAATGATTGGGCCTCTTATTCCTCATGCTCAACTTGCTTGCCTTGCTGGCCTCTACCACCTCTTAGGTGATTGGTTGCTCCTTGTGAAGGTCCTCCTTGTGCTCCTATTTTTGGGGCAATCTGTAATCAATCAATGATCAAATGTTACTAAGGTGTAATTATTTATCATTAACAGGTTTATACCTTACTCATTACCTTAGTCTCATTAAGTTCTTTTAGTTCATATGATTGTAGAGTTAGAAAAATTTTTAGAAAAATGCCCAAAAAGTGTTTATCTTCTTTTATGACCTTTTGTAATTGGTTTCTTTTTCCTTATGTATGGCTTATTATGATGGTTATGGTCAATTGGGTGAAAAATTTAAAGTTACTGGCATTAATATGATTGGTTATTCATTATAACACTTAAGGTTTTTAACACTCCTACCCTTATAATATCTTTTTAGTGATAGCAAATTTCAAAAAATCAACACAAGATTTCCATGCAACACACCCCTCCCCCCCGCCAATGACTAACTTGAACACTCCAAGGTCAAATAAGTTCCAACGATACAAGAATCAAAGTGGTAGAGAGAAAAATATCATAAGNAAGGTCAAATAAGTTCCAACGATACAAGAATCAAAGTGGTAGAGAGCAAAATATCATAACTAGAAGTTGACTTAGTAGAGATTTGACTCACAAGAGAAAATTTGAAAAACTTCCCTAGCTAAAAATGAAGAAAATGGATTTTTGGGCACTACAGGGATCATATATATAGTTTTTTGAGACCCAATATTGAGTATTTGACATTGCGTCCAACTTGATATTGGGTAGTTGATATTGAGGTTTATCAAATTTTCATTTAATGAAGATGATCAACATGGAAAATGAAGCTCTGTGATTGGTTGGAATGTTCCAAGTTAGCTCCATAGTTCTGGGGTAAGTAGGAAATTAGTTTTATGCATTGAAAATGTTAGAAGATGGAGTTGTCGACATGAAAATCTTTGGAAGATGCAAGAAAAGGGTATTATACCTATGTTGCAAAATAGATCAATTATAGGATAAGAAAAAGCATGAAATTTAACAAGTATGTGCTTGGAAGGTTAAGAATGATGTGGTTGTATCAAACAAGTACAAGTTACAACAGTTACATAAGTGCGTCCTTCCCAAAGCAGGCTCTAGCCCATAATTCCCATGTATAACCACACCTAAAAATGTCTGTAGGCACTAAAGGGGTTGAATGCAATGCATACCTATGAAACAAAACACACATGTTAAAACCACCAATTTAAGAAAATAACTCAATGTTACACAAAACCACAATTTAGGATCAGCTAGATAGCGAGATGAGATGGATTATAGAAAGAATTGTAAGAATTAGAACATGAGGTATCTTACCAAGGGTATAATAAATCCTTGTGTGTTATCGATGGTTAAGTAATATTAGCCCTTCTTTCCAGGATTCAAACCAAGTACAAACCATATTCCAATGACATTGCATCATTTCATCACTATGGCTAACAACCATAAGACAATCATAGCTACAAGGAGTAACATCACTTGGTGTTTTGTCCAAGGAAGTGTTGGCACATTTGGCCATTCCATGGAACAGTTGAAATATTTTATTCAAAATTGGAGGAATCTATGGTTGTAAATTTTCAAGTAAATTACAGCTTTAGTGTTGAGGGTTGATGGGTGTTTTTAGAAGATTGATTCACTGGTAAAGAATTTGATGTTGAAGCCTTCTGGGTACAAGATGAAAGTGCCAGATTATTCCTTTATTAAAGATCAGAGGATAGTACTATAGCAAGGAAGGAAGTATGTTATTTACGTGGAAAGCACTAAGTTGTAGATCCCGGTTGTTAAACTCGGTCGTATCCTTAAGACAACATTTGAAACTCCTTGCAAATCAAAAATTAAAAAAAAATCAGCAACGCCTCGGTTGTTTTGAAAGATTATGCAGCAATCAGTGAAGGGAAAGGAAGACCGCGGTGTTCCTGGGAAATACACGGCCACCACAAGGTCACGACCAAGCCAACAAACACCGTCGTAGCCGTTGCTCTACACCGCCACCATTGACGTTGCTTGAAATGCTGATTCAGAACAAGCGCAAAAAGTTGGAGGCGATCCCAAGGTGCACCGAAACCCTACACAAACTGTCACGCGACATTCATCCTGGCGTAGATAGACATCTTTGCCGTAAACGCAGGGATATTATTTGTGAAAAAAAATCAAAACCCTCATCTACGAAATACATGGAGAAAGGAGTCACACCTTGTTGAAACCCCGATTTTGATGTTAAGTTTTGCAGGCTGTAGTGGTTTCTATTGTGTGGGCTGCAACGGTTCAGAAGGTTCCTGCGGTTTCACCGGACGCAGATCCACAATACATTAGCCCCTGGTCCTACAATCAATGACAATGGCGGTGACGATTTAGAAAAAATTTAACAAACGCAGGAAGCCCTAAGCCAATTTGGGGGCAAAACAAAAATCTTTGGCAACTGAAACCCTCTGTTTAAAATAGTATGTTCAGCACATCGTTCTTCAAGAAAAACCCTTCTCCTCCAGCAATTGAACATCACACCACGTGACAATGGAGCCAGATGCAGTTGCAGAACCTTTTCCCGCGGTGGCAGTTGGTTACGATTTTGCAGGGCCTTATTGTGCGGTGACAGTTCAAACATACAGTTTTGGTTGATACAGCACTTTGGATCTTGGGTAGAACATGTGTCGGTTCTTACAGGTTTTGTGCAGAGAAAGGAGAAAACGAACCAGCTGATTACGCCTGCCGTTTTGGAACTGTTGCCGATTATCCACGTGATTTACCAGGGAAGACAAAGAAGAATTATTTTAACCCATTCATTAACTCTGCCACTTTCACCAAGATATATGTAAAATTATTTCATTACTACCACTCGTATATAACTTTACAAAAGCATCGGGTGATTAAAATATCTAACAAATTAATCTACATATATATATATATATAGATATAATAACCATTAATGAAGTACATATAGTGTGAAGCCCTGTTTTAAAAACTTGCCTTTAATTATCCCAAGTCTTATAATATTATTTTTAAACATTATTATATATAAGTTACTACCCACAAAAATATTTGCAATATTGATGTTAAAATATTTATTTGTAATATCACATTACATTTAATATAAATATTAATGTTAGCATAAATTTCTCCTAATTCTATGTATAACTTCCTAACTCCCTAACTACATAACTTCCTCCTAACTTGTTGGGCAAGTAATCTTCTAATTGGTTGGCCAAGTTACTTGGGAGAGAAGTTAGGTGAGATATTTTTGAATATGTAACTTCCCTACCTACCTTTGAACCCTATAAAAAGGCTTCAGGGGTCAAGGAGGAAAAAAGGAAGGGAAGAGGAGGATCAAATATAGAAATCAATTATTGGGACTTTTGGGAGGTCTCATACATCACACTTTGGAAGGCTACTAGTTAGCACTTAGGCTCTCACTTGAAGACACTTTGGGGTCTTGAGAAGAGCATTTGCAAAGAAGATTTGTAAAGACGATTGCTTGTAAGATGGCTTGCTAGAGTAAAGATTTCAGCCTCTTTGTCATGGTCCTGTGAGTTATGTATTTTATTTTTTGTTTTGTTTAAATTGTTTAGCTAGTGGTTTAGATAGTATCATCCTTGGCAAGTAATTTTGGGATTTTTAGATTGCTCTTACTGTTCTTGTTGCCCGATAGAAATTTCTATTAAAATTTTGCCATAGAAGCGCTTGTGTTTAAAAGCCTTAAGAGCATTTTAGTAGTAAATTTCATTATTGTGCAACGTGTGGGAACTGCTATTGGGATTGTTGTAAGAGAGCCTCTGTTTGTAGTCACGCCGTTGAACAATTCAGTAGTCGAGAGGGTTCAGAAAATCTTTGGTATTTTGATGGGACCAGAATAGCTTCTTTTTATCTTTAAAGTGAATTCCCGTGGTATTTCAATCAGAAATTGTCAAGTCTTTTAAAGGTTCTGTTTGAATGCAATCGTTGACATCTATTATCTAGTCAAAATGGAGTCTCGTACGTGGTAGTTTACGCAGCAATTTTTGGTAGCATAGTAGGATTGTCTTGAAGATATTGCTTGTTTGAGCCTTGGAAGTTTGAACAATTCGTAGATATTGAATTTGGGATAGCTTTATTGCGAAGTGTTTACTCGTGTCATTTTACCTTGTTTAAATATTTGAGGTCTACACAAATCTGCTTTCTTTTCTTTTCTGCTTATTTCCATCGAATCTTGCTCTATTTCTAGTTTTCTTGTGGAACTATCTCTTTCTCTGGGGAAAATTAGGAGTAGATTGCGGAGTTGTGCTCAAATGTTTTTGCAAAATTTTATTTGTTACAAGTAGGTATTATAAGGACCGCGTAGACTAGGCAGTTGAACAAAATAGGAAATTTTCAACAACTCACAGTACTTGGCAAAGTTGGCTGAATCTCTTTAAAGTAAGTCATTTGTAGTTTACACACAACGAAATCGTTACATTTCTCACAACCGCATGCCGCAACAGCACACACACATACTCACATTAACTACTGAGTTTATTTGGAGGTATCTGGGCCTTGGTGTTGCTAAAAATCAACAGGCACCTAAATCCTATTCGAGGACACTCGTTGGCGGTCGTGTCCCAAACGATCGCCAACAGGAAGGAGCTTATTTATGGCACATAGTTGGTTTTCTTTTTATGTATCTAAGAAGTTTCCAATACTTAGGCATGGCCATTTGTCTTTCCAGTGGAACCCTTAGAATTTTATTCAGTTCCCTTTTATGTTACTCTTACTTCCAATTTTTGTTACATCTATAAGGACATAATTACAACCAAGGCAACATGATAGAATAGACAAAAGTAGTCAAAGAGAATCCACAAATCCACTTGATGTTACATCCTTCACATTTTCTCTTGGTTCTACACTTTTCTATCCAGGCACAATGATTATGAATTTATTTTTTAGTTTTGATGATGAAAAAGAATATCATTATGACCAAAGAAAGAGCCTCTTATCAATGGAATGATTGGATGGATGATGTGATCTCATTGTTTGAATAATCAGTCCCTATGACTTGACAACATAGAGAAAACCTCACCTTAATGGGCTACATGATTGTTTTATTCACAAGAAAGATTACATAACAAAGAAAATGAACATAAAAAACAAAAAAATGGAAAAGTTTGAAACACAACATCAAGAAATAAGAAAATGAGAAAAAATTGTAAAACAAAAACATGAAAAAAACTTATTAATCCTAAAGGTTAGAATGAAGGGATTTTCCCCATGACTAAGCATTTGGTCATTACAAGAATTAATAAGTGGATAGGTAGGCTCCATGCATATATAAAACACTGGTAACCTTTAATTTTTGAGCCATTGGATGTCTCTTGGTTTAGTGGTGACTATGTAGATAAGGTATTGGTCACACACTTGGTTGTTAAATGTATGGTGGATCAAGGTATGAGTTGTGTTAATGTTGGGGATGTCTGGCCAATAATTGCACCTTTGATCATGATACGGTATGCATGAAGTTATTTGTCTCTCCACACTACTAGATTCATTATGTCAGCTGGGGGGTTGGAGTAATGATGGATGAGTGCCCTTGTATAGGATCAAAGGATGTTGGTTGTGAAAAGGAAGGCATTGCACTAGATTGGAATTGTTCTAGTTTAGATGATGTGGTAGGTTCATGAGCATTGCACTTTCACTTGGGGCCTATCCTAAAGAAAGGAAATTTCTGACATTGTGATGGAAACTGGCTGGTATCAGCATGTCTATGTACATTTGCAACACAAGTGGCATTTCTTTGTTGATTTTGTGATGTTGAACCTTTTTGTGTCACTAGCAATGGCATATGATGAGGTGGAGTATGAGAATATCGAGGATAGGATGGATGGTAAGAGGTGCAAGGTGGTGATCCTTTCGGAGATGTCATGGCTTGATGGTACTTGAGAGAGTGATAGTGGCAATTTGAAGTAGAGGATGTAGAACTAGTTAGCGAAATAGGATGTTGAACATAATATCCATATGGTTTTGGCTAATAGGAAGGATATGGCTAGTTGGTGGTGCCCCCGCCCCCATGATTGTGGGTTTTGCCACTATGGTTGATGATGGTGTTGAGGCTAGTGATAAGTCCATCTAGGGTAGTACAATTGGTTGTAGGGTTGTCTATAATTACCATGTGGGAAAGGAAATCTCCTAGGTATGTGCTTCTTTACAAATTTGGGATTTAATGTAAAAGCCAAAAACTCAAATAGATGTGACATGATTGGACAATAGCCTTTCAGATGATCATATATTCATAGGTCACATCCATCATCCTCATCTGTGGTTGAGTCTACAACCTTGCTTTCTTCAGCAATTTCTCCTATTTGCCGATAAGTATTCCTACTTGTTTCTTGGTACTGTGTCCTCTGTTTATGGTGAGCACCTAGTTTTTTTTTTTTTTTTGCATTACCTTCTCCTCTAGAATCTCTATGAGATTTGTAACTTTTTCATATACCCACTTTGAGATCCTATTAAATTTTTCTTCAAGTTCATCAATAAACAATGTTCATTATGGAGTCACCTTACTGAGGATGGCCTTTTTCTCCTTACCATAGATATGGACCTCCTACTTTGTAAGAGCTGGGTCTTAGTAATATTTCTCAAAATTATCCCATTTGCATATCTCTCCTTCTTCTTTTTCCACATGCTTGATTAGCTCTCAAATTTGATGGATTCGTAGCTTGTATAATTGACCTAGAGCATATATCCCTAGGGTCTCCCTTGTTTCATTACAAAGCCCATCTATGATGTGGAAAAGTTACCTTTCCTCAAAGAAATCATGGCCTAGAAATCTATTTAGTAGAGAATAATATCTATCTAAGGTCATGTCCAATGGTTCGTATTATTCTTTTCTCCATCCCTAGATCTATCTCCTTAGGTTGGACACCCTCACATAGGTTTGGTATTTCTTATTGAAGAGTTCCAACATTGTGGACCACCATTAGATGGAATTTGGTTTCAATGATCTATACCAAACTTTAGCTCTATTAATTAGTGTCCTAGGAAAGAGCTTAAGCTTTTACCATTCACTTTCAATGTTGTAAAAAGCACAAGCATCATGGAAGGATTGTAAATGATGTTGTGGATCTGAATCATAGCCTCCTACAAATTTAGGAATATTATTCATATCAAGCCTAGGTAGGTGACTCTCTTTGCAATGCCTGCAAGATATCTTAACTACATCTATGATCTACATTAGGCTCTTAGTGGCCAACAAGGTTTCATCATCATCAAATAGGTTGTGATGAAAATTTCTATTTCTATTCATTTGATCATGATGATGTTGTCTATGTTTATGTTGATGTCTTTAATGTTTCCCGTGGGTTCGATTTCTATTTTTATTCTAACCCTTTAGTGAAACTTTATCTCCTTATCTATGTTCATCTTTGTCAAAACTAGACATTAAAGGAGGAGAGGAAGGTAAGGAACTAGAAGGATTGCAATGGCTTCTATGGTGTTCCCCATGGTCCCTTGATTTATCATTTCTTAATTTGAAGGAGGTCTTATGCCTTGAGGCCTTCCCTTATCCTAGACTTACTTCATCTCCTTCAAGGTTATCTACCTTAGGTGAATGTAATCTTTAAGTATCATCAGGGTGGTCATGAACATATGGAATCCTTGCATGAATTTGATCACTCCAATTTTATTTACCATATATCTCATTAGTTCTCGAATGAATGTTTTTATTATACAGTGTGTAATTGCTTCCTTGTGAAAGAGACATTGTTGTTGGTTTATGGTGTGTGTGATTTAATATTTTCTGAAATATATATCATTAATGCATTTACAGTGATCATGTATAATATAACTAATTTAGATAATTAGCACCATCCCTAGCAACGGTGCCAATGATGAGTAGCGAGGTACCCATATGCCCAACCATATGAATCATAAGCATTCATGCATGATCTGATCGAATTCCATGGATGGGACTAGTTGCGCATTTAAATCATTATTCTTTGATCATATTGCACTATCTTCCCACTTGTACTAGTGGTAGCTTTGTCACATATGGTTTAGTCCAAAGTGAGACATATTATTGATGTTGTCTAACCCTATACTGCTCCTAAAGATAATAAGAAATAAATTAATTAATATAATTAATAGTGAAAAGTAAAATCTAAGCTAACCCACGTGTGATGAGTATCCATTTCTAATCATCTGCATACACCTTGGACTTTGTATAACTACTGCTGGGGTTGCCAAGCGTATGTCACTAGGCTTGCCAAACGATACACTACTCGGTTACCAAGTAATTACACTTAAGTAGTTATGATTAGTAGCACTCATTCCACTTAATGATAGGAATCATAAATAGCAATAAATGGAAAAATTAACTAAAGAAAATAGTAAATAATTAAATAATTAAAAGCAACAATAAATCTAAGTGAATGTTGTAATGATGGAAGTAATCTTGATCTTTATTTCTAGTCATGTAACACGTCCAAGTATGTCACACTTGAATTAGGATGTCATACAATCACAAACATCACACTGTGGGCATGCACTAGGAATAATAGAACTCGAAATCACAAAGCTAAGAAAAATTTATCTAAAATATATCCATAAAACTATGTCCCAACCATGCACCCAAGTGTTGTATTTATTAGCTAGCATGGAAGAAACAATATCAGATATCCAACATCATTTCTTGGGATCTGATATCACATGTTTGATATCAAGGCTCTAATATTAGGTATCTAATATTAGAGATAACAAAATCATAACTCATCACCTATCATCAATGATGCTTAACCAAGTTCTTTCCATAATGACAGGAAAATTTTCTTCCATCTTATTTTCTGATTTGGTCATCAAGAAATAAGCTAGATACATCTAATCCATCAATGTTATCATCACATTGTTTACTTGTCCCATGAGGTATGTGTAAGATTGGTCTATTATTTTTAAAATAATATAGGTACTTTTGAGAGGAGGAAGCCCTCAATCAACGTACTATTACATTGAGATGATATTAACTCCCGATTCAAAGTTACAAAGAGATAGGCAATGATCCTTCTCACTAATTTAAAGTTACCAATAGGGCTATTTGGATTCGATTACTTTTCAAGAAAATGTTCTTCCTTGATTTCCTGCATAGTTATCTTGGACATGAAAATAGTAATAATACTATTATCATTAAATATTTTTGGATTTCCTAACACTATTGAAGAACTTATCCCTAAGGTAGGTGATTCACCTTAGTAAGGCTAAGGGAATGATATATGAACCTCTTCAATTTTGATTCCTATATTTCTTAAAGTGTTATCCTATACAAGGATGAAGAGGATGGTATGAACCTAGTCCCATGATATTTATGTCTTCACTTGTGACAGAATTTATGGGCATAAGAGTTCAAGCCCCAATTCATAATTGAATAAAAAGATGTTTGTTAATAATTCCTAGAAACATACATAGAAGAAATATTAACATAATAGGAAATATCATAAATCCTAGCTTACCATGTGGTGATCAATTGAGCAATCCCAATGCTCTACCATACAATTCACAAGTGCTAGTGTATGACCAGATCATAATCTATAGATGAATAATGAAATTATGCCAGTAATTGATGTTAAGCTCGTGATTGTTGTCTTCTCTTCTTAAGTTAGTGAAGTCTAAGTGTATGGTTTAACTCCTAGTGATGCATATGTTAAGTGATGTTGTATGACTCATTTTACTCCTAAGCATAAACATAATAGAAATGAAGTTTAAATGCTAAGTCTAAGTGATGATAAGAATGTAAATCTATTCTAGCCTAGAGCGATGAGCATCCATTCCTAGCTTA
>MNCI01025156.1:57763-71791 GCA_015680685.1 Gnetum montanum | reverse complement strand
CCAAGTTTACCAAAGCTACATCTTTTTGCTCATGGTAGCTATCTTTGACAATTTCTAGCTCAAAGTTTACCACATGTAACTTTTGTAATGCATCCTTTCTATTGGTAAACTCTTTCTCATACATAGCATGAACTACCACTACCTACTACTCCAACTCATTTCTTGACCTACCTACTATTAACATGGCCAACTTAGCATATCAAAGATTCACTAACCCCATGTATTTTATGAAATCCTCTATTTAAAGGTTTTTTTCCTTTACTTAAGATTGGTGGACATGGGCAAGGCTATCCAAGATGGCTTGCTAGTCTAGAGTTTGAGCAAAAAGGAAACTAATTCTAACTTTCATCATCTCAATTTCATTTTTATTAATATGCTTGTACATGCCCACCTAGTCTCTAAAATGTTCTTTGATTTGCTCATGTTTCTTGAACTCATTCTACCATGCACTGATTTCTATTATTAATTTTTGGTAGATAGCACAGACTTCTTCCATTGATAGGTTTTTATTTTCTATTCCAAAGTGAATGATGTCTTAGTTGACTTAGAGAAGTTATTCTCTAAGCTATTGGATGCTTTCTTCAAGAACATTTTTCTTCTTTTCTATATTTTTCCACCTTGTGTTATCAATAGCTAATTATTTATTTTCCTCCTATAAAGTTGTAAGTGCTTTGGCATATGCATATATTTGGGCTTCTAAAATTGATGCATCCCACACTACCTTCTCCACCTCTTTTTACATCTACATATTATGGAAAATAAATTGCCTCAAATGATTAGTTTTGAATTATTCTAGTTGGTTAGACACTATGAACTATGCAGGGTCTTTCTTTTCAGCTTTCAAATTTGCTAATTCTTCTTTTAACTACTACACCTTGTTCTCTACATGTTCAAATTTTCTTTCTATCATAACCAACTTCTCCTTGTGGCTATGAGATTATATTAGACTATAATGATATTGCTAGGAATATCAAAGAGGTTTTGTAGGACTTGGCCCATCTATAGTAGTCTGTCCAAAATATCTTAATGCTCTACATGAGTCATTGAAATTCCAGCAATCATTTGAGCATCCCATGCTTAAGAGACATCAACTAATGGTACAACAAGTACATTTAAGGATTCCTTGATATGGTCAGTGATAATTTTTTAGCTTCTACTGCATCTTGGTGATGCATGACCATAATTATAATAGCTTCACCAATTTTAAGCATAACTTGGAATGATGTATCATTCCCAAAAAAATTTTGTCCCTAGTCATCCTCTTCTCTTATCTGGAGTGACATGTGTCCACTAGCTAGGTCTATGGATATTATGGACCTAACAGAGCTCTCTTGTACTTTATACAAATTGGCTGCCTCCCTTGATTTCTAACTTATTATTTCTACAATTTTTGTAGATGGCTCATGGATTGTCTATAATCCTACAATGGTGGTGTTACTTTTTATTTTTGTTGTTTTTGTTGCTACTTAGCTTGTGGTTGGCTAGTAGGTCCTTCCTATTACTTCTAACCAATATTAGGAATGTTATAGGCAAGAGTGAAACTTGCAGCTTTGTTGGTGAATGTTGGCTTATAAAGCTGATCTTTCTTTTGTAGCACCAATTTGAACATCTTTGCATAGGAAATGTTTTGGGCCTTTCTTGGGATGTCATTGGTATATCCCAAGATTGTGGCTTGTCAACACAACTTCCTAATGAGGCATGGGAATGGAAGTGTTAGCTTCCCTACTTTTTTTTCTTCGAACCACCTTTGGATTTCGAGGAAGAAAAGATGGGTGATGTTAGCATTGGATTTTTCCATTAGGATTGTGTTTTCTCTAGACATATATGTAGATATTCTATTAAGCCTTTTGGTTGAAAACACACAATAGGTTCCAATCTTAAAGTATATTTTCTCCTTAGCTGTAAGCTCACTATAATCTTTATCTTTTTTTCCATATCTCATTTGCAATCATAGCCTCTTAGCATCAGTGTCTCATCTTGTTGATATTTGTGTCACATTTTCCCCTTCATTTAGAATGTTGAAGACCTTTGCAATTGCCTCTATTGAGCATGGCATAGAGGCTCCTTTAATTTTTATTGTTGAATAGGCTTCTTTATTTTGCTAGAATTGATACGTTTCTCCTAGATACCATTCACTGTTTTTGAATAGTATAGGCCATAAAAGATATGCTTGAAGTTGTGTTTTCACTATTTCTAGAGAAAATTCCATGAAAGGACCAAAATTCAATTTCACAATAACTGTGGACATGATGAATTTTTCTTGTATTTAAGGCATTATAGAGATAGCATGAGGCATTTTCCTTCTTCAAGAGCTAGGTGGAACTTCTGCATCTCCTTGGGTTAACTACTTAGTAACAAGAGTTTGTTCATGGATGCTATATGATTGGGCCTCCTATTCTACTTGTTCTACTTGGAGAGTTTGTTCTTCCACTTGGCCTCTCCAGTGGCCTCTTGATCTCTTACTCTAATGTTAGGAATGTCCTTCAACTACTAGTCTCTTTGGAACCATCTAGAATCAACAAGGATTTCAAATTATTAAAATGCCTAAATTTGTGCTTAATATTTCTTCATCTTTCTTGTATTCTCAGTTAGATCAATTTCTTATCTCATTATGATTAAAGAGTTAGAAAAATTTTCAAAAGGAATCCCCTTAAGTATTATATCATTAATTCTTTGTGATCTTCTACAATTATCATTTTCTTTCTTATTATGCCTCAAAAAGGTTGGTATGGTTAATTAGGAGAATTAACTAATTCTTCTTGGCATAAGTTTGATAGATTAACAATAAGGTTCTCATTATTTCCTTATACTTACCTTTTATAGTCTCTTTCAAGTGTTAGAAAAATTTTGGCTTAAATTTTCAATGTTAGCATAGGTGTAGCAACTAAAAATGTCAGCATCTAGAATGGAACACCAAGACGTTCGTGGGCACATAGCTTTAACCCTAATTTTACATGAGGGCCTACTGGAGGTAGAGACAGGATGCCCAAAATGGTCTTGTCAATCAAATAGGGACTTACCGAATGCAATGCCAAATAGTGTTATGTGTTTGCATAGTGTTTGTAGTGTTAATGAGGTGAGCATAGTTAAGGTTTTTACTACAAAACAAGGGTGTCAATGTATGGTGGTGCATTAAAACAATTGAAAATACAAGTAAAATGTAAAAATGTAAGTAAACTATTGAAATATACAAAGGGAAGAGAGTGAGAGAGAAAGTGGCACCATCCCAAATGGAGTTGAGCATAGTTAACCTCAAAAGGGATGAGAAGGTACATGATGTACAGTAGCATAGTAGATAGCATAGTCATAGTCTCAAGGTATCTAGCCACAAAGACTAAAATTCTATCATGGTGGTTGTGCCTACTAGGTCTGTTGTCATGGTGTGTAGTGGACTGTAGTGGTTTGTGGTGTCCTACGCTGAGCTACACTAGTGTGCAAAAACCTTACCTTGCCAAAATGCCAAATGCACTTTCAAAATGCCAAATTCCAAGAATGCCAACTTTTAAATTTTCAAACTTGTAAAACTTAGAGAATTGGGGTATTTATAGGCCTAGGTTTCCCATGAAATGTAAATTAGTTGCCACGTGGTAGTGGAATAGTTGGGACTATGTTGCACCCAGCTACACTCTCCACTAAAGCAAGTGATGTTATGCTCTAGTGTACTTCAATGGACTCAGCAAGATTGCCAAACTATGACTACACTACCAATTGCATGTTTGTGAGTCAAACAGGACTGCAATGTATCTAAAAAATGCGAAAAAATGAAAAATTGGAGACAACACTCTAGGACTATGCTATTCACTATCTCAAGTGGGGTTGAGTGTAGTTACAATTTGGGGCCAAAAGGGAGTATAAAAAAATGCATTTTTGCTAACTACAGTTGCTGAAGGTGTGTTGAAGCTAAGCTGAGTGCTAATGCTATGTTGTGAAGGCCTTTGGAGCCTATTCTACTTAACTACGCTCTAGACTAGGGGAGAGTGCATTCCAACACTTAGAAAAATTTTGTAAAATAGTGACTATGTGCCGACTACACTCTTCACAGGAGGCTAACTACACTTCTAACTAGGGTCAAGTGTAGTCCCAACACTTAGAAACATTTTGCAAAATTTGACTTCCAATTGAATACACTTAACTACACTCCATTCTAGTGGAGAGCGTAGTCTCAACACTTACAAAATTTTCTACTAAATTGTTTTGTCCATGCCAACTATGCTTGACTACCCTCCAATGTAGTGGAGAGTGTAGTCTCGGCACTTAGAAAAATCTATAGCTATTAGCTTTACACTTAGAAAAATTTGCAAATTGGCCTTTGGTGTTGACTACGCTCTCTACTAAGCTAACTACACTTTAGTGCAGTGGAGAAAGTAGTCCTAGCACTTAGAAAAAATTTGTCTCATTTTGACACTTAGACAAATTTGTGTTCGAGAAGCTGTTGTCCAAATTTGGTGGTATTTCATTGGCCCCTTTTTGTTGATGTTTGGAGCAGTGATCCAAGAGACATCGGCAAAGAACTACAAAACACCATAGCAAGCTTAACACCAACATCACTCTTCCATGCATGGTCGAATGTCGCTACACCATGCTTTAGAGTGTTGTGAATAATGGTATGCTGGGAGTAAAATGGTGTGGGTAATATGCTAGGGGATAAAAGGGAAAGTAAGATGCAAATAAGGTGTTAGGATGTGGAGACATCATAGCTAGCAATGACCATGGCACTAGAGTGGCTTTCCCCTAAAAACATTGACCTCTCATTGGAGTGCTCATGAGAGAGTCAATGTGGATGTAGGGCTTGACCGGTTATGAAATTGTAGCTCTTTTGATTTTCTTAGGGACATGCTTTTCCCCCTTTTCTCTTTTCTTTTCTTTCCACTTTTTTGCTTTTGTTTTGCTTTTTTTGATGTGAGGTGAAACTACTTTGGATTCTACACTTTGCTACATGCTAAGTGGGAGATGCATTCCACCAAGTGGACTGCATGCCACTGGATGGGCTTTGCTCTATTTCTTGAAAAACTACATTGCATCTATGGGATAGGCATTTCCTTCTTGAGATAACTTATGTTACATTTTCCTCGACTTTGACCAACCAATAGAGGCTCCCTATAGAACAACTTATGTTATGTCCACCTTGGGTTCTATGGTTTAGTGTGTAAGAGGATGCCATGTGATCACGGGGATTTGCAATCTTGACTATGTAGGGGAATGCAAGTGTATGGAGACATAGGAATAAGTGTAGGTAGGCTATAATGAAGTAATACATATATGCACTCTTAAGAGGCTCAGCTAGTTCAATCGTGCACATCAGAGTGATGTGGCAACTTGCCGCTATGATGAGATGCACCTTTGCACAACTACCTTGGGGCTTCGTCCTACAAACATAACTTTGAGAGGATGAGAAAACCATAAAATATGCAATGAAAATAAAATGTCAAGGGTGATAATGCTGCAAATGCTCTAAAGGCTATGCCAATTGTAGGTGTTCAAAAAGCTAGAAAAATGATGAAAGACAATGATGTTGTACATGCTCAAGAGCCCACATCAACGGCAAGCATTCAAAAAACTAGTGAAATGCCAAGGGGTAATGATGCTACAGGTGCTTAAGAGCTTGCACTAATGACAAGAGCTTTAAAATCTAGCAAAATGGTAGGGGATTGTAGCAAATTCTCTAAAAGCCAAGCTGATGGCCAATGTTCCGTTCTAGAACTACAATATCCTTGCTCGTATGGTGTAAAAATGGTGGGAGGAAGGAGGGTTAAAATTTATTCTCACTCGCCTGCACATGGAACTATGTGTGAATGATGCTAGACCTAGTTTAAGATCTTGGTAGACTATGGTATGCTAGTTTATAGTCATAGCAGACTTACTGTGCCAGTTTATAGTCATAGCGAACTTGTTGTACCAGTTTAGAGTCATAGTGGACTTGTTGTTATGCCAATTTAATGTTGTGACCTAAGGACAAATGTTGTGCTAGTTTAACATCATGGTGGATGTATGTGGTGGATGCTAGTTTAATGTCGTAGTAGATGATCTGTGCCAATTTATAGTCATATCTAACTTATTGTGCTAGTTTCTAGTCATAGCAAACTTGTGTATTACTAGTTTAATGCCATAGCAGACGAATGCTTACCTTGTTCCAGTAATGTGCAATCTTGCATGCTAGGCATACTATGGCTTTAGATATGAGTGGTTCACTAGATTAGCAAACTCATTACCATCTTGATTAGCAAGCTTGAATGCTCCATTGGCATAGGCCTTAGTGACCAAGAAAGGCCCTTCCTAGTTGGCTAAGAATTTGTCCATGGGTTTGCAAATGGCCTTGAGAACTAGGTCCCCTTTCTTGATTGGATGTTGATGTTGGTTGTGATGGTTTTTTTTCCTTTGCTTTTTTTGGTACCATTCAATGCAATGAAACATTTTCATGCACTCCTCCTCTATTAAGTCAAGCTCTACAATCCTCAACTCATTATTTTGAGCTTCATCAATGAAGTTTGAGAGGATCACTCAGAGGGATGGAACCTGCAATTCAAGGGGCAAGGCAAATTTTTTTTAGATCCATAGATAAGACTATAAGGCATCTTACCTATTGTCATTCAGTGTGTTGTGTAGTAGGCCCAAAGTTCATAGACTAGTTTCTCATGCCATCATTGTTTGCTACTACTTAGCATCTTCTTCAGAAGGTTGACGATGACTTTGTTAGTGGCCTTCGCTTGGCCATTCACCTAAGGGTAGTATGGTGATGAGAAGAAATGTTTGATACCAAAGCACTCACAAAAGGCTTTAGTCTCAACACTACTAAATTTTGGCCTGTTATCTATTACTATGGTCATGGGTAAGCCAAAATGTGTCACTATTTTATCAAGCACAAATTTGCAAACCTATTACGATGTCATCTTCCTGAGGGGAATAGCCTCAACCCACTTGGTGAAATATTCAATTACAGTTATTATGAAGCTATGCCCTATGGAGGACTTAGGCATTATAGGTCCAATGATGTCTAATTCCCAACATCGGAATGGCCATGTGATCTAGATGATCTGCAGTTCACTCAGTGGCACATGCGTTAGATTGTCATGCCATTGGCACATGTCACATGTTTTGACCTTGGAGACGTAGTTGCACTCCATGTAAGGCCAATGATAGCCTAATCGTCTGATTTTTACTGCCATTGCCCTAGGTGCTATGTGACCTCTGCATAGTCCCTCATGAACTTGTTCAATGATTTTTTGTACCTTGCTATCGCTTACATAGGTTACTAGTATGTCATTGTAGGCTCTATGACATCACGGGTTATCACCCACAATGATGTACTACTATGATCCTTTACACACTACATCTTTTTAAGTGATAGTTAAGTGTCACAGAGGCTCACCCTATAGAAGGTATGCCTTAATTTCATCGTACCATTCTCCTACATGGATCATGCTTACTGTGGCTAGAGATGCAACATCAGTGATTTGCATGATAGACATAGTGCAATCCATCACCGAGGTGGGTAATGCATGAAACATGTCTAATGCAATGCTTAAGGCTAATGTTGCTAATGCATCAACTACAAAATTTTCATTTCATGGAATGTATTGGACATCTACTATTCCAAACTGTTCAAGCAAGTGCTTTGCTAGGTCACAGTAAGGTTGTAAATGTTGGGCCTTGTAGGCATAAACCTCTAGCACCTAGTTGACCACTAATTGTGAGTCACCTTAGATCACTAGGCATTGAATTCCAAGGTCACATGCTACAAGGATACCTTGAAGGATACCTTCATAGTCTACCACATTATTGGTGTAAGGGAATGCAAAATGGTATGTGAAGGGTCAATCTCCCTAGAGGGGAATGTGATAATGACAATGATGCTAACCCCTTGAGAGATTGAAGCACCATGAAAATGCAAGAGTGCCTCATAGTTGTCAAGCATATGAGTGATGCTACTAACATGCTCATCTGGGAATTTTGGATTTATAGTTTCTTGATCGTTAATTGGTGAAACTATAAGTGGTGAAGCTACAACTTGACCTTTTGTCAAGGCTTGCACAGCATAATGTAGGTCAAACTCTGCAATTATTGCTTTCCATCATGCAATACAACTACTCTTGTAGATGTTCATTGTAATTACGTGAAGTACATTATTTTTGCAAATGATGTTGACTTACCTACGAAAAAGGTAATGCCTTCACTTCTTGAGTGAGAATACTAAGGCAAGTTAGTACTTTTCCACCTCATTGTATTTTACTTTATGGGCTACTAGTGCATGGCTCAAGTAGTAAACCAAGACCTCCATGCCATCATCTTGCTTTTGGCAAAGAAAAGAAGTAATGGATATGTCAGAAGCAGTAAGGAAGATGTAAAAGGGTTTATCTCCTTGTGAAGTATGAACCATAGGAACTTGTGCCAACTCTTGCTTAAGATTATCAAATACTTGTTGGCAATGATTTGTCCACTTGAAGTGGTCTCCTTTCATAAGTAGATGTTGCATTAGCTACAACTTATCGGTTAACCGTATGATAAACCTATGTATAAACTGCACAATCTACCTTGTAATCCTTGTAGCTCCTTAAGGTTCATTGGAGGTGTTGAATTGGTTATGAACTTAATGTTGTTGAGTTCTACGTGTATTCCTACTTCAAACACTACAAAACCAAGCATCTAGCCCGTTTTGATGTCAAAAACACATTTATTAGGGTTTAACCTAAGATCATGTTTTAGAAAAAATTTAAGTTCTATGTCTAGATCATTTGCATGATCATGAGCCACTTTGGACTTAACTGTGATTTCATTGACATAGTCATTGAGCAGGCTTAGCATGTAATTGCTAAAGATATACATCATTATGCATTGATATGTTGCTCCTACATTCAAGTCCAAAGGGAATCATGGTATAATAAAATGTACCCCATGGGGTCATAAAATTCATTCTAAGTTGGTGTTCAAAGTTTATCCTAATTTGATTGTAGCCTAAGAACTCGTCCATGAAGGATAACAAGGCATGGCCAGTCGTGGTATCGATCAATTGATCAATATTGAGCAAAGAGAAGTCATCTTTAATGGTTGCCTTGTTTAGGTCCTAGAATTTTATGCAAATGCATATATTTCCATTTTTCTTGGGCACAACTATGATGTTGGAGACCTCTTCTTCATAGTCAATAGCTTGGATAAAACTAGCTTTGTAAATCTTGGTGATTTCATCATGAACTGCTAACACCACCTCAGGCCTAATCTTGCACGCTTTCTATTTTACTAGCTTAATGCAAGGATCTAAGATGATATTGTGATAGACTAGCTAAGGTTCTAGGCTTGGCATGTCCTCATATAACCATGTGAATGTCCTGATGTTATCATTTATTACCTTGGTGATGCCTTAGGCATGTTGGGGATCTACCAAGGAGCTTAATTTTAGCATTTTCACCTTGCCATTTGGTGTTGTTACAAGAATCTTGATGAGGGGATTCTCTATGACATCCCCTACCTCTAGATCAAGAACCTTAACTAGATGGCTAGGCCAGTCTAGTGGTTTCTTTGCAGATGCTATGTATTTGACATAGGTTGTAAGCTCAAGGTCTAGGTAATGTTTAATGCATCGCTTGATGTCGTCATGTGGTCCCATGAGGATCAAAGGTGAGAGAAGCTACCCTAGCATTTCCATGCCATATTCATACAAAAAAAACTAGCAAAACATTAATTAACACCTATTTTAACCAAATTAATATGCACAGATGAATGAAAAGCAATGTGATGAAAATTTTCCTAGGTATGCAATAGAGGCTATAAAGAAGGTAGGTGTGTGTGTGCTGGTTTTAGGCCTCAGCATGCTATGAGTTCTAGTTTTAGGTCTTAGTGGATTTTGGATGCTATTTTTAGCTCTTAGCAGATCATAGAAATGTCAAACTTGCCATCCTAGGGTAGGTTGCATGTGCTTAGGAAGTGAAATCAGCTCGAGCGTTCACTAGGTGACAAAATGTTGGAGATTTTGACTAAGGCATTCACGTAGCAATAAAAATTTCTAAATTTTAACTAAGTGTGGGTGACTATGTTCTCACCCAACTATGCTCTGACCCAAAATTTGAAAATTTTGGCTAAGTGTCAAATGCAATCTAGGGTAGGTGGGTCATTAAACAACCTTAGGAGGGTATAAAGCTACATTTTACCATGGGTAAGTTATCATTTTCAAGTTTTCAAATACAATGTTCAAACCGTACTCTTGCCATCATCGTTGTTTTTCATTTCCAATGAAGAGAATTTTTGGAGCAAGATAATGCATCGAAGTGGATGCATGCACCCCAGGACTGGCAAACATGGACAAGGGGGAATGCACACTTGACCACCTACTACAAGTGTGCATGGAGGAGAGGAGGTCATCAGTGTCTGCTAGGTACCCCAACTACACTCTTACCTTTGCCATTTTTTGTTTGCTTCATTTTCTACACTTAGAGGGTTTCAGGAACGTGGACATGAGGGTGTGCCCTACCAAGGTAGGGCACCATGGCAAGGGCTATTGTCACTAGGTGTCATTTCAGTAGTGACAATGATAGGGAGGGGCATGCATGGTGGGGAGGGTTTCTTCACCACCATTTTAATTTTTTGGGGTGTCTAGGGTTTCTTTTTATTTCATCCCTAGGTCATGGGTTCTTAGGTCATGGGTTTCTTAGGTTTGGTAGTGTGGCCACAAGGGGGATTTTGGCTATGGCTAGTATGGTCTACAATGAGGTGAGAAACATGGTAGGGGTTTACCTTGCATTCCTTTTTTTTTTTTTTTTCACATAGCATGGGCAAGGATTTTTAAAAAAAATATATGTTTTTTCATGGTGTGGGCTAGGCAGGAATCAAGGTTTGACGGTGGCCAAGGATGGCCAGCCATGGTATAGAAGATGCAACAAGAGTGCTGAAATTTTTTTTCATTTTTCTCAAAAAATAAATTGAGAAGGGGACAATCCACCAAATGCATCATGAAACATAGGGGTCAAGGGATGATTACACCCCATAGCACAACAAGGGCTACAGGGGCATTAGAACCTATGACATGGCCATAGGGGCCATGTGGAGGGCTGCACCCTGTAGCACAGTTGTGAGGGCTACAGGGGTGATCAATCCTAGGGCACATTTTCTATGTGTTTTTATTGTTTTGAATTTTTGGCAAGGGCAACGACAAGGCAAGGTATATGCATGACACCTAAAGAGTGATGGGCGTGAATGCAGGGTGTGCATGGTGGCACAATAGGGGGCATAACGCATGGTCATGTGGAGAGGGTGGTGGGGCAGTGCATAGCACCACGATAGGGCACGTTGTGTAGAGAGCATTAGGGCGATGGTAAAAACTTCATTCCCTATAGGCCACAGCAAAGATTACATTCCCCATGCCTTGGAGGCACAGTTGACATCTACTCTGAAAGTTAGTTTTTTGGAGGCTACACTCTATAGAGAGTGTAGTTAGGAGTTAGAAAATTTTATAATCTATGACTACACTCTCCACATTTCGGAGCATAGTCAAGGTGTTCATAGAGTTAGAAAAAATTTCACCTTCTTTTCCTAACTACACTCTATACGAAGATAACCTAGAGTTAGAATTCTTTTGAAAATTCTAGACTACGCTCTCCATTGCGATAGTTCAAAGTTAGAAAAAAATTTTGAATTTTTGGACTACACTATCTAGAGTTAGAAAAAATGTATGCTATCAAAACATGAAAAAATAATCCAAAAATGCTAGTGCCTCATACACTATACTTTTTGATGATGAAAACAGCCCAAAAACAAGATGTAATGCTCTAGAAAGTGTATGAGAATGTAATAGACGCTAGCATAGTGAATTTAAAGTCTATTTAAATCAAATTCAATGCCATTTTTAGGAATTTTAAGGGTAGATCAAACTTTGGCAAGAAATAGTAGAGCATCATAGTAGATTTCCATAGCCTTTTATAGCCATTTTAAATCTGATTTCTAAATGTAGAATGAACTTGTAATAGCATATATTATGCAAATAAAATGAAATACTAGTGTAGAGCAAGTGTAGAACACACCTTGCACCATACACTACTTCATAAAAGATATTCCTTGTACTCTTAGGCTTTTAAAGCCCATCAATTTATATTTTCTGAACCTGTCTTACTCCAAACTATCTTTTTTTTTCACAACATTTAATATAAAGTTTTTAGTTTATTGTGGACACACTTTTCTTACTTATCTCTGTCTACTCTTGAAATCAGTGTGAAACCTTACATTTATACATTTTTTTATTAGATCTGGTTATAGAATTTTTAAGTCCTTAAGTGATTAACAAGACCATTTATAGTGCCCTAGATTCTTCTAAGGCCCGTGGATCATGGAGTTAAAATTGTTCCATGTTGAAGTTCTTGATTTTCCAACACTAAGTTTTTCAACCATTATAGTTTCTAGCACTAGAAATAGGGCCTCTACCTAACTTCTTCACTAAAAATCCATCTACAAAAAAGTTATTTGCCTATTTTTACCCTATTACAAAACATATTTTCCAAAGCCAAAAATCATTTTAGGTTATTTTATAACCCAACATTTACACCATAGCTTGTTTTACTCATCTACCTTCAAAAAATTAACTTTTGTAGTTGTAGTGCATAGCACTACCCTTTTTGCACTTGGAATTTTACATTCAAAACTATTATTTTTACTACTGTAGTTTATAGTTCTTTCCCTATTCTCTATAGTCATAGTTTTTTCAAGTTTTTTGCATCTGCATTTTATTTTCACCATGTTTTTTCTCACATATGCTAAATCCTACCCTATTTTTTATTAACTCTATACACTAGAAAAAAATATTTTTTTAGTCAAAATTACAATTTATTTTGTTTTCCCTCTATTGTAGTCTCACACACTCTAAGCTTTACACACTCTTAATCCTTACATGCTATAGCCTCACATGCTATAGTCTCACATGCTATGAAGTCTTACACACTATAAGCTTTATACACTACAAGCTACAACTTGTTTAAAACTTTAAAACCTTATCACACTTGACCAATTAATTGATCTCCTACATTTTATACCTTTTGTTTCCACAATCTTACTATACAATATAGTTTCCATGGCCTCAAACTAAGAATCAACTTTTGTATATAACCCTAAGGACCTAGCTGTAGTGAAGTGTAGGTAGTTAGGACTTAACCCAATCTATGTGAACATTGACAAACAATATTAAAATTTCATATTCATAAAAACCCAAGTGGATTTACGCATCCCATGTAAAGAGTTTGACTCCAAACATTAATACAAGTTAATCCACAAGGATGGCAAGGAATACATCCCTTCACCATATGATCATATTGAATTATCTAAATTCTACTACACTTATTGGCATAATTGGTAAGTGCAAATAAGAATGGTAAAGTACATAAGAAAGCTAGTTTAGGATTTCACCTAGAGGATTAGGATGAGTTTGAAGCTAATTATGAACTAGATATGTCCTTAGAGGACCTTTTGCAATGATCTATTCTAAATATGGTCATGTTCAACTTTGTACCTTCTACTTTAGTAGTAAAGTAAATCCCTTNTCCCTCTATTGTAGTCTCACACACTCTAAGCTTTACACACTCTTAATCCTTACATGCTATAGCCTCACATGCTATAGTCTCACATGCTATGAAGTCTTACACACTATAAGCTTTATACACTACAAGCTACAACTTGTTTAAAACTTTAAAACCTTATCACACTTGACCAATTAATTGATCTCCTACATTTTATACCTTTTGTTTCCACAATCTTACTATACAATATAGTTTCCATGGCCTCAAACTAAGAATCAACTTTTGTATATAACCCTAAGGACCTAGCTGTAGTGAATTTTAGGTAGTTAGGACTTAACCCAATCTATGTGAACATTGACAAACAATATTACAATTTCATATTCATAAAAACCCAAGTGGATTTATGTGTCCCATGTAAAGAGTTTGACTCCAAACATTAATACAAGTTAATCCACAAGGATGGCAAGGAATACATCCCTTCACCATATGATCGTATTGAATTATCTAAATTCTACTACACTTATTGGCATAATTGGTAAGT
>MNCI01025156.1:31216-56898 GCA_015680685.1 Gnetum montanum | reverse complement strand
GTAGCCACCAACAAAAGAATTAAAAGTAAGTTGATTCACCAAAGCTTACACCAAAAATGACCCTACCCATGAACTCCATTAAGTAAACTACATCAACTAATAGATCAAGAGAGTCTCAAAAACTAGGTAGGACCAAGTGACCCAAGCCACATACACCAACTTATGAGCCAAAACTTTTAGGGATATTGGAGGAAATTAAGACCACCAAGGCTAAAAAATTACATGCCAAGGAAAAGAATTTCCTCACAATAATGAAATAAGTTAAATGGTCCCTAAAATAAAACAACATATCATTGAACATATATGATCTAGTCATGACTTCTCCTACTCATATAGTTACGCTAGCTTAAATGTTTACTTCTATTCCTATGAGTGGAGATATGCCTACTAATAAAAAATCTATTCATTCTATCATTGAGAAAACTTCACTTAGGAAAAACAAGCATCAACTCATGCTCATCTTTCATGACAGTGAAGTACAGATTGGTCCACAAAATGGAGAAGTGCTATCTTCTCCTCTTCTTATAAGGTTCATTATGTTCATGTGGATGATGGGACAACTACCAACATAATACCATTTACTATTATGGAATGATTAGGCCTAACTAAAAAGATCTAAGAAACCTCTACCTCCATGCTTAAGTCATTCAATGAATCATGAGTAGTGGTATGAGGCTCCATCTCACTAGACTTTGCAGCTAGAGAATATTTTTCCACATTCATCAACTTCTTAGTAGTTGAAGAGACACCTAGTTTTAACTTAATCCTAGGAAGGCCATGGTTAGCGAAGCTTCAAGCAATCTCATCTTCTATATACCAAGAGATTCATTTACGATACAAATGTGGTGAAGCGATTATTCAAAAGGATAACATGTTCCTAACATATGTTAACAATGTAAATATTGAACAAGAATTGAAAGTGAATTTTCAAGATGAAACTTTCTATACTTAAGCTAGGGCCAAAAAAAACAACAACAATAATGACAATGCTAACATTACCCATGCTACAACATTGGATGATCAACAAAAACATCTTGTCTCTTATTGTATCAAATGACATGAATCATGAGCATAGAATCATCCACAATAGATCCCTTGAGCTATGAAAGATCAAGTGACAAATCCATCATAAGCATCTAATCCCTTCAATTATCAAGAATTGCTTATTTACGTTTGTAGTCTTATATCATGTTTCATTATTAATTTTATTCTTGTATGCTTTCTTGATATAATCTCATACTTGCTAGATGAGTGTGGCCATGGCCTACCAAGGCCTAAAACTAGCAACATAATGGCCTGCCAGGGCCTAAAATTAGTGGGCTACTAGTGGCTAAAACTAGTATGACCATGGCCTCCCAGGGGATAAAACTAGTAAATATGTGATCTTCCTTTCATTCCCTTGTGCATGCATTATGACCTAGTTGCTTTATTGCATTGTTTACAATTATGTTGTGTTTTAGAATTTTCATCTTATTACATTACTTGTTAAAATTTTACTTTGTAGTCATGCATTTTACTTTTTTTTCTAATTGTGTAGCCTAAATATATTATTCATATAAAATATATTATTTAGAAAAACATAAAACATTAAAAAATGATTAAAAATTAAGCCAAGAGCAACATAGAACATGTGTTTAAAAAAATGATTAAAAATTATAACATAAAACTACACCAAAATAAATTAAAACATAAATAACATTAAGATTTGTAGCACTAGGATTCGGTAAGTAGAATTTTCCAAAAATAGTGGTCAAACATACCAATAGTCTAAAACATTGGGAATATGGGAAAAGTGGTGATGAAAAACACAAGTTCTCTTGGCTTCAAGAGCTCATATGTTGACATTCCTCCCATGAAGAAGCCCCAAAAACCTTCATATGCTATGCTACTAGGCTTAGGAAGTACCATAAACTAATCATGGGACTAGAAAAAATCTTAGAAAAATTTGTTAAAATTATTTTTGACCATGGATGTAGAGAACATATCCAAAACAACCAAAATTCACCATCAACCCTACATTTACAAGTGTAGGAAAATCCAATTCTCACCAAAATTTTGACCAAAAAACCTTAGTTTGCTAATAAATCAACTATAATAAAAACCCTAAAAAATCTAAACATGGCTCAAAATTCACAAACGATACATCTAGAATTCCAAGGATCCAAGATGCTAATCACATATGGTCAAAACCATGCCAACATTATTATTTTAGCCATAGAAAAAATCAAAAACCTTGGAAAATAAGCCAACCAGAATACTATACATTGGAGAAAGAAGAAATTTGTCTCTCCACAATAAAAAATCCAAAAAACTTGATTCCACCTCTATTATAGCCAAAAAAACACCAAACAATAGTCTTGTATAGTCAAAACATGAAAATCTATCCATACACAAACTAGAAAAAATGATGAAATTTGACCCAAATAGGCAAGAACATGATACCAACGTTGCACATTGGTTTGGAACAAAAATCTGAATCTTTGCTAATAGATGTCCAAAATCCCAAATTTTCATCCTAACATAGTCAAAAATCCTAAATCTTCAATTCAACATAGTCGAAATGCAAAATTTCAACCAAAACAAGCCTAAGAGTGGAAAAACACTTCTACAATTTTGTTAAAAACAAAGAAAATGCAAGGAAAATTGATACTTAATAGTCCCTAATGAAGATCCTTTGCCTATAGATGGATCTGGAAGCCTAGAAATGTTTGTACAACCTCCATTGCCTCATCCAATACTAGATTCCAACTCAATGATCCAACCTTCTTTACCATGATTGTCAAAATCCAAGAATTCTTCCTTAACTACCATGAAAAGAGACTTGAAATTCTTAGGCTTGATGCAACACATTGGGTATAAGAGATGGTTAGGACCCAAAATTATTGAAAAATGTTGAGTGTTTGGATTTATGAGCAAAAATCTAGCTCTTACATGCTATAAATTAGAAATTAGAAGAAAGATTAGTTCATATGTTGGGTTCTAAGGTAAAATATTCTTTCCATGTACCCACACGCTACATACAAAACTCCTATATGCCAAGAAACTAACTTCTACATGCTGTGAAAATTGGGTTTTGATTCCATATACTATTGATCCAAGTCCCACACACTATGCCAGCATGTGGGGCAACATGTGGTAAATAAGGAAATTACTATCTTTGTTCATACAATGTCCACATGATACCACATGCTATGATAGCATGTGGAGTAGCATTGAAGCAAAAACACATAATTTACTTAGCCAAAATTTCTCATATGATACCCAATAAATCCTCCAAGACCTTGAAAAAATTACAAAAAAATCCCATACACTAAGCAAGAGAGATTGACTAGAAAACAAAATGCCATATGCTATCAAGCTTAGGCTTGAGGTATGTGGGACAAAAACAAAAAAACTTTTTTCTTGATCAACATGAACAATATGCTACCCATATAGCTTCACATCGAGTTCTTGTATCTCATTATGAAGTTCTTGTTCATGTCCTACTGATGAAGCATAAGTTGGCTAAGATATCATTGATGTTATGTCATAGATGCCACATCACATCTACGTTGTAGCATCCTTGTAAGTGCATCTCAATTGGCTACTACATTATAGATGCTACATCACATCTATGATGTCATAGATGTAATATCACAACTACATCAACAAGTACGCATCGATGTAGCCCCATCAATGTGTATGCATTGATAGCATCCCATCAACTCATGATATGATAAGTCGATGCATATTTGTCAACGTAGCGTCAATTTTTGCTAATAAATATGAATGCTCTCGTTATTTTTTTGGCATTATTTAATCAATAGAGTAGCCAAACTTTTGTAATTTTATTTCATAGTCTTAGAGAATAGTCAATGCATACCTGTAGTGTGGATCTAAGTTAGTTGTATAGCATCTTATTCAAATGGAACTATACCTGGACACATTCCATGAATGTAATAAGATCAAGATTGATTCTTATTCATTGCAGCACTTTGACTTAAATTAAATTTACTTTCCATGCAATTTATATTTCATGTACAATTTAATATTTATATTTTCATGCATATTAATCAATTGGAAAAATGAATGCAACCAATTTTGAGCGTAAATACATATTTACTTGATAATCCTAGCAGTGTTATTGCTTGGCTTGTCCAATAGCATAATTCTTGGTAATTCTAGTAGTGGATACATGGGTTCAGGACATATACAGAAAGCTAGGGATGAACACTCATTGCTCATAGGCTAGTTTAGACTTTATCCTTACATCCAACCATACAAGTTACAAGTGTTTATGTGCAACCTAATCAAATTTCGTAGATGGAACTAGTTTGGCATCTAGATCATTAAGTATTAATTACAATTCACTATCTTCTCACTTAGACTAGTGGTAGCTTTGTCACATATGGTTTAGTCAAAAGTGAGGCATATGATAGTTGATGTTGTTTTGACTTTATGCTACTCCTATCAATAATAAAGAAATCAATAATTTAATCTATTTAACAACATAAGGATAAAGTCTAAATGAGCCTATGAGTGATGAGTGTCCATTCCTAGCTTTTTGTTCATGTCCCAAACCCATTTATCCACTACTAGGATTACCAAGCATTATGCTACTAGGTAAGCCAAGCAATAATGCTGCTGGGATTACCAAGCAAATAAGTGTTTATACTTGAAACTGGTCATGCCCATTCTACTAATTGATTAATATGCATGAAAATGTAAATATTAAGTAATTATATGAAATATAAATTGCATGGAAAGTAAGTTTAATCTAAGTCAAAGTACTAAAATGAATAAGAATCAATCTCAATCTTATTACCATTCATGGAATGTGTCCAAGTACATTGCCACTCAAATAAGAAATTGTACAATTGACATAGATCCACACTGCAGGCACTCACAAACAATTCTCTAAGACTATGGAATAAAAATCCAAGGGTTCAACTACTCTATTCACAAAAGAATGCCATATACAAGGTGGAAGCATGCATATTTATAGGGAAAAATAGATGTTGTGTTAATGCATTAGACCATGCATCAATGGGATCCCATCCATGCATATGCATCGATGTGGCTACATCAATAGGATCCTATCCATGCATACACATCAATGAGGCTGCATGGACATGTACTTGTCAATGTAGCAACAATATTGCATCTAAAACATCGCAAATGCAATGTAGAAGCCAACTAAGATGCACTAACAGGGATGCTACAATGTAGATGTGATGTAGCATCTATGATATAGCATCAATGATATCTCAACTAACTGATACTTCATCATACCCTCATGACTGAGTAAAAACTTATCCTCAAGTTAATAGTATAGGATTGATCTTTCTTTACAAAAAATTAAGAATGATGGGATTATTGACTAACGCTAACTATTGACTACCGCTGAGTGCCACATTATAAAATTTTATTCCCACTTGGTCTTTTCCTCTTTCTTCAAGGCACAATGATTAGTAATTGATTTTAGTTTCATTGAAGAAGAACCAAATTTTTTTCATGATAAAGATCATTTATTTAGAGAATTGGAGGAATGGATCAGGTGGTCTCACTGCTTTACATAATTACTTACCCAATTATCTTTATAGCATAGCACAAAAACCTAACACATAGTTTTGACTTCTACATTATTAATAGTAATATTATTAATGAAAACATAATAAAACTTCATAAAAAATAATAAAAATTGCTCAAGAAAAGAGAAAAAATATATAGAAAAGAAAAATATTAAGAAATGGAAAACATATGAAGAATCAAAAAATTTTGGAAGAAATAGGAAAATGATAAAAAAATTTAAAATAAAAAAGGTGAAAAATAGTTATTAGTTCCTGATTTAGGATGGGGCATCTCTTCTACAACTAAGCATAAAGGCAAGACAAGAGCTAATAAGTGGATTGGTTATTTCCATGGATCTTTTAAATGGTTTTACACACTGGGTGTCTTCCAATTTAGTTCCTATTGCGTAGATTGGTTTTTATTCACACACTTATTTCTAAACTTTATTGTGGGTTGGGATAGGTTTTGTGTTAATATTTCAAGCTTATAAATTACAACTACACCATTTATTATTATCAATGATGTATGGAGGTTTTTATCTCTCCACAATGATAGGTTCATTGTTTCCATCCTATGTTGGAGTAGTGTTGGTTGTTGGCATTTGCGTATGATTAGGAGACATCATTTTTATCAGGAAAAATGTTGCACAAGATTGGCCTTATGTGGGTTTCGATGCATCAATAGGTCTACAAGTTTTGCGCTTTTGTGAGGAAACCACCCTAAATAAAGGACATTTCTAAGGTTGTGGTTTAGATTTACTAGCATTATCATTTCCATGTATGTTCATAACACAAGTGGCATTCTTTCATTGATGTTGTGGTGCTGAAAATTCCTATGTTTCTAGCTATCACATATGGTGGAGGGAAGTATGAGAATATTAAGGATATGAAAGAGGATGAGAGGCATGAGGTGATGATCCCACAGAAGATGTTACAAGTTGATGATATTAAGGAGAGTGAAAGTAGAACCATTTGGGAAAACTAGTTGTTGAACATAATATTTGTATGGGTTTGGCTAGTAATAATGCTAGCCCTAATGTGATGATGGCCTTCCCCACAACTAGATGGTCATATAGGGATATGTCACATCGATCATCCTCTTCTATGGTTGAGTCTATAGCCTCTTCTTTTGCACCATTTTCCCTTTTTACCAATAAGTGTTCCTACCTGTTTCATGCTTCTTTTTCTTCTTCTTATTTTGATCACTTAATTCATTTTGCATTACTCTCTCCTCTATGATTTTCATGTAATTTGTAGCTTTATCATTCATCAACTCCCACATTTTATCTATCCTTGCTTCAAGCTCATCAATATAATTTTGTATTGGCAAAATTTGTTCTAAAATCACCTCATCTAAAGATGCCTTCTTTTCCTCATCATAGATATGGACCCATTTCTTTTGCAAAGTTGGGTCCTAGTTATATTCCCCTACATTATCTCCTTTGTATAGCTCTCCTTCTTGTTTTACCACCCACTTGATTAGCCTTTGTATATAATAGGCTTTCAATTTGAATAATTGACCTTGGACATAAATCCCAAGGGTCTTCCTTGTTTGATTACGAAGCCCATCTATGATGTTGCAAAGTTGCTCTTTTTGAGAGAAATCGTGATCGGGACATCTATAGCGATTGAAAATGTCGACAACTGTAAACACCAAGAGGTCGTCGGTTGGACAGTCTTAACCCTGGATCCATGTGAGGGTCGTGTTGGATAAAATGGAAATGGGACACTTTGAACAGTCTGGTTAATTAGACAGTGACTTAATCAATGTCTCTAAACGTTTTACAAATATTTGATTTGAAAAAAATGCTTATAATATAAAATAATAATTATTAATTGCAAGGAGTGAAAACGATGTAAAATGCAATGATAAGCAGGAAAAATAAAGTGAATTGGAGTTCAAAAATGCACTGCTTCAAGGTTATAGCTTTACTTTGCCAAGGTGGATACAATCGGTTACGCGACACGAGGAAGCACAGAGATCCCAAAAGTAACCAAGATGCTCAAAGCAAGCCAACAATGTGCTTGAATGTGGGCTTAAGAATGCTACAAGGCCAACAAGGTTAACTTGAAACAGAGGGGGTTTGTTTTGCCAATCGCTAACAGAATTTGCTAACTACTCAAGTTTGCTAATCTTGACAACTAACACAAATGTTGCCAACTGCTTGATTTTTTCCAACTTGCCAAAAACTACTTAAATTTGCCAATCCTTTGCTAATTTGCCAACCTAAATGCTCAAATTTGCAAACAAAATGCCAAAAAAATTTTGCAAAACATTTGCCAACCCTTTGAGCGTTGCTTGTCGGGGTATTTATAGGCCTGGGAGGATGTGAGAAAAGAGGCCTGGATGACACGTGTCCTAGACCTACCAAATGTTGATGTGTCCATGCTGCATGAACATGCAGAGCTGGTCATGAACCCGTCACATTGTAATTACACTGTCAGAACATGGAGATGTGTCCCAACGATGCAGACAAGGAGTGAGGTGCATTGAAGTACCTGCTACATTGTGCTACACTGTGGGGCGTAGCATGTGGCATGGCATAGCAGCTTGCTACACTATGCTACGCTATGTAGCGTAGCATAGCATAGCCACCAGTTTGAAGGAAAAATTTGTGTTGGAGGTAACTGCATGCGCTAGAAGCCTTTGAATTGTCTTGACTAGTTCTGCATGTTTGTTACGTTGTGCTACACTACGTAGCATAACATAGCGTAGCAACTGGCCTTGACTACGATTTGTGTTGAAGATGAAAATATTTGCTTGAAGATCATGCTAACAATCTACAAACTTTATTTTCTATGAAATGAAGTCTTGTTGATCCTGCATTTGAGACACCTTTTGTCATTCTTGCATCAATGCTACGTTGTGCTACACTATGTAGCGTAGCATAGCGTAGCAGCTGACATAGCCTACTTTTTCCTTAATCTACCACTTTTCTAGTAAGAGGAGCTTTGCTGTAGGACTTGGAGTTGAACAAGGCAACTGGTTTTGAAGGCTGGAGATGCTTACCGAGTGCAGTTGAAATCACTAAGTAAGCTAGGCCCTTCTATCTTGCCTTTTGCTACACTGTGCTATGTTGTATAGCATAGCACAGCATAGCATCTTGTCTTGCAATAGTTCAAATTTTATTGTCTAAAAAACTGTCCTCCAAGGCCTGCTATGCTACATAGCATAGCGTAGCGTAGCGTAGCGTAGAAAACTTCTTAACTAGAAAACTTGCCAAACTATTTCGCACATCCTAACCACCATCGACAACCCTTAGCATGCTTTCTAAGTGACTGTTAGGTGGGTGAACTATCCAGGCTGGACAGTCTAAACTCAGAGCATCCATTTCATGCCAAAAATCCTCAAGGCTACACTTGTGGAAATGTTTTCCTCAACCTTAAGACCCTGGTGAAGCAAGAATGCCTTAAAAATTTAGGGTGTTTCATTGGCCCCTCTTTGTCAACGTCTGGAGGATGGACCCAAGAGATGCCGACAAAGAATACAAAACACCATAAAAGAAAAAATGCTAACATCACCGTCAGTGATCACCAAGTTGTTGCTCAACTATGCTTGAGAGTGTTGCATTGGTCGTGCAGGGAAGGGGAAAAGGCTAAATGGGGGAAGGAGGTCCAGGAAAATGGTAAAAATGAAACTTAGTAGAATCCCTCGTTAGAGTGCTTGTGAGGGAGTTGTTTGTGTGGTCATCTTTCTTTCACTGACCTTTAACCTCTTGTCAAGATGCTAAGAGAGGGCAATTGCGGAATAGCTTATGTGCCATTTGTTTTAGATACGTTCTCATTTTTTTTGTGAGCTTTTCTCTTTTACACTTTTACTTTTGTTGTTTTTCCATTTATATTTGCAAACAACCTTATCGCAAGATAGGTGTTTTCTTCCCAAGATGAGTTGTGTTACATCCATGTGGGACTTTAACCTACCTACAGATGCTTCCCATGTGATGAGCTATGTTACGCGTGTCATGGACTTTGCGGTTGAGCATGTGAAAGGGCTTGACAAGCATCGGGAAAAGCTTGTAAAAGAGGGAAGAGAGTGTATTGTGAGTGTAAAGGATAAGGTAAAGGAGGTAAAGGGGAAGGATAAGATGTGCACTCCTAAGTAGCCAAGCTTGTCAAGACGAGCATCTTAGGACGATGTATTGTACTACTTCCATGGCGAAGCGTACCTCTGATTGACATCCCCATGGTAGGCATCCTACAAACACAACAGAAAGAAAACCAGGAGAAACAACCATGATGAAAAATGAAGGCAAAGTTCCTACTTGTTGTGGACATTGTTGAAGCTCTAGACATTGTTGCTGAGATAGCAGTGTCCAAACCAAGAAGGCCAGCAACGGTCTTGGTAGCATTAACGTGGAGAGGTTGGCACTGAGGATGCCAAGAGTTGCTGTGAATGCAAATGCTTAGGAATCCCTACCCAAGGTAAGCTTTCTCAGTTTAGCTATGAGATGGGTGACCCAAAAGCTAAATGTCTCTTGAGCTCAGGAGCTGGCAGAGCTGGAGAATAACAATACTATGGCTGGTCCATAATACTGATGGAACTCCAACAGCAGGTGCTAACCAGGGAAGCTACTGCTAGGGAGATGAGCTGTGGAGGCAGTAGTTCTAGAGGATTAGTAGGATGTCATACAACATCTCCAAAGGATTAGCAAGATGCCAAGAGAATTGGCATTACATATATTCCAGAGGATGTTAACTTGGCATCGTGAACTACATTCTACAACTGCAATGTCCCACATTATGTTGACATGGCACACACTCGCTTGCTTGATGAGTCATGATGCATTTAGGAGGTGTTCCGCGAACCTAGTTTAAGGTCTTGGTAGATCATGTTGTGCTGGTTTAAGGTCCCAGCAGACCGCTATGCTAGTTTAAGGTCCTAACAGACTACTGTGCTAGTTTATCATTATAGTGGATGGTCGTTGTGCTAGTTTATCGTTGTAGTGGATGGTCACTGTGCTAGTTTAAGGTCCTAGCAGATCGTTGTGCTAGTTTATCATCATAGCATATGGTGGATGTACTAGTTTAAGGTCCTAGCAAACCTTTTGTGCCAATTTAATGTCATGGCAGACTGTCTATGCCAGTTTATAGTCATGGCAAACTGGTTTGCCAGTTTTACATCATAGCGGACGAGCTATGCTAGTTTCACGTCGTAACAGATGATGGATGCTTACCTATGCTAGTTTTACGTCATAGTAGACGTTCACTAAGGCTTTTCCATTTTTACATCATAGCAGACATTCGTGAAGCTTTGCCATTTTTACGTCGTAGCGAATTTTTGCTCACCTTTGCAAGTTTTACATCATAGGGGACGTTTGCTTATCTACTTCATGCATTAGATGTAGTATGGCTTGAGGTACGAGTGATTCACCAAATTTGCAAACTTGTTACTATCCATGTCTGCTAGCTTGAAGGCCTTATTCTCAAAGGCTTTTATGACCATGTATGGACCTTCCCATTTTACTGAGAATTTGTTCATATGCTCACGAACAGCCTTGAGAATGAGGTCTCCATTCTATATTGGCCATTGATGTAGATTTGCATGATGTTTTTACCTTTTCTTGTTCTCATAATGCTCTATGTGACCTAGTGTCTATGCACGCTCCTCCTCTATTAAGTCAAGGTCGATGATCCTCAACTCGTTGTTCTAGGCTTCACTGATGACATTAGATAGGATCATCCGGAGTGATGGTACCTACAACTCAAGAGGTAACATAGCTTTAGATCCATAGACAAGACTATAAGGTGTCTTACCTATTGTAGTCTTGCATGTCGTCCTGTAAGCCCACAGCACATAGAGAATTTGCTCATGCCATCACCTCTTGTTGTTATTAAGCATTTTCTTCAACAAGTTGATGATGGACTTGTTTGTGGCCTCTACTTGTCTATTTGCCTGTGGGTAGTATGGTGAGGAGAACGATTGCCTGATGCCAAGATTGCTACAGAAGGTTTGGGTTTCCGCACTATTGAACTATGGCCCGTTGTTAGTCATAATAGCCATGGGAAGCCTGAACCTTGTGACAATATTGTCCAAGATGAAATGGCAAACCTACTGAGATGTGGTCTTCCTTAGGGGAATAGCTTTCACCCACTTAGTAAAATACTCGGTGGCTGTGATGATGAAGCTATGTCCTACAGAAGACTTAGGCATGATAGGGCCTATGATGTCTAGTCTCCATCGCTGGAAAGGCCATGTAATCTATGTTGGATGCAATTTTGTAGGTGAAACGTGTATGAGATTTGCATATCTTTTGCACGTATCACACATCTTGACTTTGGCCAGGCAATCACGCTCCATGTGAGGCCAATAGTACCCTTGATGTCTGATTTTTGTAGCCGTAACCCTAGGTGCTATGTATCCACTACACAGTCCCTCGTGTACTTCATTAACTACCTTCTACACTTACCCCTCGTTCACGCATGCTAGTAATATCCTATCATAGGAACATTTGCACAGGGTATTATCTCCCATGAGCACATATTGCTGAGCATGCTTACAAATCGCATCTCTCTAGGCAAATGTCAATCTGCTTGAGGGCTCACCATGTTGCACATAGTCTTTAATGTTGGAGTACCACTCCTATGTATCCACAGTGCTAATAGAGGCCAAGTGTACTGCCTAAGTAATAGGCTCCATACACTCGGTAATCAAAGCTGGAAAACTTGCAAACAAGTGTGATGGAACATTTAATGCTAGGGTGGCTAGGACATTTGCTATGGTGTTTTCATTGCATGGCACGTGTTGAACATCCATAGTTGCAAACTGTTTGAGCCAATTTTTTGCTAGATCACAATAGGGTTGCAGGTGTGTAGCTTTGCAGGCATAGACCTCGGTAATTTGATTCACAACTAGTTGTGAATCTCCACGAATCACCAGGTGTTGTATGCATAATGCTTGGGTAGCTAAAAGGCCCGTGAGTAACCCTTCATACTCTGCTATGTTGTTGGTACAAAGGAACGTAAGACGATAAGCAAAAGGTTGTATCTCCCCAAAGGGGAAGGTAATGACGATAGCTGCACTACCTCCTTGCATGATCGAGGTGCCGTCGAAATGCAAAGTAGCCTCAAGATGTGGCAGGATGGCATTGATAGTGCTAACGTGTTCGTCTGGGAATTCTGGGTCTATTATTACCTGGTCATCAACAAGTGAGGTCGTAAGCTACATTTCTATAGCTTGACCTTTCATCAACGATTGGCTCACATAATGCAAATCGAATTCTGCCATTATTTCTTTCTACTGGGCTATCCTACTACTTTCATATAGGTTGTTTGTGATAGCCCGAAGTATGTTGCTCTTGCAAATGATGTTGATTTTGCTACGAAATAGGTAGTGCCTCAACTTTTTTAATGCAAACACTAAGGCAAGGCAATTTCTCTCCACCTCATTGTATTTCACCTCATACGCTATCAGTGCATGACTTAGATAGTATAATAGTATCTCAGATCTATCATCTCATTTCTGACATAATAGTGCTACAATAGATGTGTCTGAGATGGCAAGGTAGATGAAGAAAAGCTTATCCCTCTATGGTGGGTAAATAGTTGGAAGGTGCAAAAGCTCTTCCTTCAGATCATCCAAGGCTTGTTGGCATTTCATCATCCATTCAAAGTTAATCCCTTTCTTTAGAAGATGTTGCATAGGGTGTAACTTATCAATTAACTTTGCTATAAACCTTTGGATAAACTATACTCTACCCTGCAACCTGGGTAGTTCTTTAAGGTTTGTAGGAGGTGCTAGGTTGACGATGGCCTTAACTTTGTCAAGGTCCATCCATATTCCAGCCTCTGATACTACAAACCCTAACATTCACCTGACAACGTGTGAGGACTACACTTAGATTGCGGGGATGATCAAAGGCTTCTTTAGATTTAACTGCTATATCATCAACGTAGTCATTAAGTGTTTCTAGGATGTAGTCGCTAAAGATGTAAGTCATGCCTCGCTGGTACGTTGCTCCGGCATTTTTGAACCCCAAAGGCATCATAGTGTAACAAAAGGTATCCCATGGGGTCATGAAGGTTGTTGTTAACTGATGCTCTAGGTTAATGCAAATTTGGTTGTAGTCGGAGAAACCATCCATAAAGGATAACAGAGCATGACTAGCCGTAGTGTTGATAAGTTGATCGATACTCAAAAGTGGGAAATCATCCTTGATCATTGCCTTGTTTAGGTCCCGAAAGTCTACATAGATTCATATTCCTCCCATTTTCTTAGAAACTACAATGATGTTAGACACCCATTCTAAGTAATCAACTACTCAGATGAAATTAGCCTGGTATAGCTTGGTGATTTCACCCCGTACGGCCAGTGAAATCTCTGGTCTAACCTTGCGAGCCTTCTGCTTAACTGCCTTCATGCACGGGTCCAAGACAATGTTGTGCTATATCAGCCTTTGATCTAAACCTGGCATGTCACTATATGACCATGCAAAGACTTCAATGTTATCTTGCAGAATTTTTGCTACATCTTTATGTGTCTGTGAATCTAGGAGGGAACTAAGTTTTAACATTTTTACTTCCCCTCCCCCCAGATGTGGTCATAGGCATTTTGATGAGAGGGTCATCAGTCACATCCCCAACCTCTAGATCTAGGGCTTGGACCAAATTCTCAAGCTAGTTTAGGGATGCTTCTAAGGATGCCATGGTGCCAACTGCAAGTGATTCCCAGTCTATTAACTCTAGGTTTAGTTGTCTTGCGAGTTCACCATGTGGACCTATTAGAGCTAAAGGTGAGGAGAGGTCGCAATGCATTTCCATTTTCACTCAACCTACCAAAATGAGATGAAAGTCTAGTCAAGGGATACCTGCTTGAGGCAACTGTGCATAGTGGAAGTTTGCAAAGTAGCAATGAGATATAATCGATAGAGGTAAAAGTATAATGTATGATATAAAGTTAAAAATTTGCTAGTTAAAGGTCGTGGCAGACCGTTAAGATGTAGAAATGCTAAACTGCTAATGTAAAAGTGTAAAAAGTGTAAAACTACTTATGTAAATAAAATGTGAAATTGCTAGTTTAATGTCGTTGCAGACTACCAACAGGTTAGAGTATTAGTTTAAGGTCATTGCAGACCACTAGAATGCAATGGTGTTAAACTGCTAGTTTAAGGTCTTTGTAGACCACTAGACTGCAAAAATGTTAAACAGCTAGTTTAAGGTTGTAACGACAGAAAACATCAGTTGTTGAAAATACCAAGCTAAGTTCCATGTACACAGTTCCAACCCTGGATCTGTGCTAGGGCCGTGCTAGAGAAAACGAATCTGAGGTGCCCTGAATGGTCTTGTTGATCAGACAGGGACTTACTTAATCAGTAAAATTTTGTAATAACTAAACCGCAAGATGACGATTTCAATGACAAGATGTGATATCATTAATATCAAAGGTAACAAGAGCGATGTAAACAATTCAAAGCGATTACAAAATCTATGTAAATAGGATGCAATAGATTGGATTTAGAGAGTGTGCAATCCCGAGATCTGGGATTTAGCTTATAAACAAAATATGTTGGATACAATGATTACAAGTAGGCTTCAATTTAGGAAAAGCACATGTCAAGAACAAGAAAGCTATTCAAAGATGAAACAAGCAAAGGTCCATCTACCTTGTTCTAGCCAATCTGTGCGCAAGGGAGTCAAACCCAAAGTAGAATGTCCGCTAACTGGCAGTTTTTGATCAGAATCTCTTTTCAGTCACCTTCAATGTTCTCATAGCTATTGATTCTCTCTCGTTCTCTTACCAATATTTGCCAAAGGTTGTCAATAATTGCCAATGAAAAAGAATTTCTCAAAGAGAAAATTTGCCAACAGAGAGAAATTTTTGCCAACCCTTTGATCGTTGTCAACTGGAGTATTTATAAGGTTAGAGTCAAGAGAAAAAACGGTTTAGATTACGCATGTCTTGAACCTACAAAATGCCATTAACTTGATGTGTTTGTGTTGAAGCTTGCGGTGCTACACTACATTATGCTCTGAAGCGTAATGTATCGTAATCTATCTTTGCTGGAACTTTGGCAACAAACTGTTCTGCGGTTACGCTGTAATATGCTAGAGAGTGTATTGTGATGTAAGAACTACTAATGCCTGAGATTTTTTGTCTCCAAGATTGCAACTGCATCAATCATTTACTTGCATTACGCTGCATTATGCTACATTACGCTACATACCGTAACTCAGTGTAACATAGCAAACATGCCAAAAAATTGAAGTGTTGTCGCAGTGCTTCCCTTGCTTCTGTTCAATCTTTTTGGGGTTTATTACGCTACACTACATAATGTAGTGTAATAGGCCCTTAGCCGAAAAAAAGAAAATTTGTTAAGATATGCGACACGTTGCAGATTCTTGCTTGATCCTCAAGCTTTAGTTGAACCATTGAGGTCCCAAAATTTTCTATCCCTGTTGTTGCGACTAGATGGACTGTCTTCTTGCATTACACTACGTTACAGTACATTACACTATGTTGCGTAACACGGCGTAATCTAAAAAAAGCTAAGATTTTCGAAATATAGCTAACTTGCAAATTTGAATGCTTGTCATCATGCACCCTTATCTTGTTCTGTCCTTTGGAGTCTACTACGCTGCATTGAGTCATAAGATTTTGCTGAACCTTTGAGGCCTCGAAATTTCATGGTGTTTCAATGGCCCCTCTTTGTTGACGTTTAGAGGGCTTACCCGAAAGATGTTGACAAAGAATATGAAACACCAGAGAGGTGAAGACACCAACAGCATTCGTCAGCAACTGCTCAGATGTTGCTCTGTTAACCTGGAAGTGCAAAGACGGGAAGAGAAGAGATCTTAAAGAAGCGAGAGGAGGGAGGTTTGGGGAAGATTCAAGCATGTGAATATGAAACTTTTAAAAACATGTTATTAGGCGTCTTTTCGTGGGCGTTTTCCCAAGAGGTTGTGCTACTATACTACATATGAAGGGCTTGCATGGACGAGTTGTGCTACACCCGTAAGGCCTGGATGAGCTATTTTACATCCTTTTTTCCTAGCTTTGCCTTTTTTTTCTTTTTTGAAGAAGGATGCTTTCCATGAGGTGAGTTGCGTTATGCCAATTCATGGATGACTATGACATGTGAAAGAGTGCATGTATGATCATGTTCTATACAACCAGGAGGGAAGGGTAAAGGTAGTTGTAGGGACATAGGAAGGGGAAAGAGAAGTAGGTTATTTGACGGTGGGGAAAAGGAAAGGATCTACACTCTTAAGTAATCAGGCTATTCTGAGCAGCCACCTCAGAACGCTATGATGCCTCACCTTCTAGTAAATGCATTCTTGAACAACGCTATTGTAGCAAGTAACTTGCAAAACATAACAAAGAAAATAAAGCAAAAGCAATCGTCCTAATCACTAAAGAGGCTGTTGAAATAAGTGTCATCTGAAGTGAAGAGGAGAGCTCAGGCCACGAAGAAGGGACCATAGGAAGAAGCAAGGATCCCTTTGTTGATGTCGTGGTTCAGGAATTCACCATCAAGAGCCAAATTCATCTTGCTCAAATGACTAGGCAAAGAACTAGTTAGATGAATCTGCCAAAATAGAGTCTGGTGGCGGCGATGAGTGGAGACCACCGAGGCTATGGATGGCCATAGCTTCCTTGGGGCCCAAGTAGCGAAATTGACCCCAAGAGTTGCAACTATAGAGTAGCTATCGTAGCAACATCTCCGAGGGGTCAGTAGTATGCCTTTTAGCATATCCGAGGAATCAGTAGGATGTCGGTAGGGTAGCGGCGTTCCATCTGTTCGAACGTCCTACCCACTTCATCTGGTAGGGATGTAGTGCAAACATGATCACGCTCGCTTGCTTCATGGACTACCTACTAGCAAGTTCCAGTTTTAAGTCTTGGTAGACTGTTGTTACCGATTTTAAGTGTCAGCAGACTCTGGTCCTAGTTTAAAATCTAGGCAGACTGAAGCATGCTAGTTTCACGTCGTATCGGATGGTGGAATAGCTAGTTTATGGTCCCAGCAGACCATGCTGTGGGTGTCAGTTTTGTATCGTGACCCAAGGACAAGTCTATGCTAGTTTAATAACTCAGCAGACGGATTCTTACCTCATCAGTTTCACGTCATGGAGGACAGTCGATAGGGAATGCCAGTTTTACGTCGTAGCAGACATGTACAACATTGCTAGTTTTACGTCATAGTGAACGTTTGTTACCTTGCATTTGAGCCGAGTCAACCTCTAGATGTGGTACCGCTTTAGGTACATATGATTCATTGGGTTCAGAAGTTCATTGTCATTGATGTCTACTAGCCTAAATTCTCCTTTGCCATATGTGTCGATGACCAGGAAGGGGCCTTCCCAGATCGTAGAGAATTTGCCCGCTGGTTCACAAACGACCTTCAGAACTAAGTTTCCTTTCTTGATTGATCACTGATGTAAGTTGTGATGATGCTTCCATTTCTGCCTATCTTGATACCTTTCGATGTTGTTGAGCATTTGGATGTGTTTCTCCTCTACTGAGCCTAAATAGATGATCCTAGACTCATTGTGTTCAGTCTCATTTATAACCAAGGAGAGGACCATCCACAGTGAGGGAGCCTATAGTTCTAGGGGCAACACCGCTTCAGATCCATAGACTAGGCTATAGGGTGTCCTATCTCTAGCTGTTCTACATGTTGTACTATAGGCCCATAGTACATACAAGATTTTTTCATGCCATCATTTCTTGTTACTACTAAGAATCTTCTTCAGTAAGTTGATAACCACCATGTTTGTTGCTTCTGCTTGACCATTTTCTTGTGGGTAATAAGGTGAAGAAAAAGATTTCTTAATACCAAGGTCACTACAAAAAGATTTAGTTTCGGTACTACTAAATTGTGGCTCATTGTTGGTCACAATAGTCATGGGAAGCCCAAATCTGGTTACTATGTTATCCAAGATAAAATGGCAAAGCTATTGAGATGTGATCTTTTGTAAGGGAATAGCCTCAACCCACTTTGTGAAGTACTCAATGGCGGTGATAATGAAGCTATGTCCTACAGAAGTTTTAGGCATGATGGGGCCTATGATTTCTAGTCCCCATCGTTGGAATGGCCAAGTGATCTATGTAGTATGCAATTCAGTTGGTGACACCTGTATCATATTTGTGTAATGCTGACATGCATCACATGTTATAACCTTGGTAAGGAAATCTCTTTCTATGTATGGCCAGTAATATCCTAAGCATCTGATTTTAGTGGCCATGGCTCGTGGGGCTCTATGTCCTCCACACAGTCCTTCATAGACTTTACTAACTACTCTTTGCACTTGGTCATTATTAACACAGGTTAACAATAATCCATCAAATGAGCATCTACATAGAGTATTGTCTCCGATGATGACGTATTGGACTGTGTCTTTTTGTGCAGGTGTTAACTCGTGTGGTGGTTTGCCATGCAGTAGGTAGGCTTTAATGTTATCGTACCATTCTAGCGTTCCACCCATGCTTAGAGAAGAAATTTGTGCCACTTGAATGACAGGGTCTGTACATTCCATCATTAAATTAGGACAGGTGGAAAACAAGTGTGGTGGCATGTTTAAAGCTAGTGTAGCTAGTGCATCGACTACAGTGTTCTCATTTCGTGGCACGTGTTGGAAATCAATTGTCGTGAATTTCCTCTAGAGATCTTTAGCCATATCGTAATAGGGCTACCAATACACAGCCTTTCAGGCATAGACTCCTATGATTTGATTGATGATGAGCATCGAATCACCTTGGATTGCTAGATGTTGAACGTTGAGTTCTCTGGCTGTTAACAATCTGCTGAGGAGACCCTCGTACTCTGCCATATTGTTCATACAAGGAAATGTCAGGCAGTAAGCCAATGGACGAACATCTTCAGGGGATAGCGTAATGACGGCAGTAGCACTGCCACCTCTGGTATTCGAAGCTCCATCAAAGTATAATGTCGCTTCGAGGCCTATCGATACAGGGCTTAAACTATGATTTGTTCATCAGGGAACTCAGGCTCAATCGTGACTTGATCGTTAACAGGTGATGTTGCAAGCTGGTCGGCTATCGCTTGGCCTTTCATGGAAGATTGGCCAACATAGTGGAAGTTAGATTCTGCTATGATGGATTTCCAGCAGGCTATCCTACTGCTTTTGTATAAATTGTTGGTGATGGCCCACAGAATGTTATTTTTACAGATTATATTGACTTGCCTACGAAAGAGATAGTGCCTACATTTTTTGAGTGCAAACACCAATGCTAGACAGTTACGCTCTACTTCATTATACCATGTTTCGTATGCGAATAGAGTGTGACTTAGATAGTAGATAGGAATTTCTAACATATCATCCTTTCATTGGCACAACAACTCAGCTATAGAAACCTCTGACCTTGCCAAGTATATGTAGAAAGGTTGATCCCTGCGTGGGGAAAACCATTGGCAAATGTAACAACTCTTTCTTCAGATTGTCAAACACACGTTGGTAGTTCTCAGTCCATTTGAAGTTAACCCCTTTCTTGAGCAGATGTTGCATGGGGTGTAACTTGTCTATTAATCTCGAGATGAACCACCTGATAAATTGCAACCTACCCTGCAACCCACGTAGTTCTTTGAGGTTTGTAGGTGGTGCTCAATTAACGATGGCTTTAACTTTGTCGGGGTCAACTCGGATGCCAGTCTCTGATACCACAAATCCCAACATGTGCCCAATTTTAACTTCGAATACACATTTTCTTGGGTTGAGCCATAGGTTGTGCCTAAAACATCATTTAAGGATTAACTCTAGATCTTCTAAGTGATCTTCTGACTTCTTAGATTTGACAGCTATGTTGTCTCCGTAGTCGTTCAATCTCTCTAAGAGGTAATCACTGAAGATGTATGTCATAGCACGTTGATAGGTTGCTCTAATGTTTTTTAACTCGAAAGGCATCATGGTGTAACAGAAAGTTCCCCAAGGGATCATGAAAGTTGTAGTCAATTCATGTTCTGGGTTGATACAAATTTGGTTATAGCCCGAAAACCCATCCATAAAGGATAGTAACGTGTGGCTAGCTGTTGTATCGATAAGTTGGTTGATACTCGGTAATGGGAAGTTGTCTTTAACCATGGCCTTGTTCAGATCACAGAAGTCTATACAGATGCGTATTCCTCCCGTTTTCTTAGAGACCACTACAATGTTTGACACCCAATCTAAGTAATCAACTGCGTGAATGAAACCAACCTGATACAACTTAGTGATTTCATCACGCACTGCTAGCGTGATTTTAGGCTTAATCTTTCGTGCTTTCTTTTTAACTATTTTGATATGTGGGTCTAAAACTATGTTGTGCTGTATTAGTCTCGGGTCTAAACCTAGCATGTCTTCGTACGACCATGTGAATACCACATCGTTATTTTGGAGAACTCAAAATATGTCACTCTGCGTCTATTGGTCAAGGAGAGAACTAACCTTCAGAGTTTTACTTTCTCCTTTGTGCATGACCACAGGAGCCTTAGTAAGGGAATCCTTGATCACATCCCTAGCTTCTAGGTCTAGGGTTTGGGCCAAATGTTCTAGCCAGTCTAGGAATATTTCCGTTGTTACTATGGTTGTATCAAAAAGGGAAAAGTCAGTTCCTATTAGTGCATGATTGAGTTGTCTAATAGTTTCCACATATGGGCCTATTAAGGCTAGGGGTGCAAGTAAAGCTATGTCCATTTGCAAATTGACCTGCAAAACTGCCAAAAATAGAGGTTGTTACATTGTTTTTTGTCGATCTGTTGAAATGATAGAAGGTTTTCTTGTTTTAGTGGTACATGTTAAAGGGGCTACCAGTTTAAGGTCCTAACGGACCATCACCATATGCGTGGTTTGCGAGAAAGCGGTGAGCCTGATTTCCTAGATGTTATTGTAAGACTTCTGTGACCTATGATGAGATGTGTAACGTGGCACATCTAGCATGTTAAGATAGCTAATTTAGAATTTTATGCAGACCGTAGTTAATGTGACCGAATTATGAGATGATGAGCTACACGTTAGTTTAGGGTCTTTTTGGATTGAAGTCTATACGATATCTACAAGATTAATGTTGCGATCTTCACGCTTCATGTCACACTAACATACCTACATTTCAGAAAAATTCTACATTGGTCAGACATGGAAACAGTTGGTTTTAATCAATCCATTCATAAGTTGATGGCTCGTCCTCAAAGCAAACTGGAGATACTGCGAATGTGAATTTGGCTATAGCAAAAGTAAGGCGTAAGCAAACGATTTTGCGTAGGTTTTTCAGTCTTAACCATGGCACCAAAGATTAGAGGCAAAAATGTCAAATTGGCAAAGATTGATGAAGTGTGGGAGAGTTTGCAATGGGTTTCAAAGACTAGGGTTGCAACGCAGGAGGCTACTCCACTCGCCCGGTAAGTGGCCTTTTACCCTCCTGCATGATTATTATTTTGGTTGTCATGGCATCACAATTGTACCTATTTCAAAGATGTGTATTAGGGTGGGCGTTGATACCTGGTCACGCGAGCTAAGCTATTATAGTTTGTAGTATTATTGCTATTGCCGTTGTTGAAGACAGACCTTGCGTAATCATAAGGGTTAGGGCGATTTTGGGCAATATTGTGCGAACGCAATGTATAACTGGAGGAGTCCAGGTACTATATCCTTATGTAGTATAAATAGGGTTCCGTTGTCTCACCCATAATGGTTGCATGTGATGCTAGGGTAATATGTAGTATTACTTTTATCACCGTTTTCAAGGACAAACCTTGCGTCGTTTTCTAGCTGGGGTAATATGCTGGGGTGATTTTTGTAATGCATTTCTACCATAACCTGCAATTTTCTAGGAGTCGAGGTAACGAAAATTCTAGTGTTACGTAATCAATTTTTGTGTGCCTCTCACTTTTTGTTTTTCATTTTGCCCTTACATCGTTAATACGTCTACATTGTTGTTTTTAATGGAACTGTGTTTCATTGTAAAGGATTACGCTAAAGCCCATCCTAATCATCTTGGATATTGTGGGCATTTTGTATTGTTTACATGTCCCGGTGGCCAATGTTCCTCCTCCTCACACTCGTGTAAAGGAGGAGGAAATTTGGTTCCGAAGAGGTGTACATGAGTTTTTTCAGTTTTTATTGCATAATTTCAGTATCATTATATGGTCACATCTACCAGCCGAGACAGCCACCGCCATTCTGGAGACGCTACTAGTTGGATCAACACAGAGCATCTTGGCATTTCTGGTGGACAGCTTAATCAAAATTGTGCGGGTACAAGACCATGAACAAAGTGCCAAGGGTTTGAGGCATTTGTCTTGGACTTGGCAAATGCCCAGGTTTAATTTTTATCATGCCTACAACACTCTATTTGTGACTTGTCATATTACGACCTACTTCCAGAATCCACCTGGCATTTTGTATTATGCATGTGGGTAAGTGTTTCCGTGGTGTTATAATATGCTAACCATTTTCTAAATTTGTGTCAAGTATAAAGAATTGTCTACATTCTATGGTGTAGGTTTTTTATCAACTAGAATGGTCTCCAAGGTGATACAAATACATTGTCTGTGGCCGAAACTGCCATAAAGGAGTTCACCTCTATTAGCAATGTATGTGCCGGTGTTATGGGACAGCTAGAACTTGAAATCCCACATTACCCTACTTGCTATGTCGACTTTTTCATCAAGTGTAAAAGACTTGAATGGCTAGATAAGGAGTGGACCCTAGATCGTCCTCTCACTGTTGCGGACGTGCAAGAGAGAATCCCCCCATTTCCTTCGTCTTTTGGACACGGTAAATTATTGTATGGTGGTTTATTGTACAACATCATGGGATGGAAACCATGTATAATATTTTCTTCTTTAGCTATATTTTTTGAACCATCGTTTTATGTTTACACTTAGGGAATCATGGGAGATCACAGTTATGCCCTCCGATCGTGAAGCGAGTAGTCTTTTGTTCCGTTATGATGACATAAGAGAAATGCAATGTTGGCTCAGCCATAGTGTAGCCCCAGCTATCCTAACCAATAACCTCTAGGAAGCTAGACTGATGGAGCTATTTTTGGCCATAACCCCTAATATCACTGCAGGAGAAATGTTAACCCTAGTCAACTCCTTCAGTGAGGAGGCTGAGCATCTTTACGTACATGTGTGTAACGTGTGTGTGAGCTTTGATATTGATGCTCAACTATTCACCAACTTCTTTTCCATTCCTTCTGATGGCCTTTGAGTAGAAGAAAAGTCAAAGAGGAGTTCTAAGCATTAGCAGGAGATAGAGGAGTAACTATGGATCAAGAAGGAAGTGAAAGGAATCCTTGCTGATAAAATTGAGTTGGAGGTGGCCCATACCATTTATCCTCTCTTTCGGGCCTGCGCCTTCCCCAAGTTTCTTTTCCATGGGAGAATCCTCACCATAGAGCAGGCTCAAATTATGCAAGAGGTTATGGAGGACGGAACATGGTATAATTGGGCCAACTACTTCGCTGAAGGCCTACAGGCTGAAATGGTCAAGCTTCGCAAGAAGCTTGAGTCCCGCTTCAACATGCATTTCATCTTTTTTATACCTTGCTTTTGGCATTTTTTTGAATTCTTAGTGGTTCAAAGGGATGGAATTTGGGTGCAACAAGATCGTAACCAGATTTCCAAACTATGGATTTCTCAGGTTTTCAGTACCACCCGATCCCAAGACCCCCCTAAAGGCATTGGGGATTCGCTTTCACTTACGATGAAGGACTTGGTGGCACCTCATACACGAGGCCAGGACAGCATAGGCAGATCACTCCCTTCCTACACTGGTAGGGTATTGAGGGGGAAATGCTTGGAGGAAGAAATAGTGAGTTTTTCAGTCCAGCGGAAGAAGCGTCGTCCAGCCATGGAGTCTCCTGGTCTGACCAACTCTGAGAGAAAGGGGTTGCAAATTAAATTTCTCAGGAATGATCCCCCAGCTGGTGAGTCAAAATATGCATAATTAGTTTATATATTTATTACGCTACATATAGACATGGTGTCATGTAGCGTTTGTACGTCTTTCGATCAACTATTTTTTGTTAGCAAACAAAGGGAAAAACGTAGAGGAGTTTACCCCTAAAATAGGGGCAATAGTCATACGGCATGACAAAAGGGCCCCAATTTTGGACAAGGAGGCCCCTGTTAGTAACGTTCATAGCACACAGTGTCCCATGCCCAAAGAAGAGATGGAAGTAGAGGACACCAGGGTAAGTTTGGACGAACTAGAAAGAGAGAAGCAGCTTGGCACTAGTGAGTTTGACTTTCCTCAAAGGGCAAACTTCACGTTACTACCTTGAGGGTTTTGCTGAGTTGACTTTTACATTATTGCAATGTCTCAATTTTTTTTTATGTCTATCGTACTATATCTAACTCATTTTTGTTCACTTAATAGGCACTTCTGATGCTGGCGTCGTGCCTTTATCGGTAGCATCAACTCAGCATTAGGATAAGACTCCTGATAAATTTGCCTTTATGGAAGGCATCACAAATGATATGATCAGTTGTCTAGCGCGAATTGATCTTGAGATAGGTACATAAATGATTTTTGGTATCACAACATTGTATCATATTTGCTACATCTAACTGTTATTTTTATGTTACAGGATCTCGCCTCAGATGGGATCCCAAAGAGCTCGTTAACTTAGACACCTCCCCTGAACCCTCACTGGAGTTGATCAAAGTGCCATGCAACCTTTACGATGAAATGCATAAATGTGTGTTACGCTCGACCCGTTCTTTATGGGAGTGTCAAAACGTCAATGAAACTCTTTGGAAGAGGTTGCAGAAAGCAAAAAAGGAGAAGACGGTCCTAACTAGTAAGGTTGAGGACTTGGAGTCTCAAAATGCATTTCTGCTAGCTCAGGAGGCCAATGATGAGAATTGGTGGATGGCTGTAATTGACTACGCTCGTTATTAGACGGTCATCAAAAACAACGTCCAAGCTAATCGTGAGCTCATTAAGCAATGGATGCAAATGAATCTCCTAGTTCAAATGAACCAAGATTGGAAAGACTTCAGTGCGATGGTCCAAGAATGGGGGCAGACACAGAAAGACCATAAGCATGTGTATAAGTAATAATTTTTTGCCTACCATCAGCATTACAGGGATTCTGCCATTGAAGCACGGTCCCTTCGGCTATTTCTTGATGTCATCGGTGCTTCTGGAGCATACGAAAAGTTTTAGAAGCAAGTGACAGTAAGCCCCTCCCCA
>MNCI01025156.1:0-22713 GCA_015680685.1 Gnetum montanum | reverse complement strand
AGCCGATTCCTTAACTAGCCGTACACATTGGACTACCACTGGGATTACCAAGCGCAAATCCTAGAATACGCTACTAGGTTACCAAGCAGCCAATGCTCGTAGTTAAGTTGTACTCACGCGTTGCGACAAGCAGCCGACACCTTGATTAGCCGTACACACCCGTAGATGCTCATAATCAAGTCGTACTTGTACGCACTAGGAAAGCAGTAAATAAATAACAATAAATAAAGCCACGTGCTGCAAGGTTTATCCAATCAAGTTTGTCTTTATTTCCGTACACAACTTGGGTTCAGGTTACAAGCTGCTCGAATAAAGAGCCGTTCACTTTAGGACTCCTACTGCGGGCACATGGGAAAAATTCTAACTCTGGAGTGATCAATCTGCCAGAGCTTCGCTACTTCTAGCCAAGATTGGGAAATGAAGGGAGTGCCACCTCTTATTTATAGATATGGCGGTGGACTGCGATATCTCGTACGCGATATCGCAAGGAAAGACATGATATCGCGTACGCGATATTGCATGGGATGCGATATCGCGGCACAGTGCATGTCGCATCTCATCACTTTGTTTAAAGATTTGTTTTAATTTTGTCATTGCTACGCTAAGCTAGTTTTGCTATGCTATTGCCTTCTTGTGTTTTTCTATGCTAGATGCATGAAAAGAATCATGCTATGCTAACTAACAAATGCTAACTTTGCTACGCTATATCGGAACTTCACTTGAACATGTTGTTACCATTTACTATTGTGTTGTGCAAGCTTACGCTAAGGCCAATTTTCATTATCCTTGAAATCATAGGGGTCCTATGCTGCATGAGTGAACCAGTGGCCAATGTTCCCCCCCCCCCCCCCAATGCACATGTGAGAGAGTAGGCGGTCTAGTTTCGAGAAGGAGCATAGGAGTTCCTGCAATTCCTCCTTCAATGCTTCAGTGTGATCGTTGGTCAAGTTTAGCAGGGGAGGTAGTGACTACCATAATAGAAACCTTGTTGCCTAGTGCAGATTGGCATATTTTTAGATTTTTTACGGATGGAGCAATTAGCAACGGGCAGGGAGAAGGATCCAGTCAGCATCCCAAAAATTTGAGGCATTTGGTGTGGATCTAGGATATGCCCGAGTACAATTGCTACCACCTATACAACACTTTGTTCTTCGTCTGTTACATGGGGACATGCTTCCAAAACCCACCAAGGACCATTTACAATGCCGATGAGTGAGTTTTATGATTATGTTCCGCTACACTATGCAATGTTTGCTATGCTAGCCAAATGTTAATAGTGTGTTTTTATTACCAGGTTTTACATCAACGAGGATGGGCTTCACGGTGATATAGATGTGTTGGCCTTAGCACAAATGGTGCTACAGGAGTTTTCTTCTGCTCAAAATATGCGCACAGGTGTGATAGGCCAATGCGGGGATGAGTATAAGACCTACCCAACTTGGTATCCTAGGCTTTACAATAGATGCAAGGATTCCAGTTGGTTAGATGCAAGATGGACACCCTTTAAATCAATCACCATTGAAGATGTCTTGATATTCCACCATTCCCATCACCATTTAAACCTAGTAAGATAAATTGTGGTTTGTTGCATATATGAGTGTTGTTTCTATTTTCTCTACTACTTATGCTAAACCTAACTTGGTTTTTGTGCTTTTTGTGTTTTTGTGTTAACTGCTAAAGGGGTGAAGAAGTCCCAGGAGGTGACGATTATAACCTCTAGGAACTAGGAGGCCAACATCTACTTCGAGTACGGTAAACTAGATGTGAGCCAATGCTGGATACATAGCATGGCCTCGGAGTCCCTGATCAGGAATCTTCAAACTGCTGGGCTCATGGACTGTTCCTAACCACAAATCCAAACATCCCTGCTGCTGAGATGTTAGCCCTAGTGGACTCCATTTTTGAAAAGGCATACCACTTCTACACTCGTGTACACGATGTATGGGTGGTCCTTGAAATCAATAACCAGCTATTCGTGGACCTTTTCGATGTTCCTACTAATGATGTCCCTGTAGGGTCAAACACCAAAAAAGAGGTGAACCATCAGAGGGAGGACATTGAGGAGTGGCTAGGGGTTGCAAAAGGGAAAAAGTAGCTCCTCATGAAGAATGTCAATTTGAAATCTGCCAAAGATGTTTACCCCATCTTCCGTGCTCATGCGTTTCCCAAGCTACTTTCTCAAGGAAAAATCCTTGGGATTGAGCAAGCTTGGGTGCTACAAGAGGACATGGAAGAGGGGGCCCACTAGGTAAGGCATCTGTGCAATGGCTTGCAAACTGAAATGGTCATGATTTATAAGAAGCAAGAGTCCTGTTTCAATGTGCATTATGCCTTTTACGTAGCCTGCTTGTTGCATTTTGCAGAGTTCCTGGTAGTCCATGAGAATGGAGTCTAGGTTATGCAAGATTGTAACCAGATTTTCAAATCATGAATTTGCCAGATTCTCCAGATCACCCGAGCCCAAGATCCCCCAGAAGCTATTGGGGAGTTATTTTCTATGATGACTAAGGATTGGGTAGCCCGTAACGTTCTTGGCCAGGACAACATGGGCGATGCATCCCCTGCTACTACAAGTAGTGTATCGTAGGAGAAACATCTTATCACTAAGATGGTGGCCACAAAGTTGTGGCAAAAGATGCCTCATGTAGATGAGGAACCATCCCGTATAGTAGACGAAGGAGGGCCATCACTATGGTTTAAGCTACGCAAGACATAACCTCCCATCGGTAAATGCTCCTCTATCTTGTTTGTTTCTTTGCCTGTTGATTAAATGCTTGCTACACTACGCTACGCTGAGTAGCGTAGCATAACGTAGCACCTACTTTAAGCTAATGTGGTTTAAACTATACTACTAACATATTTTTTTCTGCCAGAGGAAGAAGAAGAAGAAGAAGGTGAAGAGAAAATGTTGGCCCCCAAGTTAGGGGCAACAAATAAAGACACAGGGAGCCCAGTCATAAAGGAGAGGGCCCGTGTCAAGAAGGAAGGAGCTTCCGCCTTGAAGGAGGGAACTCTTATCATTAGCGAAAAGCCTCATACTAAAGAGGAGGACATTTTTGGAAATGAAGAGGAGTCTCCTATGGATGAGAAGGGTGCTAGTACCTTGAAAAGAAAGGCACCGACAAATAAAGAAGTAGCCCGCATCAATCAATAAGGGACTTCTACCAACAATCCCCTTGTCAAACATGGTTCAGCTTTAAGGGAGTGAACAAGTGCTAAGGGTACTATCACGGTTTTGAGCCAAAAAGGAGGAGAACTACAATTAGAAGCCAGTGATTTTGACAATATATTTGATGATATGTCGATGGGCGATCCCCCCATTATCACCCCCGAGGGTTTACTAGGTAGGAGCCCCTACACTGTCATTTGTTTTTCACACCATTTCATTACAATCTACCTCAGTTTGACACATTTGGTTGCATGACAGACACCACTGTCAACACTGCAAAACCTCCCTTGGTTCACCTGGAACCATGGGCTGAGACCCCCGACAAGCTTACTTTCATGTAGGGGATCGTTGACGACATGGTCAGCCATCTCAGACAGGTCGATCCTGAAGTGGGTAAGTAAAGAAGCTATACTAGGCTTCTTGAGGTTGCTACACTAGGCCTATTGAATTGCTAACTTTGCTATGCTAATGTGATTGATCGATCTTTTGTGTATTTCAACAGCCTCTCGATGCAAATGGGACCAACAACGGGTGTTGAAATTTGGTATTGTGCCTACATTTCCACCTGAAGTGATCGAGGTGCCTCTTCGGGTATACGACGAGGCTAGCAAATGCACTTTGCACTCAGCACACTTCTTGTGGGACTGTAGGTACATCAATGAGGACCTATGAAAGTAGGTCTAGAGGACTGAGAAGGAGAAGGCTGAGCTGAGCACCAAGGTGGAAGATATCAGATCCAGGAATGATTTCCTCCTGGCCCATGAGAACAATGATGGTAGTTGGTGCACGGCTGTCATAGATTATGCCAGATATTGGATAGTCATGCAGCGCAACAATGAGGCCACTAGAGAAATAATAGAACAACGAATGCAAATAGACTTGTTAGCTTAGAAGAACCTAGACTGAAAGGATTACAGCTCCAGGGTTTACGAGTGGGGGTAGTCCTAGAAGAACCATAAGCATATGTATAAGCTAGAATGTTCCACCTACCGTAAACTGTATCAGGATGCTTTAGTAAAGGTGTTTACTCATGAAGCATTCCTGAATGCCATTGGTGCTACTGAAGCTTATAACAAGTTCATGGAGCAAATAACGATCAATGAATTTCTTGAACGGGAAGTGGATCTTCCCACAAGTGAGAATACTACTATTTCCTTTTCTCCGAGACTGCCGAGATGAACGATCATTGAAAAGGAGAAAGCTACTACAAACACTGGACCAAGTGATAGGAACTAAGCTGATATCACAAAGGATGAGATCTGGGAATGCCTTGGGCTTGGGTTGGACCGCATACCCCTTGAGATGGAAGCAGGACCATCTCTGGTTAGTCTTTTTCCACTATGCAAAGGTTTTATGTTTTTCTAGTGTTTATGTTTTCATTTAGTTGACTATTTCACAATTGCAATGCAGATTCCAGGTGAAGATGCAGGGCCCGTTGAGGGCGGAAATGAAGAGGTAGGCAAAGGCAGTGCAGACGAAGGGAATGCGGCAGGGCATGATGCAGGAGCAGATGATGTGGGCAAAGAAGATGTAGGCGAAGATGACCCATGATAGCATAGGGTTTTTTGGATTTTTTTCAAATTTTTCAAAACTGTTGTAAACATTAGTTATGTGGAACTATTGAATGAGAAATGAAAATTTGGCAAGCTTTAGTGCTACGCTAACCTATGTGTTATGTATGTTATCTATGCAGTTGTTTTTTATGTTTTGCTTTTGTCTTAGTTTTAGGCCATTCCAAGCCATTGCTAGTTTTAGGCCATTTCGGGCCCCTGCTAGTTTTAGGCCATTTTGGGCCACGGATGTGATGTAAACAAAGGAAAAAATTTTCCAATTTTAGGCCTTAGTGAGCCGAACATAGTTTTAGGCCATTTCGGGCCATTATTAGTTTTAGGCCATTTCGGGCCCCTACACTAGTTTTAGGCCATTTCGGGCCATTGCTAGTTTTAGGCCATTTCGAGCCATCGCATAAATGAAAGATATGTTAACGATTGAAAAGAAAAAGTAAGTTATTCTAGCTAGCATAGATGGATGGAAGCAAGGTGAATGAGCAATAACTGTACAATGGGTCTTAATTGGGTAAGAAGCAATGGGGTTGCTACGCTACATGTAATTGCTTCTTGACCCATCGTGGATTGGGCAAGGCGTAAGCCCGAGACGCTTTGCTATGACCTTCATCTTCATCATTGTCCTCTTCTTGGAAGGGCAACTTAGCCCATGCATTTTCACTTTCTAAACCAGCATGTTGATCCAGTTCTTTTGCTGAATGGTTAGTTACAGAGACATGCGCTTTATTCTCAGAAGTTACTACCTCTAAGCCCTGTTCCATATCCATGTTGTTGATAGCTTGCGTTGCTACCTCATCGTCATGGATTACCACCTCCCTACCTGCATAGGGCAGATAGATCTCTTGGTGTATGGGGAAAGACATAGCCCTGAGTTGCACTAACCATGTCCTCCCCAAGATCAGGTTAAACTCGAGCATCTCTTCAACCATGATGAATGTTGCATTTGTGGGAAATTGGTCCCCTGCCACGAAGTCAATGTGGACCGTGCTTTTTACCATGACCCATGCCCCATTGAACGACTTTAAGCATGAGGTTGTCATGGGTCTGATCTGGTTGACCAAACCAAGCTTATCCACAATAGGAAAAGGGATGACATTCGTAGCAGCCCCATCATCGACATGTACCCTTCAGATCTTATGTTGGCCAACCCAAATTGTGATGAACAGAGGTGCTATAGTCACCTAACCCTTTTCAGGGTCTTCCCTAATGGAATCATCATAAAAAGTTAGTTGGGATGGCTAAGGTTCTACAGGCATGGAAGGAAGCATGACCAAATGGATCACCTTCTCTTCTGCTAGCATGTTTTTGTCAACCAAAATTGCCTTAACATGCAGACCACAGCCTCACGATGTGCGATAGACGTCATGATCATGTCGAAAAGGCTCAGTGTAGTGTTTTTTTATTTCATAGCCTACTGGACCTTGAGCCTTTCCTCCTATTTACTACCCTCCTCCTCTTCTATTCATCCCAAGAGACAAATTTCCCGAAGATGGATAGTTTTGGGTCTGGGTTCATACCCTTTTGGGCATGATGGCGAAGACTGTGCAGGCGTAGCAATGTTCCCTTTCAGCAATGAGGACATGGATGCAAGGGGTGAGGACGTAGTCTTGGAGGTACCTGGGGCAGTACTTTCCCTCGACGTCTCACCTGTCAAACGCACTTCTCGTTTCTTAGGACAAGAAGGCTGTGAAGCTCTCTTATGTGAGGCAAAGGCTGTTGAATGACTCAGCCCCCTGATAACGAATGGAGCTAACGGCGTTAGTGCACATGATAGTGTGGTTCTGCTAATAGGTGGTATAGGGGTGGATTCCCAGGGAACAAGTAATGCAGGGGCGGATGCTTGGGGAGGGACTCACAAGAAAAACAACTATTGCTGGTTTTTGTTAGCCACTAGTAGCACTGGTGCACTACATTGAGGTACACAGACCATAAACAGCTACTGGGGCAATTTAGGATTACAATCAACACTGATGGTGTTGATAATGTAGCTAGCATTGTTGCCATTAAGGGGATCCGTGTAGACGTGTAGTGATTGATTTTCATGACGTACTAGGTTGCTTTTGTCTAGCACCAGTTTTCCTTGATCAATCATCCTTTGGATGTCATCCTTCAACATCATACAGTAATCTGTGTTGTGACCACACTATTGGTGGTAGTCACAGAACTGCTCTAGCCTGAAACCCTTAGGAACTGGGACCTTATTCGGCAAGGCCAACGAGGGGTTCCTAAGGAGCTTGCAATACCACTAATGTTTCCTAGCTCCATCCTCTGAAATTCACTTCTATTGGATGTACCCCACTACTAGTAATTACTTCAAAAGATCTAAAGGTTTGATAGGGAATGGGGTATACTTTGAGCGGTCTTTCCACTCAAAGTTCACTTGGGATGGTGTAGATGCCTCAGGTGTAGATGTGAAAGGTTGGGATGTGTTTCCTTGCTTAGGCATGGGGTTAGTTGTAGGTGTGGCTGATTTCTTGTTGTTCTTGTTACTGTTGTTGTTGGGTTTGGCTTCGTTACCTAAAGTGGCCACTTTTGCTATTGTAGCCTTACCCTTGTCCTTGTCCTTCTTTGTGAAGGTGTTCTTGTATCCAACATAGGTCAGGTCTTTGCTTGCCTCAGCCACGTCTTGTATGCTCTTAGTCTGAGCGAAGGCCTGACTAAGAGTATGGGGAGTAAGGTAGTACAGCTTAGACTTGATAAAGTCATTCACTACACCCTTAAAGATGGTGAGCAAGTGGGCCTCTGCGATAGGCTCACGGATCTCATTAAGGGTCACACTCCAGCATTGTATGAACTTCTGGACTAGTTCCAAAGGATCTTGCTTCACGCTCATTAGCTGATCCAGCATGACTTCTGGTCTCAAGTTGTACTTGAAACATGTCACAAACTAGGTCAGCAACTCCTCTAAAGTTGAGATGGAGGAGCATGATAGCACACGATACCAATCCAAAGCTTTTCCAGTCAGAGACATGGAAAAGATGCAGATAATCGTATGTGGCCATTGTTGCAATAGAAGGGACTCAAACCTAAATGTAACAAGATGTGCATTAGGATCCCCCTCCTTGTTGTATTTCATGAAGTGGGGGAGTGACATCCCTAGGGGTAACGTTAATGCAGGGATTGCCAGGCTGGTGGGATCATCCTGGTAAAAGTCCATGACTTGTACCGTATCAGACCCAACAGCCTTGAGGCATTTTATTTTCTCAGTAAGGATCTAGATAAGCTGGAATGCTTGATCCAGACCCAAGGATGATGCAGACAGTTGGGGAACTACTGGAGTAGCTCCCATCTATGGAATAGTAGGGGCAGCAACGTGATCCATCAATGGTACCATCAGGATGGCCCCTGTGAATGGTGCTACTTGTGGTGTCCACCACCCGATAGGTGGTGGTGTTGAAGCAACAACCATGGGTTGAGCTCTGGGGTAGGCCACTTGTGTCACCGATGGAGCAGACCATAGTCCTGCACTTGGTTGTACCATTTGCAGGGCTTGATCGGTCTGCTAGCGAACGTAATGAGACATCTACGATGGTAGCATAGCAGGAGGAGAAGGAATGGGGTCCATCATGTGGATGGGCCTAGGCCCACTGCTAATGGTGGGATAGGTGTAAATGTAGGAATGGAAGTAGAAGATGCATACAACTACGAGGTAGGTACAGTGTGAATGTAAGGCAAGGTAGTCGTGGTTGGTGTGTGTTATGAAGAAAAAAAGGATTGGTGAGCGGTTTACGGAGGAATAGTGACTAAGGTTGAGATAGGAATGTGGACATTTTGATACGCCAAGGGCATGGTATGGCTACCCATGATAGGTGGAATCATAGGCTACAATGGTGCAACTGTGATCCTAAAGGGAGCAGCGATAGATAACGTGTTAGTCTAGAAGGACTGAGTAGGAGGGATGGTGGTAGGGTTGGTCTGACCTCCCTCATCGGATTGGGAATCCAATTTCTCCTATCCATCCTAGAAAGCCTCGTCCTAGTGAGATGCTATGTCTTGCACCTCGCCAAGCCTAGACAACCGTATTAGCTGCTCTAGGATCCACTGATGCAATTGTGTCAAAGGAAACAAAGCACCAGGAGTGGGAGCAAACTCCCTACCATCGCAGTAAGTGAACTTGAAGTTACACTTCTCTTCAAGTTCATGTGTATCTAAGGGCAAATTTTCTTGTACCTTAGTACAAAGAAAGTTATAGCATTCATATTGTTGTGTCAAACCCTCAAGTCCCCAATTTTGGATCCTAAGGGATCAACGTGACCCCAGCACTAGGCTGGGTGGTTGCTCAACACATGTAGTGACTTGACTCAAAATAGGGCCCTCAAGGTTCGTGGTAGCAAGAGCTATAGTTGAAAAATTCATTGTTGTAAAGCTAAAAGGAGTGCAAACAAGGGAAGACCAAATGATCTAGCGACTATCTAAGGCTTTATATCCTTCACGGTTCTAGAAGCACCATCAAAGTGACCAATTTGCACCACACGGTGCATAAACAACCACAAGAGGGTGTAATGTTTACTCTAGCATGTATTGAGGTACAAAAAGCATGTAAGACTACCATAAAACTAGGGGATCAAATGGTGATTAGAGGCTTTATGTCTTGCAGGGTTCCAAACGAACCATCTAAGCAACTGATCTATACCACATGATGCGTAAACAACTACAAAAGGATGTCAATTTTATGCTAGTGCATGTCAGGGTATAGAATGCATACAAGACTACCATAAAGCATGGAAAGGGCACTAAAAGGCCCTCCTTCTAGCACCACAAAACTATAGTGACTGAAAATGTCGATGGTTGGAAACACCAAGAGGTCGTTGGTTGAACAGTCTTGACCCCGAATCCGTGTGAGGGCCATGCTAGATGAAACGAAAATGGGGCACCCTAAATGGTTTGGTCGATCAGAAAGTGACTTAGTTGATGTCTTTAAACCTTTTGCAAATTTTTGATTTGAAAAAAATGCTTATAACGTAAAATAATAATTATTAATTGTGAGGAAGTGAAAACGATGTAAAATGCAATGATAAGCAGAAAAATAAAGCGAACTGGAGTTCAGAAATGCACCACTTCAAGGTTATAGCTTTACTTTGCCAAGGTGGATACAATCAGTTGCATGACACGGGGAAGCATAGAGATCCCAAAAGTAACCAAGATGCTCAAAACAAGCTAAAAATGCACTTGAATGTGAGCTTAAGAATGTTACAAGGCCAACAAGGTTAACTTGAAACAGAAGGGGTTTGTTTTGCCAACTGATAATAGAATTTGCTAACTGCTCAAGTTTGCTAATCTTGCCAACTAACACGAATGTTGCCAACTACTTGAGTTTTTCCAACTTGCCAAAAACTGCCTAAATTTACCAACCCTTTCCGAATTTTCCAACCTAAATGCTCAAATTTGCTAACAAAATGCCAACCAAATTTTGCAAAACATTTGCCAACCCTTTGAGTGTTGCTCATCAAGGTATTTATAGGCCCAAGAGGATGCAAGAAAAGAGGCCTGGATGACACATGTCCTTGACCCACTAGATGTTGACATGTCTATGCTGCATGGACATGCAGAGCTGGTCATGAACCTGTCACGTTGTAATTACATTGTCAGAACATGGAGATGTGTGCCAACGATGCAGACAAGGAGTGAGGTGCATTGAAGTAGCGTAGCTGCCTACTACGCTGTGGGGTGTAGCATGTGGCGTAGCCTAGCAACTTGCTACATTGTGCTACACTATGTAGCATAGCATAGCGTAGCCATCAGTTTGAAGGAGAAATTTGTGTTGGAGGTAATTGCATGTGCTAGAAGCCTTTGAAGTGTTTTGACTAGTTCTGCATGTTTGCTACGCTATGCTACACTACGTAGCATAGCATAGCATAGCAACTGGCCTTGACTATGATTTGTGTTAAAGATGCAAACATTTTCTTGAAGATCATGCTAACAATTTGCAAACTTTATTTTCTACAAAGTGAAGCCTTGCCGATCTTGCATTTGAGATGCCTTTTGTCGTGCTTGCATCAATGCTACACTGTGGTATGCTATGTAGCATAGGGTAGCGTAGCGTAGCAACCAACATATCCACCTTTTTGCTTAATCTACCACTTTTCTAGTAAGATGAGCTTTGCTGAAGGACTTGGAGTCGAACGAGGCAACTGGTTTTGAAGGCTAGACGTGCTTATCGAGTGCAATTGGAATCACTAAGTAAGCTAGGCCCTTTTCTCTCATCTTTTGCTATGCTATGCTATGCTGTGTATCGTAGCACAACATAGCATCTTGTCCTGCAATAATTCAGAGTTGATTCTCTGAACACCTATCCTCGGAGGCCTATTACGCTACATAGCGTAGCGTAGCGTAGCAAACTTCTTGACTAGAAAACTTGCCAAACTATTTCGCGCATCTTGAGCACCGTTGACAACCCTCAGCATGCTTTCTAAGTGACTGTCAAGCAGGTGAACTGTTCGGGCTGGACAATCTAAACTCAAAGCATACATTTCGTGCCAAACAATCTCAAGGCTACACTTTTGGAAATGTTTGCCTCAGCCTCAAGACCCTGGTGAAGCAAGAATGCCTTGAAAATTTAGGGTGTTTCAACATCTATGTAGTAGCAAAGAGTATCTATCCAAGGCCACATTCAAGGATTCATGATTTTCTTGCTTCCACCCTTAGATTTTTTTTCTCAATTTGGATACTTTTACATAGGTCTAGTATTTTTTTTTTTTGAAGAGTTCCAGCATTGTGGACCATCAATGGATTAAATCAAGTTCCAATGATCTATACCAACTTTCCGCTTTATCTACCAGTTTCCTAGGAAAGAGCTCAAGCTTTTGCCACTTACATTCAATATTTTGCAAGGCCCAGGCATCATGGAAGACTTGTAAGTGATGTTGTGGATCAAAATTATAGTCTCCACTAAATTTAGGAATGTTTTCCATATCAAGTATTTTGATGTGGTTGTCCTTTTGATGCCTTTAGGGTATTTGAACTACCTCCCTAATTTGTGTCAGGCTCCTAGTAGCCAACAAGGGTTCATTAATATCAAAAATGTCATGGTGAGAATCTCTATTTCTATTTGTCTAGTAGTGATGATCTTGTCCATGCTTACTTTGATGTCTTTGATTTTTCCCTTGGGTTCAATTTCTATTCTCATCCAGACCCCATAGTACATCTCTATCTCTATACCTATGTTCATCTTCATCAAAAATAGACATTGAAGAGGAGGAGAAAGATGAAAGACTAGGAGAATCACCATGGCTCCTATATCTTCCCCCATGATCCCTTGATCTATCTTTGCTAGGTTTAGTAGAGGTCCTTCTTATTCTAGGACTTTCTTCATCTCCTCTAGGATTATTTGTACCAGTTGAACATAGTCCTTGTATGTAATAAGGGTGGAAATGAGCATATGAAACCCATGCCTAAGGTTTTACACTCTAATTCTCTTCAATATAGAACCTATCATTTCTCTTATGAGTGTTTTCATCATATGATGTATTATGGATCCTATGTGAAGAAGACCTAATTTTATCATATGTGACTTCAAATTTTAAAATTTTCTAAAAGATAAATTATTAATACCTTTACAATGATCATGTATAATATAACTAATCTAGATAACTAGCACCATCCCTGACAACAATGTCAATGATGAGTGACAGGCACCCCTTATGCCCAACCATACAAATTATGAGCATTCATGTACAACCCAATTGAATTCCATGGATAGGACTAGTTTGGCATCAAGATCATTAAGTATTGATTACAGTTCATTGTCTTCCCACTTGGACTAGGGGTAGCTTTGTCACATGGTCTAATAAAGAGTCATATGATGGTTGATATTGTTTTGACTTTATGCTACTCCTATTGATAATAGAGAAATCAATTATTTAATCTAATTAACAACATAAGGATAAAGTCTAAACTAGCCTGCGAGCAATGAGTATCCATTTCTAGCTTATCGTACACATCCTGAACCCACGTATCCAATACTAGGATTACTAAGCATTATGCTAGTAGGTGAGCCAAGCAATAACACTGCTGGGATTACCAAGCATTATGCTACTAGGTGAGCCAAGAAATAACAGTGGTAGGATTATGAAGAGAATCCATGTTTATGCTTGAAACTAGTCACACTCATTCCACCAATTGATTAATATGCATGAAAACATAAATATTAAGTAAGTACATGGAATATAAATTACATGGAAAGTAAATTTAATCTAATTCAAAATGCTACAATGAATAATAATCAATGTCGATATTATTAGCATTCATGGAATGTGTCTAGGTACATTTCCACTCAAATAAGACATCGTACAACTAACTCAGATCCACATTGTGGGCACTCATTAACTATTCTGTAAGACTACAAAATAAAATTGCAAGGGTTTGGCTACTCTATTAATAAAAGAATGTCAAATATATGGTGGGGAGATGTATTTATAGGGTAAAATAGTATTATTCTTTGATATATCAAATCATGCATCAACAGGATCCCATCCATGTGTACACATTGATGGGGCTATGTCAATGCATACCCATCAACGCAACTATGATATCGCATCTACAATGTAGCAACCAACTAAGATGCACTAACAGGAATGCTACAACATAGATGTGATGTAGCATATATGACATAGCATCAATGATATCTCAGCCAACTAATGCTTCATCACTTGCAAACACATTATCCATAAAAAACATTCCATTGCTCTCCATTTTCCTTAAGGTTTTGACATACCAAAGGGCCAACAATCTCCCCCTTTTTGGTGATGTCCAAAACTTAAGAAAATGAATTAGTAGATATTCAAATTTAATAAAATTAAACTATAAAAATTCTTAATACATATAAATTATGATTATAGCCAAGGTTATCACTGGGATAGGGCTCTAAGGCTCATGGCACAAGGTAGAGATATGAGATGAAAACCAAGACCTATCTCTATAAAATCACAACAAAAGTACAAAATCATGATAGAAAGATATAATCTATCCATATCCAAAAATTTCTTAATACATACAACTGCTAATATATCTACAACCATGTACAAAATTACATGTTTCTATAAACCAAAATCTATACAATAAAAACTCTTCCCCTTTTTGGACATCATCAAAAAGAAGGGACTACACAAGGACTTTAATCACTAACCTTCATGGCATCATCTATGTTTTCATCTAAAGTAGCTACATCACAAGAAGGCCTATAAGTCTCTTCCTCAGCGTCATCACTATTGGTACTGGCACTAGAGACAAGCTGCTCGTCATCATCGTCTAAGGAAGATGCCTGGATAGGAGCTCTCCGTGGATGAAGCTTTACTCAAAATTCAGATGAAGTCGTGGATCCTATTGAGATGGAGCCATCTAAGAGGATGAGGAATTACACCATTTGTAAAAATGTCACTCAGAGAATTAATGGTGATCCTAAATACATCACCACTAGAAACCCCAAGAAGTGCATTAACAACTTGATGAGACACATTAAGTAGTAAACTCCCAATCATTGTAATGAAAGCCCCAATCAAAGCATTTGTAATCATAATATTATAATAAAATTCTTTAATCAGAATCTTAGACACAAAAAAATCATATAAATAAAGGTAACCCAGTTCAACACTTGAAATAAACCCATTAACTCCTTTTGTTAATGCTACTAAAAAGAGAGAGATCACTCAAAAATGATAGAGATGGTTCAAGTTATTTCAAATCAATGTTGGGCACTGATGACTTTGAATTGAGGATTGTAAGTGTTGATAGCACTGGATGAAGCTTCCTTTGAATTCTTTCTCTTCCTAGATAATTACCTTGATGTTCCAACCTTCTTGTGGGCCATGGATTTGGAGAAAAATGCATAAATGTCTATTGTAGATGAATCCCTAGTCATCTCTCCTTGGTTGTCTCATTCTTGGATGAAAGAAAAACAAGGGTTTCAATTTATATAACCACATTCAACAACGATTTTTAATGAAAATGTATATGTCTTCTTTGAAATATAGATGTCTCATCTATGGCTAAAAAATATAGGTAGATGTCTCTCTTATGATGAACTAAAACATAAGTAAACATCTCTTTTAAGAGGTAGATGTGTCTAGGTAGACGTCTCCTTTGAAAGATAGATGTCCAATTCGTGGCTAAAAACTACAAGTAGACATATCTCCTATGATTAACTAAAACTTAGGTAGACATCTCCTTTAAGAAGTAGATGTCTCTAGGTAGATGTCTCTTATGACATGTAGACGTCTCATGGGAGAAGTCTTCAAGAAGACATCTTAGTAGGATGAGTTTTAGCAAGATGGGATTTAGGATTTTCTGCCAAGGATTATATTCTTAATCGATATACATAAGGAATCAAAGACTTATCTTTACTTAACCTTCTTTTTGAGGAGAATGAAGGTTCCTACTGAGCTTAAGAATGAGATTCCTCTTTTGAGGTTTCTCTTCTCACACAAACTTCTTCAATTTCTAAGGATTAACTAATTTTTACAAACTTTTTTGAGAGAGTCTTCTCACTCTCATGTTCCTTCCTTTTGATTCTCCATACTCTCCTAACTCTCCTATCATTTTTAGTTGTCCATATTTTCTTCTTGTCCTACATAGTTTCCTTTCTAGACACATTTGGGTAAGACCAGGGAGTTTTGTGATACATCTAGGTATTCATATGATAATACATTAAATTGCACATCCATTGTTTATGCCCAAGTCTCTTACAATCGTAGCACCCAATCCTTTTATTAGGATTAAATTTATTAAACTTTGAAGTTACTTTTTTATCAAAAGGAGTTCAATAGTTACCTCAATCTTTGATGGATCCTCTTATTTGAATGAGATTGTTGTAGATACTTGTTGATATCATCCTAGTCCACTCTTAGCATTTGGACTTCTTCATTATCCAAGAACTATTTAAAGAGATTCCTTTCCTTTGACTAGCCTTTCATTTATAAGTTTAGCATCTATAAGATATTCCATAGTTTACTCATAAGACAACATTAGTTTTTCATTCTACACCCTTAGGTCTAAGGTTTCTTTTGTAAGATCTAAAATCTTTATATTTAATGAAGAAATCTCTTGATCCTTGATTTTTAGGTACTTATTCAACTCTATGTAAATATTTTGAAAAGATAGAAGTTCCTTACTAATAAATTATGTTTTTTATCACTCCAATATTAAGGTGGTTGCGATATCAAGTACACGATATCGGGTATGCGATATCACGACCTAAGATGTGATATCGTACATTTGATACCACAAAGTTACTCCTAGGTCTATAAATACAATGCCCAATTGCACAATTGGAAGTAACTTTTTAGCAGTCAAGTAGCAAAACTCTTGTAGTTTGTTCATTTGAAAGTTAGAATATTTTCTAAGTGCCCACAGTAGGAGGTCTAAGTGTTAATGGATCTTTATTCAAGCATTGATGTACTTGAGCACACCATTGTGTTGGCAATAAAGATGAGCTCTTTGATCCATTCCTCATAGCACTTCATATTTTCTTTCTTATGCATTTACATATTGTTATTTCATGCAATTTACATTAATGTTATTTATGCAACAATTAATTTTGATCAATTAAGCAAATCATTAAATTACACAAGCACGACCCCTTCGAGCATATGTGTGAGACTTGGTAGCTCATAAATGACTAGCGTTTGATAGCCTAGCAGTGTTTGCATAAAGTTCAGGATGTGTTCAAGAAGTGGGAACGGTTACTTGTGTTAGGCTATATTAGACTATAGTTTACTTAGCAATTATTAACTCTTACTTTTATTTTTGTTCTATGTGAGTAATTCCATAAAAACACAAAATAATAAAAATCTTATGCCTCAGTCACACTTAACCATAAAATTGTATTCCACAAGTAGGACTAGGAAGACAACAAATGAACAACATGCACACACTGTTTAGCTCTAGTGTACTTAGTAATTATCATCTATGAAATTTGACCAAATTTCACATGAACACTTGTGATTCGTATGGTTGGGTATATGGGTATCTTGCTACTCATCATTGGCACCATTGCTAGGGACTGTAGTTTTTTGTGCACTATCTAAAATAGTGAAATTTAGTAACCTCATTATTTAAACCCTAAGAGTCAAATCCTACAAAAAAATTATTATCATTAAATTAAATCTTGACTGCACACTGTTTATTAACATAAAATGTCTTTTTCTCATAGAATCCCATCTCCGCCCATGGCAATTCAGGTGCCTCAACAATATCAAGTGGTGTATGCTCATCCTGATGAGTATGTACTAGACTTTACCTTCATCATACATCAAGATGAATTGATGCAATGGCGTGATATCAAAGTCAACATTGATTTTCTACCTAATCGATCTATTCCAGCAATGCTTTAGCTAATGCTAGCATGACATGAGCTTCAACATCTTCATGAAGAATACAAGATGCGAGATCCTAACTCAAGGAATTATCATCCCACTAAAGTACAAAAATTAAAGGATCAATAGCTGGAGCACCAACACGAGCTTGTGAAAGGCAAGGGGTCAAACATCTTTCCACCTCCACTTGGCCCAATTGATGAAGGCAACCATTTCTTTAGTGATTCTCCTCTGTTTGACTTTATTTAAGGAGCCCTCAACTAGAATGTAAAATCTACAATTCATAATCCAGGTTTTGGTCAAAATAGATCCAATGACAAAAATGGATCTGGAGAAGTAGGTTAAGAAAAGGGGGACAAAGGAGATCATGATCACGATCATGGTTGTAAGCATCAAAGGAAGGATGATAGGTGTTAGCATGGAGTAAGTTCCCCTTCTTCTTTCCCTTCATCATCATCGTCTTATTCTTCATCTAGTTCAAATCATGGTTGTAGAAGAAATAACCATGATGGAGGTGACCGACGGGATCAAAATAACAAAAGGGACCATTGGGATAGTCGTGACCGAAGACATGGCAATCCAAAGAGGCCCATCATCAAGAAAGAAGAGCTAGTAGGGAACATCGTAGGCACCACCATCATGGCCTTGATGAACCTCTACTTGCTACTTCTAGTATGTTAAATATTGCAAAGGCTATGAGGATTCCAACCAAGCACATGAAGGACAGTAGAATAAAGAGGCTTCATATAAACAACACCCCTCAATTCGAGGGAGGATATGATGTTGATCTACAAAATCATCTTCAGGCCTTCCTAGATGCATATGCCTTGCAAAATATTGAAAATAACTAGAAAAAAATAAAATTATTTCCAAGGATGCTTATAAAGGAAGCAGAAAGTTGGTCTTGATCCTTGGAACTAGAAGCAATTAGGCGGTGGAGTATGATGTTGGAACTATTCAATGACAAATATCAAACATACTCCCAAGTATCCAATCTAAGGAAACAAATTCAAAGGTGAAAATAAGGGAATCATGAACCCTTGGATGCTACTATTGGCCAATACTACTCTCTGTTACATAGGTGTCCCAACCATGGATACTCTCAACTTGATCAACTTCGCCATATCATAGATGAGTTGAGGTCTGAAACTACGAAAACCCTTGGCATCTATGCCCAAGGAAGATTGATAGAGTTAAGCACCTGTCAGATTGAAAAATTAATTAAGTAGGTAGCCAAGGAGGAGGAAGAGTTGAGAAAATGTGAAAGTGCAGAAGAATACAACAAAGATCCTTCTATTTAGAAAAAGGAAGTTATATTTTGTGACAGTGAGGATCAATTCATCAGAGATGAGGTGGTAGTTTAGAAAACCTTTCCATTCTAGAAATTGTAATCAAAAATCATAGCTAAGATTGATCAATTATGGGACTTCATGAACAATAATTTTCAAGTTGTTTAAAAATTCCTGAAAAGTCCAAGGAGCAAAGAGGTGAGTGAGAGCGTTGGAGATGTAAGGAGGCTGAACACACCATATCTAAGGGTAAAGGTAAAATGGTTGTAATAGGGATGGTTGTAGATAGTGATTTAGATGATAATGGTGGATGTGATATTTGCTAGTATGAACATCTTAAGGGATGTTATCCAATTATATCACACTTGTAGAAATATGGGATGTATGCCTTACATCCACGACTTGCACAAAGGAAAACTCCTAAAACATTGCCTTATCCATAAGATAATCCTCAATAGTTCCACCAACCATAGTAGTACTACCCAAGTGGAACTCCTCTACAACCTTACAAAGTGTATCAGTAGTGGCAACAGCCACAATTTTGGGCATTACCACCTATAAGATAGCAATACCCTTACCAGCAATGAAATTCCTACAGTTACTATGTTCAGCAACCTTCATCTCCAAAAGACTCCTTTGGCCATGTTGTTGCTTACCAACCTCACCACTACCCTCCTGAAACATACCAATCACCCTATCCAAGGAAGGATGCCATCTACTATCCTCATGATCCTCTTGTTCTTACACCTACTCCTCCATCTCTTACACAACTACCACCTGCTTCATCCATGTAGGATGAATTGCTTGCACAATCATAGTAAAGAAATGCTACAAGGGCAATTTTTGCAATCGATTAACCCATCCAGCAGGTTGGAACCATGAACAAAGAAGAGATCCTTCTTCTGGCCTCGTAATCCACTAAAGCCCTCAAATAAATTAGTGGTTGGTAATGATGCTCCTCCAAGTTCCTCTGTTTCCTCTTTATCTAAGTCCCCTTCAAATCAAAATCCCTCTCGAATCCATACTATAATGCTGACACATGTTGTATCCGATTGAATTTGAGTTGGTAACCTACCTAGAAAATTAGTTGATCCCAAGAGTCCCCTAGTTTACTTGCAAATTACTAGGAATGAGTCTTGAAAAGCTCTTCTTGACTCTAGTTTTGATGTTAATCTAATCTCACATGTGATCTACACAATGTGGAATCTTCCTCCTTTGAAGAAGAGCAACATCCAGCTGGAACTGGTGAACCAGTCCATCACTATTCCATTAGGACTGGTTGAAGACATCGTCACCACTATTTGTGGATGGATATATCCTATTGATTTCCTAGTAATCAAAATTGAGAACTGCAAGGGGACCTTTCCAATTATTATGGAGAGGGCATGGCTAAGTATTGTTGATGCTAAAATGGATATTAGAGATCTTTCCTTGAAGATATCAAAAGAAAATGAATTTGGAAAGATCAAGAAGAAGAGAGTTCCATGTATCATGTATAACGATTTAGGGTGTCATTATGTGCAAAAGTTATGGTCAGTAAAGCAAACATCTATCTCTTCCTGCAAACAATATGCACTAGAAGCTAATGTCTAGATATGTCTATACGCAGCAACGACAAAACAAGAGGGCACCTAGTGGCTAATAGCTAATACTAGCAATAGTACATTATGCATGGAACTAACTAAGGGCCTAATGTATGAGTACATTACAAGTATGGATAAACTTAAGCAAGTTCACCACTAGCTCTCCAAAGGAGAAAATGATGATTTCAATTGGGATGAGCCAGAAATTTTTGACAATTTTAAATAAGAGCCCCTTGAATTGAAGACGCTATAGGCTGGAATGGAGTACATATTTTTGAAAAATGGAAGGCCAATTATTATTAATGCCAAGCTTGCTATAGAACAGAAGAGAAAATTGATAAAAGTTATGGAAAAATGGTTAACAGCCTTCACCTAGTCATATTCCAAACTCACTGGGATAGATCCAAGAATATGTCAACACCGAATATACATTGATCCCACCATCAAGCCGAAATGACATCCACAACGATGTTTGAATCCCAAGTTAAAATAGATTATCAAAGAGGAGATTGAATAACTCCTCAAAGCAAGATTCATCTACCCTATCATAGATAGTGAGTGGGTCAGTCCACTCATGATTGTACCAAAGAAAGAAGGCAAATGGAGGCTGTGCATTGATTTCTAACTACTTAACATGGCAACTTTCAAGGCTCATTTTCCGTAGCCTTTCATTGACCAAGTGTTGCACACCATTTTAAGGCATAGCTATTACAATTTTCTTGATGGCTATAATGGTTATAACCAAATTTGGATTGCACTAAAGAACCAGGAAAAGGCAACTTTCACAAGTCCTTGAGGGATTTTTGGCTACCGATAGATGCCATTTGGTCTATGCAATTCCCCAGCCACATTTTAATGATTAGTTCTCGGCATTTTTCAGCAGCAAATTAGTAGTGGGGTAGAAGTTTTTATAGATGATTTTTCTACCTACAAAGCTATGTTCGAGCAAGATCTGGACCGTCTTGAGTAGGTATTGAAAAGATGTATCAAAACAAACCTCTAACTTAATTGGAAAAAGAGTCATCTTATGATCTAGGAAGGCACAGTCTTGGGGCATCACATCTCAAAATTAGAAATTGAGGTGGACCTTGAAAAAATAAGGATCATCTAAGGAATAACCCACCAACCTAAAATAGTCAAAGAAGTTTGGTCATTCCTTGGTCATACTAGTGATTCATCAAGAATTTTTCTAACATCGCCAAGCCATTGGTAGAATTGATGAAGATGGATGCATCATTTATCTAGACCCCTACATGTGAATCAACATTTCAACAGTTGAAATAAAAGCTTGTTGAAATTCCCATTCTTCAAGCACTAGATTGGTCTAGATTGTTTCATGTGATGGCTGATGCATCAAATTATGCTTTGGGGTTAGTGCTTATGTAGATGGATGATCAAAAATGTCCATATTACATTCACTGTGCAAGATAGAACATCACAAGTGCACAACTAAACTAAACCACCATAGAAAAGGAGTTGATGGCAGTGGTGTTCGCTTTAGAGAAGTTCAGGCACTATGTACTTAGCTACAAAGTGTTTGCGCACATAGATCATAGTGCCATTAGATTTCTAATGAACAAACTGATGATGAGCCCCCATGTCATACAATGGCTTGTGATCTTGCAAGAATTCAATCTCATGATGGTAGATCATAAGGATGTGGAGAATGTGGTCACAGATCACTTATCGTGACTAAGATGGAATGACAAGGAGAAAGAGAGTCCTTTATCTGATCAATTCCCTAACGGATCTCTCCTTGTAGGTGCTATTAATGCACAAATGCTCAATGAACCAAAATGATATGACAAGGTCCCAACAAGCTCAGAATTTGGTTTCAAAGATCCCACAAACTTTACAAAATTAAGCTCCACTCTAGAGTATTTTTACATTGCAAAACCATTCAATCCCACAAGATCCCAACAAGCTCAATTACAATGCCTTCTCACAAGAAGTACATCAACCTTGTAGGCCTACAAGAAATAGAAAAAAGACACAAGAAAAGAATGTAACTAAATTTACAAATCCTTGTAGTTAAAGCTCAATATAACATACAATCAAGCAAATAATGTAACAATGAAGAACAAGAATATAATAGCATAGATATGACAATGATTGCTCTTATGTGAATAGTTCTTACACAATACTCAAGAATTTGGAATCTTCTTATTGTCTTGGAGTTATTGAAAACTCCTTGGAATTCATGTAATGGCTATCCAATGGTCTAATGTAGATGTCTTCATCATGGTAGAGATGTCTACTTGAGATTGGCCTCAATTTTGTAGAGACTTCTTCTTTGAAAATGGGACATCTCTTCTGAGACATCTCTAGGGATACATCAACTTTGAGATGGAGACATCTTCTCAAAATAGTAGAATCCTTCTCAACTTTTATCCCTTGTCTTCAAAGGCTTTCTCCCATCAATTTTCCTTTTTTCCAATCTTCCAAGCATCTTCATTTGACTCATAGCCTTCGTTTTCAGTCCATGCTCATTCATGCTCTCAACTTGCCCATGTAGTCATTACTTTGTCATCTCATTATAGATCTTGTTACATTGAGTTCTCCTATCTCATTGTGGAGTTCTTGTGTCTCATTTTTGAATTCTTATTCATGTCCTACAAACACATTATCCACAACAAACATTCTATTGCTCTCCATTTTCCTTAAGGTTTTGACATACCAAAAGGTCAATAGTTGTACACATAATTTTTTATATTTTTTAAGTAGTTTGACTAGAAAAGCCCATTATTTTAATATTTGATAACTATTTTTACTAAATTTTTTTCATTTTAGTCTATTTTC
>MNCI01025142.1:0-10040 GCA_015680685.1 Gnetum montanum | reverse complement strand
ACATCCATTTCCTTTCTACTCTATCAAAAATGAGATCATGAAGTAGAATTGCTAGTAGACTACCTTAGCCATGCATTAGTAGCTCATTTGACCTGATACATTGAAGTGAAGAAGTATTGTCTAGCACTAGTCTTCTCATTGAAGATGTGGAGACACTACCTCTTTAGGAGCTAGGTTAATGTCATTTGCAAAGATAATGTGCTTAGAGCTATAACAACCAACATCTATGAGAGTACTCGTATAGCTCGATGGAAATCCATTACAGTGGAGTTTGATCTTCATTATGTCTTCTAATTCTTAATGAAAGGTTAAGCTATAGTTGTACAACTTACTGTTTCATTGGTAGATGATCACGCAACCATTGACCCAAAATTCCTAGATGAACATGTTAACACTATTAGCTAGGTTTCCATGGATTATGAGCTAGTCATAAACTTTGATGGAGCTTCAATTGATCATGGGGCTAGTGCTACTGCCATCATAACATTTCCATTTGGTGAAATCCAACCCTTCACCTATTTTTTTGAATTTCCATGCACCAACAATATAGTGGAGTATGAGGATGTAATCAGAGGAATGATGGTAGCTTGTGACCTAAGAATAAAGTGCTTAATGATCAAATATGATTCAAAACTTATTGTCAAATAAGTAATAGAGGTTTATGCATGTAAAGCCAAACATTTGCAACTCTACTGTGACCTAGGAAAGCAACTGTTACAACAATATACAGACATTAATATCCAACACATACCTTGAAATGAGAATACTATAGCTGATGCCATTGTAATGCTAGTTTGTAGTGTGAGGCTAGATGTGTTTAGCAAGTTTCCCACCCTTACCGTGGATTGTGCCATTCCGCTCATGCAAAGTTGAGGATACCTTTGTGACCATAGTTCATATTACTCTTGTAAAGGAGTTGTATGATGATGTCAAGTTTTATCTTATGCATGGTGAACCTTCACAAGGTCTGATTGCTACTCAAAAGGAAGTTGTACGTAAATGATCAAAATAATATGTTATAGTTATCTTATGCATGGTGAACCTTCACAACTACAATGACATATTGCTAGTCTGCTTGGGTAAAACTAAGGCTCGAACAATCCTATAGTAGGTTCATGAGGGGGTGTGTAGGGGACATATAAGACATAGAGCCATGATTGCTAAAATTAGATGGTTAGGTTATTATTGGCCTTATATTGAAAATGATTACCTATAGAAGGCCAAAACATGTGATACATGCAAATGTCAAAGAAATCTCATACACATACCACCGACTGAGTTATACACTACTTAGATAACTTGGTCATTTCATTGGTGGGTGTTGAATATTATTGGACTTATAATACCTAAGTCTTATGTAGGGCATAGATTCATCATCACTGTAACTAAATACTTCACAAAATGGGTTAAATCTATTTCCCTAAGAAAGACCACATTTGAGAAAGTCTGTAGATTCATATTGAACAACATAGAAGCTTGATTTGGCATACCTATGACCATAGTCACAGATAATGAACCATAGTTTAGTAGCCAAGAAACAAAGAACTTTTATCATAACCTAGGCATTAAGCATTCCTTCTCATCACCTTATTACCCTCAAGCTAATGGACAAGCTAAAGTAAGCAAGAAGGTTATCATAAACTTGCTCAAGAAAATGTTGAACGATAATAAATGCAAGTGGCATGAGCAGCTTATCCATGCACTCTAGCCCTACCGAACCACATACCAAACTATAACAAAAGTAACATCATATAGTTTGGTTTATGGTTATGAAGCTATTTTGCCTCTTGAATTACAAGTGCCATCACTCTGAGTAGCCTTATTTGACTTCATCAATGATGAACAAAAAAAAAAAGCTATGTACCATGGACCTAGACTTGGTGGAGGAGTAGTGAGTGTGAACACTTGTTCATATCAAGTGATACTAAGAGAGGTAGAAGTGGCAACACCACAATAACCTGAATAAGCATAAGATTAAGGAACCTGGTTCTCAAGGCTATCCATGAGCATGCAAACAAATTCTCAGCCAACTGGGAAGAGCCTTTCTTGATCACTAAGGTCTACAACAATGGGGCCTACTGAATAGTAGACATGAATGGGAATGAGTTGGCCAATCTGATCAACCATTTCTATCTAAAACCTTACTACATCTAACAGATGCAAGGAAACCATAGGCATTGAAAACCCCTTCAACTAGTAACAAGTGTGCCTGCATGACCTCTCTTCATACAACAGATGAACTATGAAGCTTTGTGAAATATGTGGGCTTTGGTGGCCTGGTTTGCTAGTTATTTTATATGGCCTTATGTATTATATTGTAACAACATGTTTTTCTTGGTTTTTTTTCTTGTTCTCTTAGAGTTGTGTTTGTAGAATGAGATCTAGAAGTCATTGTGGAGGTACAACTCATTATAGCAAGAAGTCACCATGTGATCTCAATGTGTAAGATTTGGTGAGTTTTTCCTATCGTACAAAGAGTGCTTGTTCCACATCATTACCATTATCATTTCCTTGAGCCCAATGCCATAGCCTAATATAGCCTTCTTTACCTTAAGCAATGATTATGATCAATGTTTGACAATTATGCATTATGGCCATGTGACATCTCTTTCATTATGCTCCACCTACAAGTCTATTGCATGTGATACATCTCATTCAATGGGAAAACCAAACCAAAATTTGTCTTGGTAATGAGACCCAATCAAGGTTTTACTTTAAAAAAAATGAAAAAAAAATGAAAGAAGAAGCCAAATTTCCAAGATGCTAAATGGCTAGTTGATGAGTGGTGAGGTATCCCTACGCTCAACCATATGAATACAAGCGTCCACACATGATCCGAATGAATTCCAAGGACTAAGTGCTTATGCGCCTTTGTGGAACAAGAATGGGTTGATCAATTGTTGTCTTCCCAAGCTTACTTGTATGTCATGATTGTATGGTTAAGTAAACTTGAGGCATATGATTTTTATACTTTTTATGTGTTTTTATGTCCTACTACTAATAAGGGAGGAGAGAGATAACTAAGTAACTAATTTAATTTGACTACTTATTAACTAGGCTCTAACTGATCCTAACACCAGTATCCATTCTCACTTGCCGTACACATCCTAAACTAGTGCAACACTACTAGGATTACCAAATGCTAATCATTACTGGGTTACCAAGTGTTACATGCATGCTTGAAGTGATCGTACTGTGTGTGCTTACTTAGGAGAGTTGTAGGGTGAGAGAGAATCATTAATTAACTAAGGAAAGCATTAAGTAATAGTAATTAACATTAATTAATCTATTCTGAATGCTGCAAGGTTTATCACAAAGTTCATCTTTATTGTCGTACACAAGGTGTGCTTAGGTACACAATGCTCGAATAAAGATCCATTCACTTTATGACTCCTACTATAGGCACACAAAAATAGGCAATGAGGTAGGCCACGATATTGCGTACGTGATATCACATGGAAGGCCACGATATCATGTACGCAATATCACAGGTGCAATATCACAGCTCATCACTAGTAAAGCACAAAAGGATAAAATAATGGCCTCAAACATGCAAAGGGGGAAGCCTAATGATGAGTTGTTGTTTAGGTGGCCGCGATATCGCATACTTTGGCTGGAACCTCAATGACTCCTACGGAACATGAGGATGCACTCGATCGATTGCAACAAATACGAAAAATAATGATGTCCCTATTTGACATCCCTCAGGATGTTACGGCAATTCAGTTAGACCTCATTTCCACAAAGGGGAAGTTGGTCTTAACAAAAGTGAGGGTCAAGCATGCTGAAGCAGAGGTGCAGAAATTAAAAGAGCACCTCGGGGCCCTACAAGAAGCATAGCAGGACCCTCTACAATTTGTTCCTGCAGACCAACTAGATAACTTGAGAACTGAGCAACTAACCAAGTTAATCACGAAGAATTAAAATGTGGCTGATGAAAAAGGGAAGGCTGTTTGGGATGCCTCTACAACATAGGCATAAACTCATGTGCATATCAAGGCACTCAATGCCTTACAGGAGGAAAATAAATAGCTTGTTGCTGACAACCTTCGGTTGACTACCGCGGAGAAACAAAAGAACATTCTCAAAGAACATTTCCATTAGTTGCAAGAAAAATTTATCTGGATCAACCAAGACATAAGCCATTTAGCCAGGGAGAATTGAACCATCTCAATGGAGGAGGTACACACAATTCATCAAAAAATAGCTATTGAAATAAGCGCATGGCAAAATGAGGCTAAATGGCATGAGAAGTTGAAGGAGCACTTCTGAGATCAGATGGGAATGTACAAATAGATCCTTGAGAAGGAGATCCATATGACCAAGGCCCACATCAATGCTATTAGTGCTCAACACACTGACTGGTGGTCCATATTGGACATATATGCCTTTGCCCACTAAGTGGAAGTTAAGAACCGGGACTTGTAGATTCAGGATCTGACAGAATACATGGATTTGATAAACCTGTGGTATGCCAACCTTGCCATGTTAATAGTAGGGCACCCAAGGATAGAGCTCGAGTAGTAGGTAGCAACCACCTATGTCAAATACGAAGCAGAATTTGCAGAACGGAAGAAGTTATTGGAAAAACTAGAGATTGCAAATTCTGAACTTGAGGTAGTGAAGGCAAGCTACCAAGGCCAAAAAGGTGTTGCAGTAGATTTGGCTCGATGGCTAGAAAATTTCCAAGAATAAAAAGATAAAGCCAGAGCCTACGAAGAGGAATGATGGGTGTTTGCGGCTTGGTATGTCAAGGCCAATCAAATGTTTCTGCAATTACCCTGTCCGTGGGAGGTGCCGACTCCATCAAACATTGGGACATTAGCATGGATGGTACAGGACCCTTGGACCAAAGAGGAGAAGCTCTAGGCCATACTCCAACACCATCAAGTCTCAAGACCTGGAGCACAAGACAAAGGGAAAGCACCAATAGAGGAGCCATCGCCACTAGGAACTACATGAGTTCCACAAAATTTTGTAGTTGTAGCACATTTTTTGTGTTGTGTCTTTGTTTTGTTTTCATTCCACACTATGGCATAATCCCATTTTCACTATCTAATAATCCCATACCTATCCACTATGTAATCACTGTAACTCGAGGACGAGTTTTCATTCAGTTGTGGGGGTATGTTGAGTCGTCATTTGGGCGATTGCGATATCGTGACCTGTCTCCTCATCTATAAATAAGAGGTAGATAGAAGATTTAGGATCATGATAGATTTATAATTTTAGAGTTAGTTTTGATTTTAGTTTTCATTTTCTCTCTCTACCCTTTTCCTCTCCATGTATGCCCACAATGTGGTGAATGTAATTGTATGGCATCCTTTATTTGAGTGTGACATACTTGGACACGTACATGATCGGCAATAAAGATCAAGATTACTTCATCATTGCAGCATTCACTTAGTTTAATTATTTACTTAATTATATTTACTACTTTCTTAGTTAATATTCTCTTCATCCTAAACTCCTGTTAAACGCAGAATGAGTACAACTTGATTACGAGCATTTAAGTGTGACTACTTGGTAACCCAGTAGGGTACCTAGGATTTGCACTTGGTAATCCCAGTGGTAGTCATGCACGAAGTCCAAGATGTGTACAGATAATCAAGGAACGGATGCTCATCGCACTTAGGCTAGTTTAGATTCTCTCATCCTCTCTCTCCTAGATTAGTGAATATTACTTTCCATTGCCTTCAGGAGTAGCGTTAGATTGGAAAACACATCATACACCTCACTCTGGACTAAACCATATGTGACAAAGATAATATTAGTTCAAGTGGGAAGACAGCGAACTGCGACCTAAGGCTAACTATCTAGCTGCTTCAACTAGTTCGTCTATGGAGTTCGACTGGATCACGTGTGTAACGCTCATATTCGTATGGTTGAGTGTAGGGGTACCTCGCCACTCATCACCTAACAACAAAATAAACCTTGGAGTGAGGTGTTGGTTTCTCAAATGCATTGCCAAGTGACCAACACTTCAAAACACAAAGTGCAAAGCCTTTATTAATTGATCAACATGTCAGTGTGCCATATCATAACCATGATGTTAACATTTGAAACTCATTCTTAATCTCATATTGTTTTCATATAGGCAACAAATAACCTTTACCATAACCTTATCCCATCATCACAAGCACTCTTTGGCATGGTTCAACATTATTGAATCAAGCATGGAGAGGAAAGTTTGGTGATGGACCTGTAGTGGTGTTTTGTATTCTTTATCAATGTCTCTCAAGTTAATCCTCTAAACATTAGCAAAGAGGGACTAATGAAAGACCACCAAAAATTCATGTTACCAATTGCAACGTTAATTTTCCAACTTGATGTAAAGATTCATTGTAAATGTAAGATTTGTAGCACATGAGCTATGATCTTGCATACTTCAAATTTTGGGAGCTAAAAAATGCCTCAAAAGGTTTTATTACCTCACTTAACAAGTGGAAATAGGTACCTTATGTCTATATTAGGGCTTAGAAAGGCTTAAAAATGCCTTGGGAATGGCCAAAATTGGCATTTCCATCAGTTTCTATAGGGGTATAGCCCCAACTACACTAGAACCATCAATTCTGTTCAGGAAGCACTATTCTATCTAGGAAGCTTTATTCCATTTGGGAATTCTTTTTTTCTTTTGGAAGATGATGGGATTTGCCAATTTTGACCCAACGTAGTCACCATCAAAACCTAGTAAAAATGCAATGTTGGAATTATTGGGATTTTCCATTTTGGAATTGGTAGGCATTTTTCATTTCTATTTCCATTTTTTTCCAATGGTGTCCAATGTAGTCATCCCAAGTCTTTAGCAGTTGCAAATTTCCCAATGGAATCAACATTTCCGAATGGGTATAGCATTTTCCAAATGTTTCCCCAATTCTCAACGTTTCACACTATTTCCAAATTTTTGCATAATTTTCACAACTTTTAGCATTTCCTAACAACCTCAGCATAGTCCACCAAGGCCAACATAGTGAGGATGGTATCAACGTAGTCATAAAAGTCTGTTTACTATTTTTAGTAAACGGATGGGTTGTGGTGGCTATGATGTATTCCAAACTTACTATGAATGGTAAATATGCTAAGGATTATAACTATTGTAACCTATAATTAGACACCAATCTATTAGCAATCATGATAGTATTGTATAGACCTAAAAATAGCCAATTCCACTTTATATAAACCCAATGTGAACATCCTATTTGGCCCAAACTTTTTCATAAGCAATAGCATTTTTTACCTTTTCACAACCAAAAAGCCCATTATAACCTTTCAACATCCTTGGTAGAAAAAACTGGTATTTATGTTGGGCATAGAGACTTCCACATTATACCATTGCTCTGAAGGTGTAATACCAATTTTGTAGCCATATTGTAGACCCTAGTGGAAATAAGTAGGAGTTGCTAGCAAGGGAAGTTGGGAAGGATTCAGATCATAGAGTGGATGTGGAACACAACCTGCCATGTCCAATAGACTTTAAGATCTTGCAAGAAACTTCTTATGCTCTTAATAGAAAATTTGTACTTTGTGAATCTTATTCTTTATTTTCCATTACAATAAAGTTATAGTTCATGTTGTGCAAATTTTAGTTTACATTTTCATTTCTGTGCTTGTTTTCATTTTGGATCTAGAAATTCAATTTCATTGTCATTTACATTTATGTTTTTGTTTTTGTTTTCATTTCCAATTTCATTTATGTTTACATTTACATTTTCATTGCTATTTTTGTTTACACTTCTGTAATTCCCTAGGTGATCAACAAGATTGTTTAGGATACCTTTAATTCTATTTTTGGAGGTCCTCAGGATTTAAGTTTAAAATTATTTTGGCGCTTGGGATTTTTGGTTCTTGTTATAGCAAACGTATTTTCTAGGTCCAACATAAACAAAGCAGAGTAAGCCTACTTCAAGATTACAACCTATCACCTTAATTCCAAGGTGAGGGTAAGGAAGTTGACTATGTTCTCTTCTAGGGCATGTGTAGATCTAAGTAGAAAATTCTAGGTTAATCTTTCTTAGCTCATCTTCATTGAGATTGAGAAATGTTTTAAGGAAAATAAAAAGGGTAGGAAGACACTCCGCTTTCTCTACCATATTAGAAAACTCTACAAAAGTGGAGAGATAGCTTGCTACACAAATGATGTGGTTTGTAGTGCCTTTGCTACATTATTGTAGGACATGATGAAGGATAAAGCACTTCCCAAGCTATAAGAGAAAGAGTTTCCACCACCACCACAAGCTGAAGTATCATAAATGACACTTGAAATGTTGGTAGCTATTGAATACTTAAGAAAACTTGGAGATTAATAGCTATAATAATAAGCCTTTGGAGGAGGTGGTGAATTCTCTATGTACCAAATGACTATGATCCACTTGAATAAGATTGCAAAAACCATTAGCTAGCTAAGGGATGAAATGACCCTACTATTCTTCTCATAGAGAAACCAAGTTCATGTTCTCTCCAATATCAATACTAGAGAAGTCACTATATCCATCCAAAGATAAACATATCTCAAAATCTATATAAATGCAACAACCTTCTTTGTGATGTTGGAAGAAGAATAAGGAGGAACAATGCTAGTCATGCCATACAAGGGCCAGGAGCCTATAGAAAAAGTGATGGTAGATAGGATTGCATAAGCATTGAGTGCTTTTGCATCATCTATGCCTAATGTTGCTACCATGATAGATGTTCAAACATTTGCAAGAAACAGATGTAAAGAAATGAGTGCAGCCTAGCATGAGGAAGTGTTGGAGTGATTGGTTGGCACTAGACAACTAATTCTAGAGATCTTCAATCTTTCAAAATATATTTTAGCAATCCAATTGCAACTACTTGAGATAAGGAACAAGTTGCTAATTGCAAATGTGTAGCTCAAGGAGGTCACTATTAGAAATAAATGGTTGGCCATTGAGGTTGTGAAACTTAGAGCTTTTTTATCATATTCCATCATTCTCCAGCCAAAACTTACAAGCGATGAAGTTTTTGAATAGCTTCAAGAAATATTTCAAAAGGTTGCAAATGCAAAAGAAATGGTGATCTTTGATGCATCACTCCTAGAAGCAATGATGAATTCTTTTAAGCATGAACTTCAAATATTTCACAAAGAAACTCTTGTGCTAATCTAAGAGAATAATCACCTGTGAAATGATGAGAAAGAAAAGGACTAGATGGTCAAATGATTTTTTTAGGAGTAGGAGTAGCTTCAAGATGAATCTAGACATAAGAAGGTTGGATACAAAAAATAAACATCTCTCGATGAACAAGGCTCATATTCTTCACCAAAAGACTACAATTGAGATCACCACCTAGAAGAAAAAGATCTTGAAGTATGAAAGTGTTAACAACCACTACAAGAACTAGTTTAGAATGCTTAAAGAAATAAGTGATAAAGAAATTAATTTGGCAAAGGTAAAAGTGAAGAAATCACTCTAGCAACTCTAGTAAAGAGGCGATGTATGGAAATGCATCTGAATGATTTGAATGCCTATAACCAAGCCAAGATTCACCTATAGGAGTTGCAAATCAAAGAGATGACAAAATACATGAAACTAGCCAATATTCAAGATAAAACCTTGGTAATGTGAACAATGGGGAGGGTAAGAATAGAATTGAAGAAGTAGATGATTAGCTCCTACCTTGTCTATGAGATGGAGTTTAAGATTCATAGGGAGATGAAAGAAAAGTTAGAGGTAGTTAATGTGGAGCTTAAATTTCTCAAGAGAAAATTCATAGATCAAAGATTAGGTGTTGAGAACTTCGATAGAAGAATGAATAACTACCAAGAGCTATAGAATCTTGTCCATATGTTTGACTTCAAATGTAAATATTTTGTAGCCTAGTTTGTCAATATGAAAGATATGTTTTTAACATTGCCTTGCCCATGGGATATTCTAGCACTAGCTCATCTAGGTGAAGCCACCTAGATCATCTACAACTCATGTGATAAAGAAGAAAAAATAAAAGTACCTCTAGACATCTTCTATTTTTTAGAAATGATAGTAGGGCAACTTAGACCTTTAGTAGAGTAAGGATGTGATGAA
>MNCI01025135.1:151907-234371 GCA_015680685.1 Gnetum montanum | reverse complement strand
TAATACATTGTTCATTTCTTTTGATAACAAAACAAATGAGATAAAAAGACTAGCATGAGAAAAAGCTACTAATGTAAATAACTTAATATGGAAAAATTCTTTAATGGGAAGGGCCATTGGTATAAAATGATGTCTAGAAAAAGCTAAATTTAGATGTGCAAGTGGGGTTAGAAAAGGAATGGTGCAGCAATAGAGCAAATATCTTGTTTTAAAAAAGAAGATTGAAAAAGAAAAAGTACCATCAATGCTCATCCCATTATGGTGGGGTCTTGGGATGCATAGTAGATGAGTGAAAACCTAACCTCTTTCGAGTAGCTACACCCAAGCTTGAACCCAACACGACTTCAGAACAAGCACCTTGCTATCATTCAAAGTGGACACAAAAAAGATCAAAATAATTTTAGACTAATTGTAATTAACAATATTTTTGCCAAACTTCTAAGAACTATTATAGGATCTATATTTGGATGATGTGCTGACGAAAATCATGTGTAACTTGAGGCAAAATTTAAGCAAGTATCATTCTACTATATATTATATCATCACTTTAAAATATCTTACCTACTTTGTAGATTTCTCTAAGGTATATGATTAAGTCATTTGAAGCATCTTATGGAAGTGTTTAGAAAATTTAAAAGTTCCCAACACATTGTTATCTACTATCCCAAAATTTTAAAAAGAGGTATGCATTTAATTTACAAATGGGCAAAAAAAAATTTATTTAATAATTTGGTCAATGTTAAATAAAGATATTCACTTTCTCCTACTTTATTTGGCATTTTTGTTAATGAACTTGAAGAGTAGATGCATAAAATACCAAACTGAATTTGCAATTACAAATGAAAATAGAGTCTTAATTTATGTTGATGATGTTATCTTAATTTCAAGTTCAATGGAAAAATTGAGAAGATGCCTAATACTCTTGATGTCTTCTAATAACATTCAAGAATGAAAGCTAATGTTCAAAAAACTAAAATCATGATTTTTGGCATGTATAATAAGATGTACAATTTTACTAGAGAACATGAACATATGGACATAACTTCCTCTTACAAATATCTTAGCATAGAAAGCTCTTAGGATTACAAGTGAGATTAGTTGCAAATTGGTATAAAAGCTTCATTTGCTTTTAAAAAGCAAGAAGAAATAAATTTACTCTCGAGAACCAATAAGTTCCAAAAAAAAAAAAATTTGTTTGAGAGAAACTCAAAAGTGCACTTTACTAAATTAGAACCCAGAAACAGATCATAGGGATTCAAGAAAAACTAACATAGCTGGTCTTGAGGCCCATAGATGGGCCCAACATTTACAGCTTCGAGTAAACCATGCAAGCTGAACACCTCTTCAAGGGCATTGTAATCCAGGTGAATGCCGCTGCCGCTACATGTTGGTTGTTTGCTAAAAGTGTTCATGAGAATATTTAGACTAATTTTAAGAAACATGCCAATACATAAGAATTTTCAAAGCATTCCAATCTTAATGGGGTAAGAATATTTGCCAAGGTCCGGGGGTTGTTAACAAAAGTAGATACAAAATCAAAGGAATGTAAATAGCGTGCAGATTTACAGCGAGGCTTTCAGGGTGTGCCCTAGACAACCTTGCATTAGTGAACAATTGATTGAAGAGATATTGGGTGAGTTTTGACAAACAATCAGGCCGCCCCCTTCTGCAAATCCGTGAAATAAGTCCTTGCAAATTTGTAGGCAGCTGTTCAGAATAGGCAAGACTTTTAGCAGTGGATAGAATGAATGCGTAATTATTTAACTTAAAAGGGAAAACCAATATCCAGACTCTCACCTTTGGATTTAATGACCGTGTCAGCGGAGAACCTGATAACTCCAGAACTCTCACACTGTTTAAACAGAGAGTGGGAGGCATCGATTGATATGGAAAGTTGGTCCATCTAAGCATTTGTAGCGTTCGTGGTAACTTTGAAAAATCGCCTTAGCACATTCAAAAACGGAAATTAGCGACGCCCATCTAAAAACTAAGCCATTTGAGTTATCATGAACCCTAACGTTAAGGGTAGATTATCTTTTAACCGAATAAGCGGTACCTTCAATGCAATTACCGTCGAGGAACAGGAATTCCAACGAAGACATCTCACTGAATGCATCTGCAGGCCATGGCCGTGGATCTCCGTCTTCATCCACGTCTAACACAGGTGAGCTCGCATCAGTCCCATGTAAACTGAGTGCTCTTACCTTTTTTATTTCCTGAAGTTCATAGCACAAAACACTACAGTATAATCATTTCACTTGTTAAAGCAAATCCAAATACCAGGATTTGATCATAATCACCAGTCATACCGTTTTATAAATGTCCATGACATCAGCAAGACTACAATCGGATAAGATTTGTTTACTCCAATAGGATAAGATTTGTTTGACATCATCAGGACGCCACATGCGACTATAAAGACCAGGCCACGCAGATTCATCTCGAACTATGCTTCTCCCCAATTTCACAAGTATATCATGCATGTATAGAAAACCACCTTCTTTTACCTCAATTAAAAGCTTCTTCTTTAATACATCAAGAGCATATAAAAATTCTGATTCACCATCTTCATGTTTAGACTGTCGAAGTTTAAGAAGGCAGTCTACCTTCTCCCAGCGGAAAAAAGTGGCCACATCTAAAAACAAACATTTTTCCAGCTCCGTATTAAGATTGTAGTAGCTGACTGCTAATATTTTCTGCAAATCAGGGGTCAAAGCATCATTTATGGAATGGTATAAATTTTCCCAGACATAAATTTCTCTTCCATAAATTTGTTTGCTAAGTAGAGCCAATGCTAACGGCACACCATGACATTTTTCAACCATCTTATTTATTATCTCATCAAATTCATTGTTCACGTTATCAATCCCTCCAAAGGCGTACTGCAAAAATAGCTTCTTTGATGTATGGAAGTCTAGGGTTGAGATTTTGAGTGAGATCAAATTTTTACCATAATTAGCAACTCGAGGGTCATGCTTCAAAACTCCATCTTCCCTACTTGTTACAATAATGGTGCTTGTTGGCCTAAGGCAAAGATCATCTTCACCCAATATTGTACTCAGTGGAATTGTACTGTCAATGTTGTCAATCACTACTAAAATCTCTGCATTGTAAAAAAGCCTCTTGGCTAAAAGCCTCTTTGTTTTTATTGTAAGGTAACCTTCGTTGAAAATCTTACTAAAAAATTCTGTGCGGACTTCGTTGCAAATCTTACGAAAAAAATCTGTGCAGACTTTATTGATGCCATGTTTCTCTACAAGTCCTCTTGCATCTTCAATAAAGCAACTTATTTTATATTTACTGCAAATCTGATTATAAAGTTCTTTTGCAAAGGCAGTTTTTCCAATGCCTCCAATACCACTTATTTCTACTGATGTCACACCAAGCCCATTCTCATGGTATGTCATTATATCATGGATGATGCTGCTTAATTGCTCCCGTCTTCCAACTACCCTTGCAAAAGGAGGAAGTGCTTCATCTAGCTCCCATCTTGCAAAAGGAGGAAGTGCTTCATCTAGCTCCCATCTTGCAAAAGGAGGAAGTGCTTCATCTAGCTCCCGTCTTCCAACTGTAGAAACTGGTACAAAAAGAGGAAGTGCTTCATCTAGCTCCCGTCTTCCAACTGCCCTTGCAAAAGTATGAAAAGTAGGAACTTGAAAAGTAGGAACTGCTACATTTAGCCACCAACATATTCTATTGACAATGAGGATCATGCAACCTTCACTGAGAAAAAGAGAAAGGTTAGAACAGAAATCAACATGGAGATTCTCTGTCACCATATAATTATTTGAGAATAACATATTGTAATCTGTATGGATAAACTGAAAAAATATTGTATGACGCTCTATAGGCGGGCTGCAGGCTGCAAGCAAAAAGGAAAAAACCTAAATTAAAACTTTAGTGGAGCATGAAGCTCTGTAATTGCCACGGAGTATTAGTCGACTGAGAATTTAGGCGCATCGTAACGATTAAGAAGGAAAATTACTTTAAAACTTTAGTCGAATATATGCTTTGATTCACTGCAGTTGTGAAATGCTATTAGAATTGTGTGATTAAACCATAAACACAAGCCTTGAAAAACCAGCCTTAATGCCAAACCTAACCTAGATTTGGAGTCATATTTGGACCTACTCTGTTTGGCATGAATATTTAAAAATCGGCTTTCATCATGCACCAAAAGTAACGGCAAACATATCCTAACAAACAGGCAAAGATAGTGTGTTAACAGTAACATCACTTACACAGTTCCCTCGAATCCAGGTATGTCCGCAAACATGCGCAGAGCGGCTCTCCATTTGCAGATGACTTTGTTCGAGTGTGTGCGTTTGTGTACAAGCTTCTGGAAGCCCTGTCCGAAAGCTCCTTTCAAACGTCGAACTTCCCTGGGCTTAATATCATAGTAAACAGGAATCAGAATAGAGTTATGGATCAGGTACTTATCCAGCATCATCTGTAATTCTTTAAGACACCACGCAGACTCTGCATATCCACTTGACAGTATGCATACGTCCACCCTGGAACATGAGATTGCTTCTAAAATATCCTCCGAAAACCTCTCCCCACTCTGCAACTCTTCATTGCCCAGAAAGACCTTAAGTCCACTGTTCTGTAACACATCACGTAACCAATCACAGAGATCATCAAGGCCTCTGCAACTGATGAAAACATCAAACTTCTTGTTGTTGCTGCTATTCCCTTCAGGCCGCTGCTGCACATGCCGCCCCAATTTTGCTGGCCAGGGTTCCATCTTTGGCTCTTTACCTTCTCTTCGGCTTCTATTCAACGCTGTGTCTTCCATTCCACAATACTTGGAACCCTTTCATTGCCCTGTTTCAGCACCAAAGACGGATACAAAGAAAGAAACCTGAATGAATGGTTTGCACAGAAAATTCAGAAGAACACTAATGCAGCAACCAATGCGCATACATCGAACTGCTTCCTCTGGTATATATAAAATTTCTGTGTGAGGAAGCACAGCAGGAGAAATCGGACGAAAAAGTAGTTCAAGCAAATTTTCTTCGGACCTTCGTTGGTAAGCAGCAGGAACTTTCTTTCGACCCTCACCGCACATTATTACAAAAATAAAAATAAAAACAAATGCAATTCCGCGTTACAGTCGGCGTAGTGGCAAACAGCGTAGCAGCCGACGTTTCCAAGGAAAAACTGCACCAGATTTCACGCTAACGGAACATACTTTACCTCGACACTTATCTGGAGGTCAAAGCTGACGACGACAAGAGGATTATTTTATATACAAACATGTGTTTTGTTATATTCATCATCTTCGGGAACACTCATTTGTTAACGCATCGGTGAACATACTGTGAAATCCTTATGAAAAAAGTCTCGCAAAAGCAGAAAACTTTTTCTATCTACCGAGTAAACTAGAGCACTTTTATATTGCAGGGTTACAATTTCAGTCGTTCTTAACCATTCTAAGCCACTTTACCTTGCTGGAAAAATATTTTCAAAAATTGTTACCGCAATAAAAGCTCATTTTCAAATACTCCTTATCATCGGTGAAAGGCATTAGTTTTTCTACTATGATATAAGAAAAGCAATAATAATAATAATAAACATATATTGATCTAGTCTTGTGTTATAATAAAATTCACTGTATGGTGTTAGCTATGCTATTGATGAAATTTGGGTATGGTGCTAGTTCAAAGGAGCTTATTGATCTATGTGTTGTATAATAGTAATATGGAGAGTTAGCAATTTTTATTAGTGATTTAGTTCTTGGTTTTGTAGTAAAGTTACCGAGGGTACTTTTAACATAACGGATCTTGTATAAGAGGTTTATTACTACCTTCACATTTAACCTGCATCAATGATATCTTGCACATTCTATTGAGTTACCTTCATTCCAAGCCTCCACTAAGTACATTTTATGTACTTTGCTTAACTACATCTAGAACACAATAAAACAAACTACCAATAGTTGTTACTTGCAATGATGATTTTTTTAGCATTTCTTTTCTATTTCCTTTCAATTTTTGGATTTTTTTTGTATGTTTCATTAGGATTTTGTATTTGATCTTAGAATTCTCTTAATTATTCATATTATTTTACACCTTTGATGAGACATGATATCTCAGGTAGCTTCGTCGATGCATCCTTGTTGACGAAGCCCTGTTGATGCATATGTGTGGATGAAAATGCTCTTATGCATTAATGCACAAGGCATCTTAGATGTGTTGACATAGGACCATTGACACATCCTCATCGATGTATCCTTGTCAACACATCCCTGTTAATACATCCTCATTGACACATCCTTATCAACACACCTTTATTAAATGCAACTAAATGCATTAACGCATCCCGTCGATGCAATCTTGTATTTGCCTATAAATATGCAAGCACCCACTACGTATTAGGCACTGTTTGGTTATTAATGTAGCAAAATGCTTGCAATTTTATTTTGTAATCCTAGAGAATAGTCAATGAGTGTTTGCAGTGTGGATTTGAGTCAATTGTACAACATCTTATTCAAGTGGCATTGTACCTAAACACATTCCATGAATAGTAATAAGATAGAGATTGATTCCTATTCATTACAACACTTTGACTTATGATGAGCAGCGAGTTACCCCTACACCCAACCATACAAATCACAAACGTTCATGTGCGATTTGTCAAATTTCATGAACTTTGTAGTTTCTGGTGCACTAGTCTTCTAGGAAGTGAACCTTTGCTTTAAGGTCAATCATTGTCTTCCCAATTACACTTGTGACGGACACTGGTATGGTTAAGTGTAATTGAGGTACCTGATTTTTATCATTTTATATTTTATGGTTTGGTGTTCAAAGGGAGATTAAAGTAATTGGATTAATTAATTTAAATTAACTAATTAACTAATGTCTAACTAACCCTAACATAAGCATCCAGTCCTACTTTTTGTACATGTCTTGAACCCACATATCTGCTATTGGGCGACCAAGCGCTACACTACTAGGTGTACCAAGCAATAATGCTGTTGGGATTACCAAGTGAATACATGTTACACTTGAAGTGGTCATACTTATGTGTTTAATCTATCTAGCTTATCTTATTTAATTGTTTCATTAATTTAATTATGGAAAAATATTTAATAAATAATTAAAAACATTTAATAAATAATTGAAAACATTAAATGCATAAAAAATATGTAATCTATCCAAAATGTTGCAAGGATTATTAGAAAGCTCGTCTTTATTGCCGCACACACTATTGTGCTTAGGTACAACAATGCTCAAATAAAGATCCGTACACTCAATGACTCTTGTTGTAGGTACTTGGGAGGAAAATTTTAACTCTCAAATAAACAAACTGCAAAAGCTTCATTGCTAAAAAATCTCTGTTGCCATAAATGCAGTTGGTGGACGTGTATTTATAATTAAATATAGACACTACATCGACAGGGCCTTGTCAACGTAGCCGATCGAACTGCAACTCATCATACCCCCATGAATAAATAAAAACTCATCCTCAAGTTCTTTTACAAAATTGGAAAGGTATGGGATTATTGATTGACTTTTCTCAAACAAAAAAGTCTGACTGATTTGACCAAAAATGGAGTACCCATGTGTATAGATAAACACATTAGAAAAATGGTAGTGTTCAAGACAAAATTGAACACCATGACATGACTCTTCAAACTTGGACAACACGTTACTTGATGGTGTGAAGTTTGATGGAGAAGATCAGATGGTCCTAGGTGGTGGTGGCTCCTAAGGTTCTAAGGGACCTTCACCCGCTTCACGCATGGGCGGTGGTTGAGGCAGCTATGGCTATCCTACTATTGTTGCAACTTTTGGTGAGCGGGGGAAAGCATCCAACAGTGCTTTCATTTTCTTCTTCTTACTTCTAGGATCGTGCATCATCCATGCAACTTCACTAATATGGGACAAAACGAGCACATCTTAGGGACACGGTATTGCTGGAAATAGCTCCTTTGCATTGACAAACTAGGCAATGAATTGTTTGCATTCAATGTCGAATGCTTTGATTGTGTCCTTTAGCTCTTGGTAATCATTCTTCTGTTTGGCTAGGTTCTTAATAGTTGATCATTGATCTGTGAATCATGCTCTGAGAACTTTGAGTTTAGCATTCGTAGTCTCAAGATTTTTTTGGTGTCTTTGTGGTGCTTGAACTCTACCTCATAAACAAATACAAGCTAGCCACTTTTTTCTCTAACTCTGACCATGGCCATCTAGCAGTCAGCATTCCTAGGTTTGTGTAATGGAGATTGGCCAGCTCCATGTACTTTGTTATTTCTTCAATTTGTAACTCCTTTAGGTAGATCTCTACTTTATTATAGGCATCAATCCCGTCAACGATGGGCTACCAAACCTCTCTACCTTATTGGAGTTGATAGAGGGCTTTGTTTATTTTTGCCTTTGCTATTTGGATGTGTTTCTTATTGACTTCCTTTTGCAAGTGATGAGCAGCAAGTACCCCTACGCTCAACCATACGAATACAAGCGTTCTCACGTGCGATCTGGTTGAACTCTGTAGATGGACTAGTTGTGGTATCTAGACCATTAACCTTAGGTCGCAGTTCACTGTCTTCCCACCTAGACTAGTATTTATATTTTTCACATACGGTTTATTCCAGAGTGAGGTGTATGATATGTTTCTAATCTAATTCTACTCCTGAGACAATGGAAAATAATATTAACTAAGCTAAGCTAGGAGGGAAAGGGTAAGAGAATCTAATCTAGCCTAAGTGCGACGAGTAGTCGATTCCTTGATCAACCGTACACATCTTGGACCTTGTGCATGACTACCACTAGGATTACCAACCGTAGATCCAAGGTATGCCACTAGGATTACCAAGCATAGATCCCAGATACGCCACTAGGTTACCAAGCGTAGATTCTAGGTACGCCACTGGGATACCAAGCAGTCACACTTAAATGTTCGTAATCAAGTCATACTCGTTCTGTGTTCTATAAGTTTAAGGATGAGAGAGAAACTAATTGCGATGAGTAGCCGATTCCTTGACTAGCTATACACATCCGTAGATGCTCGTAATCAAGTTGTACTCATTCTGCGCTACGAAAGCAATAAATAACATTAAATAAATAAACAAACAAAGTGAATGCTGCAATGATGAAGTAATCTCGATCTTTATTGCCGATCATGTGCATGTCCAAGTACGTCATACTCGAATAAATAAACCGTACAATTACATTCACCACACTGCGGGTAGACACAAGAAAAAATCTAACTCTGGAGAGATCAAACTGCTAGAGTCTCACTATAATCTAATTCTGGGATGATCAACAAGGGAGAGCTGCTTATTTATATACATTACGGCAGACTGCGATATCACATACGCGATATCGTAGGGAAGACACAATATCGCAGTGGGATGCGATATCGCGACGGACGTGATATCATGGCCTATGCGATATCGTAGCCCATCATACCCCCACGATTGAATAAAAATTCATCCTCGAGTTACAAAGAGAATAAGCTTCATTAATTACATAGTGGATAGGTATGAGATTATTAACTAAAAGAATGAAATAAAACAATGTTGCAGTGTGGGAAGACACAACACAGAAAAATACTACAACTACTACAAAAATGTGGAACTCATGTAGTTCCTGGTGGTGGTGGCTCCTCCATGGGTGCTTTCCCTTTGTTGTTTGCTCTAGGATTGGAAGGTTGATGGCATTAGAGTATGGCCTGGAGCTTCTCCTCTTCAATCTGAGGGTCTTGTGTCATCCATGCAAGTGTTCTGATGTTTGATGGAGTCGGCACTTCCCATGGACAGGGTAGTTGCGGGAACATCTAATTAGCTTTGACGTACCATGCCATGAACACCTGTCATTCCTCTTCGTAGGCTCTAGCTTTGTCTTTGTATTCATGAAGATCTGCCAATCGTCGAGCCAAGTCGGTTGCTACATCTTTCTACCCTTGGTAGCTTGCTTTGACCATCTTGAGTTCAGAATTTGCAACGTTCAATTTTTCAACCAGCTTCTTATGTTCTACAAATTTTGCCTCATATTTGAGATGGGTGGAAGCTACGTGCTGTTCGAGCTCTATTCTCAAGCGCCCTATTGTTAACATGGCAAGGTTGGCATATCTGAGGTTTGCCAACTCCATGTATTCTATTAAGTCTTGGATTTGCAGGTCCCGATTTTTAACTCGCGCTTGGTGGGCGTAGGCCTAAGTGTCCAAGATGGCCCTCCAATCAGTGTGTTGAGCACTGATATTGTTGATTTGAGCCTTGGCCATATGGATCTCCTTCTCCAGGATTTGTTTGTACATCCCCACCTGGTCACGGGAATTCTCCTTCATCTTCTCGTGTCATTTAGCCTCATTTTTCCACGCGCTTATCTCGATTGCTGATTTCTGACAAATAGCATGTACCTCCTCCATTGAGAGGGTTCGATTCTCTCTGGCTAAATGGCTCACATCTCGGTTGACTCGAATAAATTGTTCTCATAGGTGATGAAAGTGTTCATCGAGAACATTCTTTTGTTTCTCCATAGAGGTAAACCGAAGGTTATCTACAACCAACTGTTTGTTCTCTTCTTCTAAGGCTTTGAGTGCCTTAAGGTGTGCATGGGTTTGCGCTTCTGCTACGGAGGCATCCCAAACAGCCTTCTCCTTTTCTCTTACCACCTTCTTATTCTCTGCGGTTAGCTTGGTTAATTGCTCAGTTCTGAAATTTTCAAGCTAGTCTGTGGGAACAAATTGTAGAGGATCCCGTTGTGCTGCTTGTAAGGCTACGAGCTGCTCTTATAATTTCTGCACTTCAGCTTCAGCATGCTCAGCCCTCACTTCGGATATGACCAGCTTTCCCTTGGTGGAAATGAGGTCTGATTGAATTGTTGTGACATCCTGAGGGATGTTAAACAGGGACATGAGAACTTGCCCTGTTTGAAGCAATTTGTCAAGTGCATCCTCATGTTTGGCAGGAGTCATTGAGGTTCCGACAAGAGTTTGAGAATCTCGTGCTCTTGAGAGATCTTCCGGTGGCACAACAAGTACATTAAAAGACTCTTTGATATGGTCAACAACCACTTTAGCAGCTCCCGCAGCATTTTGGTGTTGCATGACCACCACAGTGGCCCCTTCACCAGTCTCTAACTGCACCTAAAAAGATGCCGCATTTCTAGAGATCTGTTGACACCATCTTCTTTCCCCTCCTCCTGTCTGAATTGATAAGTCACCCCTTATGTGATCTAACGAAATTGTAGGCTAATCAGCATCATCAATGACGCGGAAGAGGGTTGCGTCATCACGACTTCCCCAACTAACCGTCTCAACAATGGCCCTTAGATGGCTCATCGACGGTCTGTAGTCTTGCGGTGGCAACGATTGATCCTGGTCTATGCCAGGCCCTGCTTCTTGTTTTCTACCTCTCCGAAATCATCAGTCTCCGGCTGGAAGGAAAACAGAGGCCGTGGGATCGTAGGACAAGGACAAAAGACCCTACCTTCGCCTGAGGGTGAGCTAGAATGCAATGAAGGCAGAGTACCTCGGGTGGTCCGCATGCGGATCAGACAAGGATTTCCCCGCGCGTACGCAAAGTGCTATACGCTGGGTATGCGTAAACGATGTAACGAGCGTAAACAAAGCGTGAACGGCGTAAAACAGATGTAAGCAGAGCGTAAGCGTAAATAGGTGCAAACAGAATGCGTGGGCCAAATTGACATAAAACTATAAAAGATATTAAGCAGCAAATGTAAACGAGAGTCAAAGTACAGTGCACCGGTCTAACGCAGTCGTGAGGGGACACAAGGCGGACGAAAAGCCCCGGCGTATGCATGGACGACTCAGCTGATTCGCGGGGCAGGCGGAGCGTAGAGACTGTGTGCGGCATACAGGGCTCTCCAGCGTAAGAGGGTTTCAACTCTTGTGCGCAGCATAAATGTTCTCTGCTCCGGGATTTTGCCAACCGACCTTGGTAAAGTGGAAAATCGGGGTTTTTATACAGGTTGTTACGCTAGACTCGGGATGGGCAACACGTGGCGCATTGACCGGATGCACACAATTTACAAATGTACAAGATATTACAAGTGTTGGGCGTATACGTCGGGCATATACATTGTATCAGATCACCGTATACGCTGGAGGTGCTGGGCGTTTGTGAACTTAGTGGAGATGCTGTGCCAGGCGTACATGCCGGGCGTATACGCTGAAGTATGCTGGGCGTACATGCCAGGCGTATACGTTGATGGATGCTGGCGTACACGCTGGGCGTATACGCTGATGGATGCTGGCATACATGCTGGGTGTGTACGTTGATGGATGCTGGCATACACATTGGGCGTATACGCTGATGGATGCTGGCGTACACGTTGGGCGTATAAGCCGAAGGGTGTCCACTTGCTTCAATCCTTGCTCTTTGGCGTTGTCTTCAAGCTGTCAATGGAGATCGTGTTGTCGAGTGTGTGCATCTGCAGTACCTGGGCGTGTACGCTAGGGAGTCGGGCGTCTACGCTGTGAGGGCTAGGTGTATATGCTGAAGAGTGCCAGGCGTATACGCTGAAGAGTGCCAGGCGTATACGCTGATGGATGTATACGCTGGGAATTTGGGTGTATACGCTGATGGTGTGCACTTGGGCGTATACGCTGAAGCTGCATACTTAGCCAAAATTAAGCATTTGATCTCATAAGTTACCGTGTTTGATACCAAGTGTAGCTGCGGTCGTCTGGAGTCCCGGGGACTTGCTTGGTGTCGGACAGGTGCTAAGCTCGGAATTTTGTGGTGTTTCACCATCGTTCCAAGATCAGGATCAAGTCCAACCTTCTAATCAGTGACATCGCATTGTTTCATCCCATGATGAACAACTATGAGAGTACCGTAACAACAAGGCATACGATCACTTGGCTTTTAGTACAAGGGAGGAGTGATTTTTGTTTTATGGCACTTTTCTTTTTCTTTTTCTCTCTCTCTCTCTCTTTCTTTTTCACTTTACTGAATCCAGAAAAATCACCAACCTTAAAGCATGGGTGCATGTCTTTCCAGTGGGACCCCCTAGAACAACATTTGATTTTTAGTGCCCTTTTGATTACTCTTACTCCCATTTTTCATTAGATCTACAAGGATCTTAGTACAACCACATTGCATGATAACTCCCACAGAGGTCACCAAAGAGAATCCACAAGTCCCCTTGATGTCACACCCTAATCATTCTCTCTTGGTCCATCCTTCTTCATTCTGGGTACAATGAACACAAAATTAATTTTTAAGTTTTAGAAATATCAAGAATATCACTGTACCCTTGAACAAAACCTCTTATTTGTAGAGTGGATGAGTGGGTGTAGTGGGCTCACTATTCCAAATAATTGATCACTTATGACTTAATAACATAAAACACATCTCAATTAATGATCCACATGAGTGTTTTATTCGTAGATGAGATTACTTACAAAAACATGAAAATACAAACACACAAAAAGATAAAAAGATAAAACAAAAAGTTGAAAAATGAAAAACTGAAAACAAAAAGTTGTAAAATTAAAGAAAATGAAAAATATTTATTAATCCTACTTGTTATCGAAATGGGGGGTATCCCCCATAACTAAACGGTTGAGTATGGCAAGGATCAATAAATGGAAGATAAGGATCATTGCATATTGAAAGTATTGGAACTTGGCCATACTTATCCCCTCAGGGTTCATGCACTTGATTATAATGAGCATAGTGGGGCACTTTATACAATGTAGTTCCTGGATAACGAGTTGACCCACTATGATGTTTGTGACCGTTAGATGGTATGCAAGGATTGGGTTGATACCTTCCATGGTTATGTTCATTGGGTCGTATGATTGTTGGAGTGTAAGTTGGTGGCCCTGATGAGGTTACATGAGGCATTGGGTTCAAAGGTAAGGGTGCACCACAATGTGGGACTTGTGCTGGGTTGGAAGATGCAGTGACCTCAAAATTGTGTTGTCCCTTCTTATGGCCATGTTTAAAGAAAGGACTCCTTTGATGTTGAGGAGGCCTCACACTGCTATTAGAATTAGTAGCACAAGTGTTATTCATGGGTTGTTGCGGTGGCACAAACACCTTAGGAACCGTTGGTGGCACTGTGGAAGGAGGAAAAGGATAAGAATGTTGAAAGTTAGGAGGAATATAAGATGCATAAGGTGGTTGTGTTGGAGGTATAGGTTGATAGTATTGTGGAGAATGGTATTGTGGTGAGATAGAGTATGGTGGCCTGAATGGAGAAACAGGATGTTGAACGTGATAAGCATTTGGATTTGGGAAATATGAAGGGTGCCTCCAGTCTAAGGGTGGTCTCCCCCACGACTGGGATTGTCACCACTGTGATCGAACATAATATCTCTGTATGAACCCTGGATGTAGCGTGTTTCCCCAATGCTCATGTATATGCAATAGTATTGGGCATTGGCCCTTGGGGTGATCGTACATGCATATGTTGCATTCGTACGTAGGATTGGCAGTTGAGCACTTATTCCCTTTATTATTTTTCTCTGAATGTCTACTAGTTTTTCCTGCTTCTTGGGTTCTTAAAACTCTCTCTCCAATATTGTTGATATATTCTCCACACTTTTGATGCATCCATTCCAACATCTTATTGATCTTTGCCTCTGCTTCTTTTAACGATTGTTGTATTGGCAAAGATGATGTCTCCACCTTGAGATTTGTTGATCTCTCCTTGTTATGATCATGGACCTTTGTTGAGTTAGTATTTCAGTCCCATTAATGTTTTTCAACACTCTCCCATCTAGCTAATGCTCCTTCTTCTTTTTCTACCCACTTAACAAGCTCTTGGATTTGATGGGTTTGTAGGTTGTGGAGTTGACCTTGGGCATACATTCCTAAGGTCTCCCTTGTTTCATTACGTAGCCCATCAATAATATGATACATTAGCCTTTCCTCGAAAAATCCATGGCTTGGACAATTGTTTAACAGTGCATAATATCTTTCTAAGGCCATGTCCAAGGGTTCATGTTTTTCTTGTTTCCATCCTTGGATTTGTTTCCTCAAGGCTGACACTCCTGCGTAGGTTTGATATTTTTCATTAAATACTTCTACCATTATTGACCAGCGTCGTATTGAATTTGGTTTTAACGATCCATACCATACTTTATCTTGGTCAACGAGTATCATAGGAAAGAGCTTAAGTTTTTGCCAACCGTTATCAATATTGTTCCAGTGCAGGCATTGTAGAAGGCTAGTAAATGTTGATGCGGATCTAAGTCATAGCCTCCTGCAAATTTTGGAAAGTTGTTTAAATCAAGCCTAGGTAGTCGGCTCTCTTTATGATGCCTACATGAGATTCGAACAACCTCTTGTATTTGCGTTAAGCTTGTAGTGGCTAGTGGGGGTTCATCATCATTGGGTAATTTATGTCTTCGTGTGTTGCGATGACGTTGTTTTTTTTCTTATTTATAAGAAACTCCCACTTCAGGTTGTATATTCCAATCTTCATCGTCATATAGCTCATTGGTTCTCGAATGAACTTCCTCACTAAGTGTGGCATTATGATTATCTTGTAGGAGAGACATTGTTATGAAGTTGTGTGTGAATTTAGGCATGAATTTTAATAATTATTCTTATTTCTAAGAGATATATCGTTAAGTTCTTATACAGCAACCTTGTATGATCTAACTAATCTAGATAACTAGCACCATCCCTGGCAACGACACCAATGATGAGCAGCAGGTACCCCTACACTCAACCATACGAATACGAGCGTTCTCATGCACGATCTGGTCGAACTCCGCAGATGGACTAGTTGTGGCACCTAGATCGTTAACCTTAGGTTGCAGTTCGCTATCTTCCCACCTGGACTAGTATTTATATTTTTCACGTATGGTTTAGTCCAGAGTGAGGTGTATGATATGTTCCTAATCTAATGCTACTCCTACGACAATGGAAATAATATTAACTAAGCTAAGCTAGGAGGGAAAGGGTAAGAGAATCTAATCTAGCCTAAGTGCGACAAGCAGCTGATTCCTTGATCAACCGTACACATCTTGGACCTCATGCATGACTACCACTGGGATTACCAAGCATAGATCCTAGGTACGCCACTAGGATTACCAAGCGCAGATCCCAAATATGCCACTGGGTTACCAAGCGTAGATTCTAGGTATGCCACTGGGATACCAAGCAGTCACACTTAAATGCTCATAATCAAGTCATACTCGTTCCGCATTCTAGGAGTTTAAGGGTGAGAGAGAAACTCATTGCGATGAGCAGCCGATTCCTTGACTAGCCGTACACATCGGTAGATGCTCATAATCAAGTCGTACTCATTCTGTGCTACGAAAGCAAAAAAATAACATTAAATAAATAAACAAACAAAGTGATGCTGCAATGATGAAGTAATCTCGATATTCATTGCTGGTCATGTGCGTGTCCAAGTAATTCACACTCGAATAAAGACACCATACAATTACATTCGCCACACTGTGGGCAGACACGGGAAAAAATCTAACTCTGGAGAGATCAAACTGCTAGTGTCTCACTACAATCTAATTCTGGGATGATCAACAAGGGAGGGCCACTTCTTATTTATAGACATTGCGGTGGACTGTGATATCATGTATGCGATATCGTAGGGAACATGCGATATCACGTACGTGATATCGTAGCCTATGCGATATCGCGACCCATCAACAGGCCAACCTGGTCATTCTAGTGATTCTTTACTTTTTCAAACTTAAGAGCCTCATTCTTTTAGGTGGCGATCTTGATGGTAAACTTTTGGCACAAGGCATGAACTTCCTCCATTAATAAATTTTGATTCTCTATGGCCAATCTCCTCAATTCAGTGTTCACCTTGGCAAGTTTCTCCTATTATTGATGAATATATTCTTGCATTTGTTCCTTCAGGGCATCAACATTGTGCAAATGATAATTATGTGTGGTCAAAGCATTTTTCTCCTGGTGCATCTGAGCCAAGTCCTTTTGGATTGAATATGCTTTTATTTCTTCTATGGACTAGTTAAAAATAGCTGTTACTACCTCCTCCTTAGCCTTCTTAAATCATTCTTGAAGATATAGGAAAGCTTCATCTTTTATTACTGCTGGGCTGAGGATTACAAGATTAGTAAGGCAGGCACGTAGTTTAGCAACCTCTATGGCCAAACATTGATTTTGTTCTTGAGCCGTTTCAAGTTGCCCCTCCAAAATGATGCACTTCCCCCTTGCATCCAATAGCTCCGACTGGGTTATGGTGATGTTTTCTAGAAAATCAAAGATGTCTGAAATCAATTCCTTGGTCCCCACCAATCGATCTAGCAATTCTTCATGTTGGGCTATGTTCAACTTCTTACTAATTATGATTGTGGATGTCTGCACATCTCAAAGTGCAGATACATCTAGTACAAATTCCGCAGTGCATTTAGGGCTTCAGCAACATAATCAACAACAACTTTAGCTACTATTTCTTATCCTTGGTACTGCATCACTAGGATAGTTGCCCCTTCGCCTTCCTTCAAATGCACCGAGAAGGTGGCGACATTCCCAGAGATTTCTGGGAATAGATGATGTTCATATAAAGACACTGTCACCTCTCGAGCATTACGATCCAACGTCATAGGAAACTATGTTCATTGGCTAGAGAAAATTGGTCCACCCTCTCCATTTTGATGACTATTCAACCCACCTCATTAAGTTGACTCATTGCTAGCTAGTATATAGATGGATTCACACCACACATTCCTACACATTGCTCTTATTCACTTAAGATTTATTATTGGATTTTGTGCAAGTGCTCAATGGTTACATAGGCCTCTAGTGTTGTTTCTTGAGTGGGCAATGATGGTGGCTACTCCTCTTCTTAAGTCATCATTGGCATCTTATCTTTCATGATCTCAAACCATGAGGCCAAAGGAGCATGCCTGATTATATCATTGGAGTAGTGGATGATACTTGCTCTTTTGCAAAGTTCTTAGATGAGACATGGAAAGGGTAGGGTTTTTCTTCCACGCTCATTTTCCTTGAAATTCTTCTCGATCTTTAAGTAGATCAATTATGAAGATTGATGGAAAATTTTCTGCTTAGAGTATCACATGCTTGGGTAGAGAAAGTGGTCATCTTACTTGGCCTCATTGTTGGATTGAGGTAATAGGCCGCAATTTTGAAATAGATTCACTTCACTAGTGTGAGGACACCATACTCCTTACGGTCAACTCCATAGCACTGCTAAGTCCACTCCTCCTTAGCCTTGAGATAACCTTTCATTGATAGTTCTACCAACTGAGTCTCGATGTTAGGCAACCCGAGTGCCTACACGATAGCTTTAGCTGAGTAGGATACTTGAATGTCCTTGATCTTGATAGTGGATCCTATCTTTTTATTACTCTAAAAAAGATATGTCTCTCCCATGTACCACTCTCCAATGGATGTAATGATTGACCACATGGGACAATTTTGCAGTTGAGTCTTGACATCTGTTAGAGATTTTTCTAAGAATAGTCTGAAGTTGATTTCCTAAAGAACTAATCATTGGATTTCTTGGGACCTAATAATGTCAAGGAAGGCTTGAGTCAAAGTGACTTCAAGCCTTGGTGTGGGTCCAAACATTTCTCCTCATTGTGATTGTTTTGTGGATACTTCTTCTGGAATCTGTCGAACAAATTCCACTTCGAGCTCCTCATGAAGAGGTCCCATTGCATGGGTTGCCTCTAGCAGTTCTTGGACTCATTCTTGTTGGCCCCTTCCAACTCTAGGCTACTTCTCCCTTGGTTGAGTGGGTTCTCCTTCTTATAGGCATTTTAGTTTTGGTACCATCTATAATCACAATGAGACCATGGATTAGCAGTTATTGTGTAACTTAAAGCAATTGGGATACCTTTATCTCTTAAGGATAGTTACACTTGGCTAAGTTGTAATTATGGTTGATTTGATTATTTTGATTATTATTTGATTTATATGTTTTTAGTAATAATTCATCCTAGAGGTTGTTGAAAGGGTTAACTTTTGAAAAAATTGATGTTTATATATTGTTAAGGTTATTAACCCTTTGGGGGAGTTAGAAAAATTTTCATCAATTTTTGATCGAAAACCTTAAGGTTTGCAACCCCCATGATAAAGAGCTTACCTTTGGTAAGTGAAATGTTGAAGAACAGAGTGATTGGACAAACAATTGGGAAGTTAAGGGCTCTAGAAGGTTTTGGGCTCTAAAAAATTGCAAAACTCCACGCGTGTTATGAGGCAAATGTTAAAAATTCCTAAGTGCACGATAGTATATATAGGGTTTATGCATTGCATCAACGAGGCCTTGTCGACGGGGCCTCATTAATGTAGTCAATTGCATCGATGAGGTCTTGTCAACACAGTTGTTGACCATTGTAGATGACCATTGACTTTGGTTAAACTTACAAAATACAAGAATTTTTCTAATGAAATTGGGATCAAATCAAAACTCAAAAGGCTAAGAATAATATGAAAACATGAGAAGAGGCTATTAGAGCTCATAAATTTGGAAAAAAATAGAGAAAAATTGATTCAGGGAATGAATGAAATATAAGGTTAAGAAGCACTAAGTGGAATACTCAATGGAATATGTGAAAGATGGGATTGTGACAATGTCGAAGGTAAGGGACCTTAACTAACCAAACCAAGAGCTATGTAAATGGGTCCTCCCCATAGTAGGATCATGCCCTTGTTACCCTTGCATAACCTCAACTAAGGAGTCCATGGGTCCCATAGTCAATTTAATGATCATGAAAAATTAAGGACCAACCAAAAAGAATCTATCCAAAAATTCAAACACATCAAACCAAGACATAGAGCATAACAAAGAACCCGACAGCAAGGTGAGTTATGGTAGCATGGATGGATGATATAGAAGGTGGAATGGAGTTTCAAATTAAGGTCATAAGAAGTTCCTTGTGAAATTTGTGTTTAAAATGACCTGAGAAGATCCATCCTAAATCCAAACCAAAACCAACCACTTTTAGTGACTTCGTATCGCCACTCTAAGATCAATTCACCCACACGAGACACGAGAGTGCTTCCATAAGACAACCACTATTTCATAAGGAGAAGAAAAGAGAGAAGTAGGAAGTGAGAGAGGGCCTTAGTTAGAGATGAACTTTAGGCATAGGTGCATGTCTTTCTAGTCTCATAACCAATGCTTGTAGCCTATTCATTTATTCAAGGGATGTACTTTGAATTCTTATTATTTTTCTTTTGAAATAGGAAACACACTATGCAAGGACTTATTTGTTTATTATATCCAAGGGGTGTGCCTTGAATTCTCATCATTTTTTTTTGAATTTTTAGATGGGAACCACACTATGCAAAGACTTTATTTGACTTTCTATTAGTGGTTGGAATGGAATGGTAAGAAGTCCATGAAAAACACTTAGGAACTTAAGTAAGTAGAAGAGTACAGAGAGTAACGAGTCCCCTTGAAGTCACACCCTTTACAAACCTTTGATTCCTTCCTAATTCTAGAACTACCAAGGTCACCAATTGATTAAAATGTTTTTTAATGGAAGGGATCTCAAATTCCCAGAACAAGGAAAATCATAGAGTTTATTGGATGGGTGGATGACATGGACTCGCTGCCTATTCCATGAAAAATAAACCATGTCAAATTCATCAAACATCAAAATTCAAAAATAGAAACTAGACATTGACAATCACAACATTAAGCACAAACCATCATTAGTAAACAGTAATAGCGACATTGTGTCTTATGGTAATAAAGCAATTTTATTAGCAAAAATGAGGAAATATCACACTTGAACAATATAAAACAAAGTAAAAAATATAAAAAGTGTAAAATAATTAAGGCCCAAAAGTACTAACAATGGCGGAAAAGAAAAAAAAATTGAAAATCAAAACTCAAAAATTTGTAAAATCAAAAATGTGGAAAACAAAAAGTAGAAAAACTGAGAATTTATATGGAGTTTTAGCATGAATGGTCATCCCCCCACAACTGAGTTGGAAGGAGGAGATCCAAAAAATGGAATGTGGTTGTCTATCCATTGAGGCGGCAGTTACACTAGCCTGTCTTGGTTCAAGGAAAGGTTTTACTTATTAGATATTGGCCAACTACTTTTTATTTGAGCTTTTAGTCTTGTAGATCAACATGGCCCCAAAGGGAAAAGTCTGATCAAATTATATAAGGTCCCTTCTACAATGTTTAAAATGTTTTCTTTTGGGGTACATGTGTGGAGTTCCAATAGAGGATCTTATCTCATGGTTGAATTTTTACCTTTCATATTCTTAGGTCATGACATTAGTTGCTTAATGCCTTGTGCACCTCATTCAAAAATAGGGCCACTAATCTATTTCCATCTAGCATGTTTAGGTTAATCAATCTTTCTTTTTGTACTAGACTTAGATCAAGATTTAGATCATAGGTTGTTGAGAGTGTACAAAGCTTGGATTGAATTAGGAGCATTGGAAGCTTTCCATACACCAACTCATAGGGAGAGTAGCCAATAGGAAGTTTCCATGTTGAATGATAAGCCCAGAGGACATCGTTAAGTTTTGTACTCCAATATTTCCTATATTTGCTAATGGTCCATGTTAGTATTCTTGTGATCTCCCAGTTGGTTACCTTTGCTTAACTGTTGGCTTAGGGGTGATAGGGTGTTGTTAATTTATGTTCAATCCCCAAGTGTTGCATTAACTTTCTAAAAGTGGCATCTATGAAATGAGTTACATGATTAAGAATTAGTGAATGTGGCACCCAAAACCTATTTACAATATTTTGTTGTATAAATCTAGTAGTAGTGGATGATGTACAATCGAAAACGGCTACTACTTCTACCCATTTTATGTAGTAGTCGACTGCTGATGAGTGGCAAGGTACCCCTACACTCAACCATACGAATACGAGCATTCACACATGATCTGGTCAAACTCCGTGGATAGGCTAGTTGTGGTATTTAGATAGCTACACGTTGATCACAGTTCACTGTCTTCCCACTTAGACTAGTATTTTTTTTTGTCACATATGGTTTAGTTCAGAGTGAGGCATATGATGTGATCCTAAACTAGTGTTACTCCTAGAGACAATGGAAAATAATCTTGATTAAACTAATAAGCAATAGGAAATGAAGTCTAAGCTAGCCTAAGTGTGATGAGCATCCGTTCCTTACTCATCTGTACACATCTTGGACCTCGTGCACAACTACTACTGGGATTACTAAGCGTAGATCCTAGGTACGCTACTAGGTTACCAAGTAGTCACACATAAATGCTCATGATTAAGTCGTACTCATTCCGTAGTTAACAAAAAGAATAGTAAATTATGGTAAAGAAATATTAACTAAGAAAATAATAAATAACAATAAAAATTAAATAATTAAAACTAAGTGAATGCTACAATGATGAAGCAATCTCAATCTTTATTGCCGATCATGTGCATGTCCAAGTACATCACACTCGAATAAAGGTTTCGTACAATTACAAGCATCACACTGCGGGCACGCACATGGGAAAATAGTCTAACTCCTATGGAAACAAACTGCAAGGGCTTCGCTACAACTACTCAAAAAGATGCCTAAGTGTGGTAGAAGCACACTTATTCATAGGCTAGAAATAGACTTTGCATAAACGGAGCTGCATCGACGCATGGGTGGATGCGTCGATGGGGCGCTTCGACTCGACCACATATACGGGGCCCCATATATGTGGCCTAGTTAACGCAGCCTTGATATCGGGGGTCCAATAACATGAGTTAGACCTCGTGTCTTGTATTAGGGTTCCGATAACAAGGGTTTGATAACAGGACCTGATAGACCATGATTCATCAATTGCTATGATAATATATGCCTTTCCATTAGACATGGGTGTGATGGGACTCATGAAGTTCACGCCCCATATGTCAAAAGTTTCCAATGGTTGAATCCACTATTGAGGATATTTCATGCAAGTAGTCATGCCTCCATCTTGTTGAAAACATTCACAAGACTTGATGAACTAGTGGACATCCCTAAAGGTTGTAGGCTAATAGTATTCTACCATCAAGATTTTTATGGTTGTGCATCTCCCTACATAGTGGCCTTCGCAAGGCCCTTCATGAGCATCTTAGAGAAGGCATAGTTAATATTTTTTAGGAACACACCAACAAATTAGGCCATCTACACACACCTTGTAGAGGTGTCCATTGATTTCCATAAAGTATTTAGCTTGATGAAGAAATTATTGCCTCTTTCAAAAGTCAAGATCCTATGGCATCTCTTGAGTGAGAAGATAAGTAAGGATACCATTATACCATGTTGTTTTTGCTAGCGTTTGTTCACTTATTGCTCCTATAAAGAGGAGTTCATCTAGAAACTGGTTAGATATTAGGCTCTCCTCCTCTTTATTATCCCATCTTAAGTGAGAGAGGTGGTCAGTGGTCACATTCTCAATCCCTTTTTGATCTACCATCATGCGATTGAATTCCTATAAGATCATGAGCCACTGTATGACATGAGGGCTCACTGTTGGCTTGTTCATGAGAAAGCAATGGTTCATGTGCACAAATACTTTGAACCAAGCACATAGTTCTTGAACTTTTCAAGAGCATACACCATTGTCATTAGTTCTTTCTTCGTGGTGGTGTAATTTAACTATTCTCCCTCAATGTTTCAACTTCCGCAATGGATGTAGTATGGTCATTTCTTACCATCCATCAATGTGAGCATTGCTCCCAAGGCATAGTTATATGCATTCTTCATGATGTGAAAGGGTTTAGACTAGTCTAGTGCTCGTAGGATTAGTGTTTCTAAAAGTTTCTCTTTTAACTGTTGGAATGCACATTCACATTCCTTAGTCTAGATGAAAGGTGCATCTTTCTTTGTAAGTTCTACCAATGGTTTTGCGATCTTAGAGTTAATTCTCTATGAATCATCGATAGTAGCAAATGTGTCCAAGGAAGGACCAAAAATATTTAACTATCTTTGGTTGGCATGTTATTCCTTGGATGATCCTTATCTTTTTTGGATCTACCTCAATCCCTTTTTGTGAAATTCAGTGCCCTAGCATAACGCCTTCTTAGACCATGAGATGGCTCTTTTGCTAGTTGAGCCATAAGTTTGTTTCAACACATCTCTTCAATAGTTACTCAAGGTGGTCCAAGGCTTGCTCAAATGTAGCTCCATAGGTGGAAAAGCCATCAATGAAGACTTCCACACCACTACCAATCTATTGTTGGAAAATACTAAGGATCAAGCATTGAAATGTTGCAAGGGCATTGCATAGATCGAATGACATCTTACAATATGCAAAATTCCTCCAAGGATTCATGAATGTTGTCTTGGCTTGATCTTTTGGCATAATTTGGATTTGGTTATAGCCACTATAACCATCCAAGAAGCTATAATAACAATTCCTAGATATGGTATCCAACACTTGATCCACAAATGGCAATGAAAAATGATCTTTAAATGTTGCCATATTCAACAACCTAAATTTGATGCAGACCCACCATCTACCACCCTTCTTCAGCACAATTATTAGTGGGATAACCCATCCACTATTCATGATGGAATAGATGAACCTCACCTTGAGGAGTTGTTGAATTTCCTCTTTGACGATCTACTTCAATTTGGGGTTTAGTTGCCTCTATGGTTGCCTTCTAGGCTTCATGGTCAGGTCAATGTAAATGCAATGTTGGCATATCCCTGGATCGATTCTTTTTAGCTTAGGATATGATGAAGCAAAGGTTGTTGGCCATTTGTTAACCACATTTAACAACTTTTCTTTTTGTTTAGGAGTAAGGTTGGCATTAATTATGACCAGCTTACCATTGTTTAAAAATGCATATTCCATACTGTCCTATAAAGTTTTTAGCTCTAGAGGTTCTTGCTTGAAGTTATCAAGGATTTTCATCTCTCCTCAATAGGTATCATCATCTTCGTTAGAGAATTGGGAATGCACTTGTTTAATTTTATCCATGCCTTCAACATAAGCACATCTTAGGCTCTCAGTTAGTTTGATGCATAATGTGTTGCTATCTGAGTTAGCTATCAACTTATGGGTGCCCACCTATTTTTTGGCTGTTGTTTATAGACACCTTTGAATATTAATTTCTTGTGCACACTGATTGAATGCTTTAATGTATGTACTTTTGATGGACCAAATATTTTACATGCAATTACACCTGTTATCGATGTATGTGATGCATGAAATACGCTTCTTCTCTATCTTGTCCAATTCATTTTCTTTGGATATTTCCAAAGAGAGGTCCCTTATGCCAATATGTGCATTGATTGTGCTTAACCAAGCTCTTTCCATAATGATAGGAAAGTTACTTTTGCAGTTTTCAACCTTGATCACCAAAAAATTAGCAGGATAGGACCACCCACAAACTATGGTCATAATGTCCTCTACTAATCCTAGAGGGACAGTAATTGACTAATCTACAAACACTAGATAGATGTTTCTCTTCTTGAGAGGTTGTAGGTTCCAGGCCTTGTACATGTCATGGGAGATGAGATTAACTTGGAACCAAAGTTAAGAAGAGCTTTGCATGGCTCAGGTCTAATGATCTATAGGTAAATGAGTGGACTTATTGGATCAAATCATTCATGGGAAGAATGTTAGCCTTGATCTAGTCAAAAACATCATGAGTTAGCATTACACTATGAATTCGAGATGGCACTTGGTTTGAAGAACATTCAAAGGTATTTGATATAGAGGATGAGGGTATTGGAGATATAAGATGATCGATTGGACTAGATTGTGAGGGTTGAAGAGGATTGCTAGGTTGGAAGAAGGGTCTTTTTCTAGATCGATTTACTAAACCACTTGGTTGGAAAGCCGGTTGTGAATGTACAACCCTCATAACATTTCATTGTTGTGGTTGTGGAGGAATCTCATCCTACATGGATGGAGCAGGAGGTAACTCAGTTGAAGGTGGAGCTGTGTGTGCAGACGAATGTAGAGGAAGGTATGGATATGGGTTTTTCCCTCTAGTAGATGGTGAATGTGTTCGGTAATACTTTAGAGGGTAATAGTGATGTTGAAATGAGGTATTACTTGTACAAATTCTTGGATAGAAAAGTTGCTAGACATAGTACCCGTATGGATCTAGTTGCCTATAAGGGTACCATTGCCTTGGCAATGTCATTCCCCATGATTATGGTTGGTACCACTGTTGGTATTGTTCATAAGGTTGTGGAGGAGCTCCACTTGGGTAGTAAGCTTGTTGTTGCTCATGTAACTACCTTGGATTGCCTTGAGGATAAGGCAATCATCTATGTGCTTGCCTACGTGTTAGTCGAGGATCTAATGCATACATTCTAGACTTTTGTAAGTGTGACACTATAGGGAAACAAACCTTTGGATGTTCATATTGACAAATGTCACAATCAATTTCATTATCAAGGTTGGATTCCACAACTTCCTCTATGGCAATAGCTTTATCCTTACCTCTTTAATAGGCACATTCAGCTTCTTTTCGCCTCTTGCAGTTATGATCACTATTTTTCTCTTTGGATTTTTCAACAATCTTTAGAGCAGTTTGAAATTTCTCATCCAAACAGTCCCATAATTTATCAACCTTTACCAAAATATCCGAAATAGACTTTTGGATGGGCAAGGTTTTTCTGTTCACCACTTTATTGAGTAGCGACTCCTCCTTGTCACAAAATTGAACCTCCCATTTCCTGATAGAAGGGTCCCTATTATGCTCTTTTGCACCTTCCATTTTTCATAGCTCACCTTCTTCTTTTTCCACCTAGTTAATTAGCCTTTGGATCTAATGAACTCTCAATTTAGACAATCTTCCTTAGGCATACACCCCAAGAGTTCTTCTAATTTTAGCTCTAAGCCCATCTATGATGTGGCGAAGTTGTTCCCTCTGAGAATAACCATGGCCAAGGCATCGATGTAAGAGTGAATAGTATCTACCCATGGTGGCATCCAAAGGTTCATGTGTTCCCTATTTCTAGCCTTGGATTTGGCTTCTTAGATTAGACACTTTAGAGTATGTTTGATTTTTTTCATTAAATAGCTCTAACATGGTACTTCATCTACGGATAAATTCCAACTCCAAAGAGTAGTACAAACTTTCAAATTCTTTGATGAGTGTCCTAGGGAAGAGTTTGAGTTTCCACCATTCATTTTCTATGTTTTGTAAGGCACAAGCGTCATGGAAAGCTTATAGATGTGTCTATGGATCAGAGTTGTATCCCCCTCAAATCTTGCAATATTGTTCATCTCTAAGCACTTGATCCAACTATCTTTGATATGCCTGGTTGAAATTCTAACTACCTCTACAATGTTAAGCATATTTCGAGTCACTAATAAAGGTTCATCATCATCACTACATTGATGATGGTTCTAGCCACCCCTTCGTTCTTGGTGGCCTTCATGATCATTGTTGTCTCATTGGTCACCTTCATTGCAATTATTTCGATGAAAACTTTTATGAGAACCATCAAATGAAGAGGAATGTTTGGAATTGAGTGAAAAGGATGGAGAGGAAGGTGGACTATCATCGCCATTACTTTTTTGCTTATTATGGCCATCATTCTTAGATCCCTTACTATTGTGATGCCCAAGTTTCTACCTTGGCTATCACTTTTTCCTGAACCTACTTTATGAATAGTGGATTGTAGGTTTAGGTTCGCACCCTCGTCATCAATAATAGGGGGTGGAGAATCTTCATGTTGAGAACCTTCAAAGGGAGGATCCTCATTGTCATCTTGATCTAGTAGGAACAAGGGATTAGTGAAATGTTTCCCCTTCATAGCCTCATGAAGGTTCTCCTGATGTTAATCTCACGTACATTGTGTTTCAGTAGGATAGTCATTTTGAGTGTCATAACCATTCACAATGTATTCTTTGTGAAGATTAGCAATGTCCAACTTCTTAAAGGTTTGAAATTGCATCCTAGGCACAGATCGATCGGGGGGCAAGACAATGTTGCTTTGCATATCACGCCATCGCAATTGTTCATTCTGATGTAGGATGAAGGTGAAGTCTAGTACATACTCATTCGAATGAGTATATACCATTTTACACTCCTGTGGAACTGATGGTTTGACATCTTTATGCTTGTAAGAAGAAGAAGACATTTTTCAAAACAAAATAAAATTATCAATGTTCTTTTATAATTCTATGTATAGCTAGAATGATATTGACCTTAAGGTTCATACAACGATATTAATGGTATTCACTTAAACCGAAATAGTGCACGTTTCAACAAGCAAAGTCCCTCAACAATGGTGCTAATGATGAGCGACAAGGTACCCCTATGCCCAACCATGCAAATCACATGCACTCACACGTGATCTAGGTGAATTCCATGGACTTTGTATTTTTTGGTGCACTAGTCTTCTAGAAAGTGAATCTTTACCTTAAGGTCAATCGTTGTCTTTCCAATTACACTTGTGATGTACACTGGTATGATTAAGTGTAATTGACGCATCTAATTCTTATCATTTTATAGTTTATGGTTTTGTGTTCAAAGGGAGATAAAATTAATTGGATTAACTAATTTAAATTGACTAATTAACTAATGTCTAACTAGCCCTAACATAAGCATTCGGTCCCACATTCCGTACACATCTTGAACCTACATATCTGTTGCTAGGTGACCAAGCACTATGCTACTGGGCATACCAAGCAATAACACTGCTAGGATTACTAAGCGAATATGTGTTATGCTCAAAGTGGTCGTATTTATGTGTTTAATCTATCTAGCTTATCTTATTTAATTGCTTCATTAATTTAATTGTGGAAAAATATTTAATAAATAATTAAAAACATTAAATGCATAAACAAAATATTTAATATACCTAGAATGTTGCAAGGATTATCAGAAAGCTCATCTTTATTACCGCACACACTGTCATGCTTAGGTACAACAATGCTCGAATAAAGATTCCTACATTCAATAACTTCTGCTGTAGGTACTTGGGAGGAAATTTCTAACTCTTAAATAAAACAATTGTAAGAGCTTCATTGCTAAAAAATATTTTTTGCCATAAATGTAGCTAGTGGATGTGTATTTATAGCTGAATACAGACACTACGTTGATAGGGCCCCATCGACGCATGATACAATGCATCGATGAGGCCTAGTTGACAAGGCCACGTTGATGAGGCCTTGTCGAGATAGCCAACCGAACTATGACTCATCAACTTAGAATAGATTTACTTTCATTGTAATTTAATTTTTTATGTACTTAGTTAACATTTACATTTCCATGCATGTTAATCAATTGGTAGAATGAGCACGATCTTTTTTGAGCATAAACACATATTCACTTTACAATCCCAACAATGTTATTGCTTGGTTTGCCTAGTAGAATAATACTTGGTAATCCCAACAATGGATACATAAGTTTAGGATATGTATGACAAGTTGGGAACAAACACTCATTATCCTTAGGCTAGCTTAGAATTTATCTTCTTGTCATGAATTAGATTAAATAATTAATTTTGATGTTATTATTAAGGTTAGTGTAAGACCCCAACAACATCATAATCATATGTCTAACTCTGGACTAAACCATACATTGTAAAGCTACCACTAGTCCAAGTGAGAAAACAATGGCATACCATCAATGTTTTACAGTCTAGATACCACACTAGTTCCATCCACAAAATTTTCCTAGATTGCACATGAACACTTGTGATGCATATGGTTGAGCATAGGGAGTACTTGTCGCTCATCATTGGTGTCATTGTTACGAGTGGTGATAGTTATCTAGATTAGTGATATTATAAACAATCATTGTAAAAGCATTAACAACTTATCTTTTTTAAAAAATAATATTTTAAGTCACACACATTATCAAATTAAAACATGTCTCCTTCACATAGAATTGATAACCCATCACATGATGAGAACACTAGTAGGAAAAATGGTAGGATCTATATTGAAGAGAACTAGAGTGAATTACTAAATGCAAGGGTCTCATATGCTCATTTAGATCCTTACTACATTCAAAGACTATGTTCAATTGATGTAGAAAACCCTAGAGGAGATGGAACAAGTCCTAAAATGAGGGCCTCAAGGCCTAGGGCCTTCTCCAAACCTAGAAAATATGAATCAAGGAACCATAGGGGAAGATATAGAAGCCATGGGAATTCCCACTTCACCATCTTCCTCTTCGTCTTCAATGTTTAGTTTTGATGAAGATGAACATAGATATAGAGATAGAGATACACTAAAGTGTCAAGATGATGATAGAAATAGAACATAAAGGCAAGATAAAAGACATCAAAGTGAGCATAGATGAGATCATCACTATTAGATAAATTAAATTAGAGATTATCATCATGACATGTCTAAGGAAGATGAACCATTTTTGGCTGCTAGGAGCATGATACAAATTAGCAAGGTAGTTCAAATACCTCATAAGCATTAAAGGAAAAGCTACATTAAATGGCTTGATATGAATAACATTCTTAAATTTAAGGGAGGCTATAATTTTTATCCCCTACATCATTTACAAGCCTTCCATGATGCTTGCACCTTACAAAATATTAAATGTATGTGGCAAAACCTTAAGCTTTTTCCTATAACACTAATAGAAGAAGCTGAAAGTTGGTATAGATTGTTAGAACCAGATTCAATCCATCGATGGTCCACAATGCCAATCTAAGAAAACAAATCCAAGGGTGGAAGTAAGAAAACCATGAATCCTTGAATGTAGCCTTGGAAAAATACTATTCCCTACTACATAGATGTCTAGGCCATATTTTTTCTCAAAAAGAACAACTTCTCTGCATCATAGATGGGCTTCATAACAAAACAAGAGAGACCCTTGGGATTTATGCCCAAGGATGGTTATTAGAATTGAAAGCCTATCAAATACAAAGGCTAGTTCAATAGGTGGCAAAAGAAGAAGGAGAGCTATGTAAAAGGGAGAGTGTAGAGGAATATAACTAGGATCCAACTCTTCACAAAAAATATGTCCATATTTATGATTAGGAAAAAGAGGCAACTCTTGATAAGTTGATTTCACACAAAACCTTTCCAATACAAAAGTCTATTGCTGAGATGGAAGCAAGCATAGATAAGATGTGTGAGTTGATGAATGAAAAAGTTACAACTTGAAAATTATAGAGAAAAAAGTAAAGAAAAAAAGTTTAAGTGATCAAAACAAGAAGAGGAAAAAGAACAAGAAAATAGATAAGGACACTTATCGACAAAAAAGAAAATTAGTTGTGGTAGAAGAGGTTACAGACTCAAATACAAAGAAGGATGGCGGATGTAACATTTTTAAATATGAACATCCAAAGGGCCATTGCCCATTTATGTTACATCTACAATAGTTTAGGGTTTTTTCTTTGAATCCCAAGTTCATAGAAAAGTAAATGCCTAGAAGATTATCTTACTTACAAGGTAATTATGGGTAGTCTTACAACCAATACTACTATCCAAGTGGGACTTCTTATCAACCTCAAAACTACTATCAACCATAGTGGCAAAACCCACAATTATGGAGGATGCCATCAATAATCTAGCAATATCCTTATTATCAGCCATATCCTTATGGATACTATATTCAACAATCTATTTTTCCAAATGGTCCTACCTCCTCTACCTCAAATCACCACTACTACTCTCTTGAAGATCATCAATCTACAACATCTCCTGTGGGATCACCAGCTCGTACCTCTTATCCTCTATTACACCCTCAATATTGTCATACTTCCCTCCAACATATGTCACCCCTAATAATGTAGGAAGGATTGGCATCACAACCTTAATAGAAGAATGCCACTTGTGCTATGAGCATAGAAGTAAATGATCATGTTAGTAGATATCAGCAAAAGTCTTAGAAACGTTCTTTCTTTAGGACAATTTCCACACATATGAATAAAACTAGTAAACCTACTAGCCCATCAAAACTAGCATAAGGACAATTTGGTGCAACCCCTGTCCTCACAAAGATAATGTCTCCTAATCCTACATAAAGGCCAACAACCATTACCACTCTAACACAAACCACAAAAGATGAACCTATCAATGTGGAGAGACAAAAAATTCCATGCATTACTAATACTGATAAAGGGTGTACTTGTAGGTCAAAAGTGGAAAGTGTTAACACAATCCCTATACCAATCCACAACAAACTTAAGGAACAAGTGTATGTGCAAAACCAAGTCTACACAATAGCCACTAAACCAAAAGATACCTAGTGGCTCGAAAATGAGCATACAAAACCCTTGAAAATATGCATGGAAACATCCAACCCACTTATTAGTTCATCCTAAGAAAATGAACCAAATAAAGAACTTAGAGAATAACATCTTACACTTTGACTATACACCAACAGAATATTTTAAATAAGGAGACATAAGAACTAAAATAGAAAATAAATAAGAAAACATGTATGGACCCCTTAAAAAGAAAATGTCTTCTAGTCTAGCTAAAGATATGTCTCCAAATGATCAAAATGTGATTATCATCACTATTAAATGTGTTACCAAGTGAAATTTTAAATCATTATAGATGACAAATTGGAAACTTATGGTTTATAACCAAGGAAATGTGCAGTCCATTTTCTGAATGCTTGCCCATGAGTTTAGCCATGGAGGAGATGCTTCATCTTAAGTCAAGAACTAATAAGTGCATTTTCACTTTTTTGTTTTACAATTTTTTATCCTTTTCCTATTTCTTTAAAAAATTTCAAATTCTTAATATGTTTTCTATTTCATGTTATTTTTCTTTTCTTTATAATTTTCTATTTTATTGAGTCATTTCCTTTATGTTTTATGAATGTCTACTATGTCTTTATTAATAAAGATATTGTCAATCATGATGCAAAAATCAACACTATGTGTTGGGTCTTGGTCCTACGCTATCAAGATGATTAGATAACTAATTGTGTAAAGTAGTGAGACCACATCATCCATCCCTCAAATTCTTTAAATAAAAGGTCTTTATCATGAAAACAATATAGTTCTTCTTACATGAAACTAAAATTAACTAATGATCACTGTATCTTGAAGAAAAGGGAAAAAGACCAAGTGGGAATGACAAAGGATGTGACCTCAAGGGGATTTGTTGGGTTTTCTTTTTGAATTTCTTCTTGGGGTCTATGACTCCTCATGGAACATATCATCATTCCTATCATTGTCTAATAAATACTAAGCATGTCTTTGAAAAAAGAAAGAAGAATAAAAGAAGAAAGAGAAAAGAAGGGAGAAAATTTAAAAAAAAAACAATGAGAATTTCAAAGCACACCCCTTAGACATAATAATGGATTACAACTTCTAGTTATGGGGCTAGAAAGACATGTTACCCATGCCTATAAGTACCCCTCTAACTAAGGCTCTTACTTCCTTTCTTCTTGATAAGTTGCATTGTTGGACCACATTGACGAGATGTTGTTGATGCAGGGTTTGACCCGTTGATGTGTACCCATCAATGGACAACCTATTTCCACCTATAAATATGTAGATACCCTTTGCATTTATGAAAAATTTTTCATAGTTGTAGCAAAGCACTTGTAGTTTTTCCATTTGAGGGTTAGAATATTTTTTGAGTGCCTATAGTAGAAGTCAAAAGAGTGTACATATCTTTATTCAAGCACTATTGTATGTGAGCACTTCACTATGGACAATAATAAAGACGAGCTTTTCTAATAAAACGTTGCAACACTTAGAGTAGATTAATTGTTTTCTTAAGCATTTAATATTCATATAATATACTTTAATTCTTTTGAGTAATTAAGCAATTAATTAATTAATTAATATAGATTAAATAGCAAACATAAGTATGACCACTTCTAGGATACACTTAGCGCTTGATAATCCTAGTAATGCTTAACATTTGGTAACCTAGTAGCGTTATAATGTGTACAACAAGTGGGAATAGATGCTTATAATAGGACTAGTTAAGTGTATGTTAGTTATTAGATTAGTTAAGTAATTCAATTATTTATTCTTGTTCTTATGTGACTTAAATGATAAAAATCATATGCCTTGGTTACACTTTACTATATCCTTGCACTTAATAAGTGGAATTGGAAAGACAACGATTGCAATAGTTAGATTCACTTTCTAGAACTAGTGTACTTAGAAACCTAAAGTCCTTGGAATTTGACCAGATCATGCATGAACACTAGTGATTCGTATGGTTGGGTGTAGGGCATATTCATTGCTCATCATTGGCATCGTTGTTGGGGACTTTTAGTTTGCTACGTGTGTTATCTAAAAATTATTCAACATTGTTGGATCAAATCTTAAAGTCATAATCATAATAATATTAAGAGCACACTATTTTTTCTTGAAAATCTAAGATGTCTTCTTCTCATAAGAATGATTCTTCACCTAATTTCAAGTACACATCTAATCAAAGGAATGAACGATCAAATCAGGTAGTGCCCCAACAATGTAGAGTGATGTATACTCATCTCGATGAATATGTGCCTGACTTCACCTTTGTCCTACATCAAGATGACCAGATGTGATGGAGGAACATGGAGGGCAACATTGTGTTGTTGTTCAATTAATTAGTTCCTGTGATGCTCCAACAAACTCTTATGAGGTTGGGCATCCAGGGGCTTCATGCTAAGTATGTTGTGCAAGACCACAACTCCAAGGATTACCATCTCACCAAGGCATAAGGTAAAATTAATTGGCAATAGGAGAAGCGCTATGTAGCTTTGAAGGAAAAATGGTTCCATAGCCCCTTATTCTTACTGAGCTAAAAAGATAGTGAGGACTCCTTCTTTGGGGGTTCTCAATTCACTGAATCTCCTCCCCTTAGTTTCAATAAAGGGGGTTTGAACTAGAACTTGCATTCCACTATAAGAAATCCTAGTTTAGGCAAGAATGAGTTTCATGATCATGGGGGATCCAAAGATGGAAGTCATTGCAAGGACAAGGATAGGCATCACAATGATGATTATGGTTGTGACCACTAAAGAGGGGATGGCATGCATTGTGGCAGTGGTAGTCCTCCATCCTCTTCACCTTCATCATCCTCTTCTTCCTCCTCTAGCTTCGATCGAAGCCATAGAGGACATGACCATGATGGAGGTGATCGATAGAACCAAGATGATCGTAGGGCTCATTTGACCAGTAGAGATTAGTGACATGGTCAATCAAGGAAGGTCCACCACCATGAGAGAAGGTGGAGCAAAGGACATCATGGGCATCATGGCCATCATAAAGGCCATGACTATGATGAGCCTTTTCCTGCAACTTAAAACATGTTTAGTAGTTCATTTCTCTACGTGACTCTTCCAGTCACATTTCATCTCAACATCATTGCTACTCTCCTAAGTACTACAGAGCTAAATCTTTATCTCCAAGAGGAAAATCCCCATATCCTCATTACCCTCTTCATCCTTCTAGACATGTCCCTCTACCCTCAACTCAATTATCACCTACTCCACCCATGCAAGGTGAAATTCCAACATAGCTGCAACAACATAATGCTATTACGGTTGTTAACTTATAGCTAGCTCCTCAGCTAAGTGGTTTAGAAACTAAATCCAAAAAAAGACTATTCTTCCGAATCAACAATCCTATAAAACCCTCATAGACTTATGCAGTTGATAGCCCTTCAAACACTCCCTCATCCTCTACATCTAATCCATTTGAGTCTCTTTCAAACCAAACACCTCCTAAAGTGCATACCATCATGTTAACCCATGTGGTAACTAATTAGATAAAGGCTAGCCACCTTCCTAGGAAAAGATTTGATCCTAGGAGTCCCTTAATCTATTTGCAAATTGCTGGGAATGAGCCTTGCAAGGCTCTTCTTAATTCAAGTTCTGGTGTTAATTTGATTTTTCATAAGATGTACAAAGCCTGGAAACCTTCCTCTACTTAAGAAGGGCAACATTCATCTTGAGTTAGTAGACTAGTCCATCACTGTTCCCTTGGGACTGGTGAAGGACATTGTGATCACCATCTGTGGGTGATTCTATCTTGTTGACTTCTTAATGATTCATGTTAACATCTACAAAGGGGGACTTCCCAATCATCATGGAAAGGGCTTAGTTGAGTACTATTGATGCACCGTTGGAAATGAGAGACCTCTCCTTAGAGATTTCAAAGGAGAATGCATTTGAAAAGATTGAGAAGAAGAGAGTTCCATGCATCACGTACAATGACACAAGGTGCAACTGTGTGCAAAAACTATGAGCCATAAAAAGTACATTAACCACAAAATGTAGATAGTGTGCAGATGAGACAAAGATTCAAAGGTGCATGTGCATAGCAACTACAAAACAAGAGGGCACCCAATGGCTAATAGCTAATCTTGAAAGCAACACACTTTGCATGGAACTAATTGAGAGATTAACAAGTGCCTATGTTGAAGGCATGGATGAATTAGAGCAAGTTCATCGCCAACTCTCCGATGACAAACCTAATGATACCAATTGGAGAGAGTTGGAAATCCCTAAAAATTTTAAACATGAGCCACTAAAGTTGAAAACTCTATCCATCGGCATGGACTATGCATTTTTGAAAAATGGCAAGCCAGTGATAATCAATGCCAACCTTGCTCCTAAATAGAAAGAGAAGTTGTTGAAAGTAATCACAAATGGCCAACATCTTTTGCTTGGTCATATCTTGAACTCATTGAGATTGATCCTAGGATATGCCAACATTGCATCTATATTAATCCTTCCATAAAGTCAAAGAGGTAACTACAGTGGTGGTTTAACCCTAAGCAAAAGCAAATCTTCCAAGAGGAGATTGAATAACTCCTCAAGGAGGGGTTCATCTATCCTATTGTAGATAGCAAGTGGGTTAGCCCACTTGTGATCATGCCAAAGAAGGCTAGCAAGTGAAGGGTCTTTATTGACTTTAGGCTACTAAATATGGTAACCTACAAAGATCATTTTCCATTGCCATTTGTGGACTAGGTGTTGAACACCATCTCTAGGCATTGCTATTATAGCTTTTTGGATGATTATAGTGGCTATAACCAAATTTAGATTGTAGTGTTGGACCAAGCCAAAACTATATTCATGTGTCTCTAGGGAACTTTTGCATACAAAAAGACGTTATTTGGTTTGTGTAATTCCCCTGCACCTTTCCAATGCCTTATCTATAGCATTTTTTAATAGTAGATTAGTATCAAGGTGGAAGTCTTCATGGATGACTTCTTATGAGGCTACATTTGAGCAAGCCCTAAATCGTCTTGAGCAAGTGCTAAAAAGGTGTGTGGAAACTAATCTTTGACTCAACTAGCAAAAGAGCCATCTGATGGTCTAGGAGGGCATTATATTGGGGCATAAAATCTTGCAAGTAGGGATTGAGATGGATCCTAAAAAAATTAGGATCATCCAAGGAATTACTTACTAACCAAAAATTGTTAAAGATGTTCAGTCATTCCTTGGCCACACTGACTACTATGAGTGCTTCATAGAGAATTTCTCTCAGATTGCTAAACTATTGGTAGAGTTGACAAAGAAAGATCCTCTATTCATATGGACTAAGAAATGTGAAAAGGCATTCCAGAGACTCAACCAGAAGCTTGTAGAAACCCCAATTCTACAAGCACCTGACTAGTCTAGACTATTTCACATCTGACAGATGCATTGAACTATGCTTTGGGAGCCGTGCTCACACAGTTGAATGATCAGAAGTGCTCTTATTACATCCACTATGCAAGTCAAACCATTATGGGTACAAAGTTGAACTACACCACAACAAAGAAAGAGTTGGTGAGAGTGGTGTATGCCTTGGAGAAATTCAAGCACTATGTGCTTCCATACAAGGTATTCATGTACACATACCACAGTGCAATGTGCTTCATAATGAATGAACCAATGGTAAGCCCTTATGTCATATGGTGGCTTGTGATCTTTTAGCAATTTGATCTCACGATGGTAGATCGAAAAGGAACTGAGAATGTGATCACCGACCACTTCTCTTGATTAAAATTGGACAATAAAGAGGAGAAGAGCCCACTTTCTAATTAGTTTCCTGATGAACTCCTCTTTACTGGTGTGAACAAGTACCCAATGAACCTACATGGTATGATGGCCTCCTCACTTATCTTCTCACTTAGGAGATGCCATAAGAGTTAGACCATAGGAAGAAACAATAGTTTTTTCATTAGGAGAAATGCTTTATGAAGATCAATGGACATCTTTACAAGGTATGCACTAATGGTTTAGTTTGTTGGTATGTTCTTGATGCTGATTAACTGTGCATTCTCCAAGATGCTCACGAGGGCCTTTGTGAGGGCCACTATGTTGGGAGATGCACAGTCATTAAGATCTTGATGGCAGGGTATTATTGGCCAACACTCTTTAGGGATGTCCACTAATTCGTCTATTCTTGTGAATGTTGTCAATGCGATGGTGGGATGACCACTCAAATGGAGGAATCTCAGTAGTGGATCCAACCATTGGAATCCTTTGATATCTAGGGCATTGATTTCATGGGTCCCATCACACTCATGTCAAATGGAAAAACGTACATCATAGTTGTTGTTGACTATTGTACGAAATGAGAAGAAGCAGCACATCTTTTACAACTGCTCGGTTTGTACAATAGAATGTTGCAAACAAGCTTGGAATGCCACATGCATTGATTTTTGATAATGGTACTCATTTTACAGACACTACCTTTCGAAAGCTCATGCAATGCTTGGGGGTTGAGTATAAATTAACAACACCTTACCACCCCTAGGCCAATAGTCAAGCAGAGGTAACAAATACGGAGATCACTAAGATTTTAACTAGAACAATTAGCAAATACAGGAGAGATTGGAACACAAAACTTAATAATTCCCTTTGGGCCTATCGCTCAACATGGAAACTCCCTATAGGTTATTCTTCCTATGAGCTGGTGTATGGAAAATTACCAACTCTTCCTATTCAATAGCTCACTTGGTAAAGCTACGTTCGTTTGCTGCTATATTCTTTACAAATTATACACATATCTCTGCATCTACCTTTGCAAAAGAAGGCAAGTGTTTAAGTAACAGGGAAAATAAGTTGAGCTCCTCTAGTACTATGAAATGGAAGACAGAACAACAACTAGACAAGAGCAAAGGAGGTAGAGATCAAATTTCTGACCACAAAATTACAACATCTATAGATGTCTAGACTGTGCTCAAAACCATTGGGTCATCTATAAATGTGAGGGTAATAGCACCATCAACAACAAGTTTAATATGTTCAATAGTCACAGAGTCCCTTGTACAAAGTGTACTTTAGATTCTTTGATAAATTGGAGCAAAAGCTCTTAATTGAGAAAACTAGTGGAGTTCATGTTCATGACATGCCATGCTTATGAATATGGAAATCACAATAATCAAGCAATTATTGTTTTATTTTATAAACTTCCATCCAAACTCATCAACCAAGGGAGTGTTGGCTTTTAAAGCTTTACAGTTGTATTAGCAAAGTATTATTTAAATAAATATCTAGAAATAATGTTTTCATTGATGTAATTAACTGTCGGTATTATGATTTGACAAAGATCACTATGACAAGGTTTGTGCTTTATCCATTGTTTTCTTATGCAAATTATCCAAAACAAAAATGGCCTAATTTCCATACAATTATATTCCTCAAGCAATCCGTTTAAGGTAGGTAAGGGTTTAGCGGTTGTGATGTGAGAAGAATAATCGATTATGGGGACATTCTCTACAACAGGTGAGGTTTGAACACTAATTTCATCCGTAAAAATATAACAATTCCTATACTCACATTCATGGATGGAAACTAAAGATGCTCCATTAAACACGTGGCTCCGACATACTTGAGACAGCTCTGATTTACTAAAATGCACAAAATTACAAAGCTTTCCATAATTCAACCTTTGTAGACGTACATCTTTGGAAACTATTTGCAACTGAATGCATGCAGACCTTTAAAAATCTAAAAAGCTTATTTACCTTAAAAGGTGATAAAGATGTAAGGAAAAAAAAAAGTTATTTCAGAGTCGTTTGTAAATCTGTCAATTCTAGAAGAATTGGATTGGATCCTTGGCCGCGCCTTTCTTTCGAAAGGGCTTCCAAAATCATTTGGAAATCTGCTCCAATGAGCAGTAATGAGGTGAGAGTGCCGGTGCACTGCTCTTCAACTGCTGCTAAAATTATTTGGAATTTGTGGGGGTTACAAAAGTTGAATATTTTCGGCTGCCGCTGGTTAGAAGTGTTGCCTGTGTCATTTGGAAATTGGGAATTTATTGGAATTAGAATCACCGAAGATCTTTGATTGCTGTGGACATGAAAAACTACTACCTTCATTTAGATACTTGACAAACTTGTTGAAGCTAAAGGTATATCTTGTGCTAGAATAAAGTCGTTACCTGAGTGCGGAAAACTTGGTGAGAAGTGGAACAATTCACTTTAATTTGAGACTTGAAACTTTAAAAAAAAACAAAGAGGAATTTGACATTTTCCCTGTACTAACGTTATCTTGAAACGTTCGCTGACTGGATTCACGGTGCAAAGCAATTCCATCACCTTTCTTAAGAACTTTATTTGTTTCAATATGACCCCCCTGCATGGGTTAGATCTGTCAAAGATAGAAATGATTTTGGCAGCTTATTGAGCATAGGGCTGTAGCTAATGTGCAGTTCTTTTTGAGTTGCCGCAAGTCTCCAAACGACATTGACACTTTTGACAATGATGCTATACTGTCACACGTTGAGAGTCTTGGAGAAAACAAGTTTTTCAATGATCAAAATAATTCTGGCAGAAGCTGATCTCCAATTCTTGTGATTGGGAGCAGTTCTCTATATGACTCTGGCAATGAATTTATCTTGCCATAAGAAGACAACTTCAGTTCCAATAAGTTTTTTCAAACATCCAAATAAGCATGGTAGTTGTTTCAGTCCATTACAATTGAAAAGCACCAAGGATTTTAATTCCAGCAGATTTCCAAGTGAACACCGTTAGAGAATTGCAGGTGGAAAGATTCAGTTCTTCTAACCGCAACAAGTTCCCAAAGGACTCTGGCAACCTTTGAAAGAGCACTACACGCAGAGGTTTTCTCACTACTGTTAATTGCAGCAAATCACCAAATGATTCAGGAAGCAAAGGGATCCAGTTCTTTTAATTTTCATCAGCTTCCAATTCAAGAAATAACTTTATGTGACATCTTATCACCTTTAAGCTAACTAAGCTTTTTAGATCTCCAAAGCTTCCTGGCAAGGACTCTAAACGAGTGCATTCGTTCAGTTCCAAAAACTTCAGCCCATGCACATATGTGCAGTCACAAAGGTTTATGGAAATTAATTTCGTAAATTCTCCGGTGCTTTCTGAAAGGCTCTATACTCTTGTGCAGCGTGATAAAACAAGTTGCTCCAACGCCCCCTGTTTAATGCAAGATATGCAATTTATGTCATGGATGGGATGTACTAAGCATTACATTTTCCAGAAGAAGTTGAAAGTTTGAATCTCACTTTTGAGAATCAACACTTTCGTTCATTTTAAACTTGCTGTGGAAGGTATACATTTATACAGCAAATTAATCCACTTAAGCCATAGCAAGTTATCACTTCGCAAGTTTTAAACTTATTGTAGGAGGAATACATTTATATAAAAAATTAGTCCATGGATACCCACAATAGTAACACCAATTGGCCATGGAGCATTCCCGATAGCCAACTTGATATATTGATCCATTGCAGCTAAATAATCCCTTTTCAAGCAACATTCCACAATGATCAATGGAGCTTGCTTAATGTCGTCTCGTAAGGCCTGAAAGTAAACCACACACAAAATGATTACTTGCAAGGAATCATTAAAATATGCAATATGTTAATTCCTTGAACAATATGATGCATTGTACTCAGCCATTTAAAAGAGATTAATGCAACAAAAGATCCAACTTAAGTAGCAAATAACCTTCAACATTTGTAAAATGATTTTTACGCATGTCCATTTCAATGGTAAAGAAAGCTTGAAACAACAATACTTGAGACGAAAATAAATAGAAAATAGTCATTTACATTAAGCTCAGTGCCTCAAATAAAAGCTGTCAATAATTTAAGGGAACCTGAAAACTATAGAGTACTCCAAACCTATACTAGTTAATGTACAGTAAAAGACACTGGATCTATAAAAAGACATCACTGTTCCAATAAAATAAAATAAAAATAAAATTCTTCCAACAATACATCTCTTACAATTCCTACGTGAAGAATGGAAAAACTCCAGTTTGAAGAGCACATATTTGAAATTGTAAGACATGCAAGCACAAATCACTATTTTCAACATATAGGTAAACATGGAATCATAGCCACCTGAATTGAATACACTGCTGATATGTTCACAAAACAATATAAAAAATTACAGTACCGTCCCTTGCAATGATTTGTTTACCCTGACATGAATTGCCAACGTCTGTTTCTAAAGGATGATGCCTAAACTATAACTTTTTTGAGGCCTCCCCTCGTCCAAAGATTAAACTTAGAAGTCCCTTTCAGAATAGTTTTACTGTGATTTTGCATTTTTCCTTATATTTAACAGTCTAAGAAGTTAAAAATGGCAGTGAAAAGTATTAAGGAGCAAGGTATTTCAATATTAACAAAGTATGTATACTGTTGAATATTCTTCTCCTTGAGGATGTGAATAATAAAATCTTATTTTGCAGTAGCGACCCATAACTGCGAATCCTCCATTTTTATAGAAATCTCATGGTATCAATGAATCTGATGAGTTAGTCTATCTACTTTCCACGCACAAAATTTTTTTTAAAAAAAACTGAACTGAAAAAAGTGTACCCGATAATATTTTTACTAATTCAATGAGTTCCTTTGTAAATGTTGTAACTGTGCAACATATTCGTATTGTTCTATAAAAGCCATTACTTTTGTTTCAATTCTTCAAACAAAATAGAATTTATCTCCAAAAACAAGAAAACCATGAAACCGAAACAATTGAATGAAAATCCATACACATTCGCAAACCCTAACAATTCAAGAATAGTAGAATACGCAACGGAGAGGTAAGCAACTGAAGAAACATACAGAAAACACCAAAGAAATATACATAAAAGGCCGCAATAAAAGTTCCGCTTCAATATCAAAAAAGGGATCCTAGGTTTCCAAACTTCTAAGCTAATTCCAAATAAACCAGGGTTTACACAAAGAATGCTTTGCACGAGAACAGCAGAAACAACTCTTGTAACATGATCTCAAAATTCAAAGAGAAAAAGACAGATACGTACTTCAAGGATAGGAAAGCGAACACCGAAGCCCTAAAATACAAAAGAAAAAAAAAATTATAAAACAAATCACACACCTTCTTCCCACAGAACTGGAACAAGGACATCAGGTAGTGCGCGCATTGCTTGAAAGGGGCATACATACTCTTGCCCTTGCCAGTCCTCTTCTCAGCCTCGGGGCGATCCTCCAGCTCCTGCTTCCACTCATTCAGCAAGCTCTTAAAGAACACTAAAATCTTATCCTCATCCCAAAGCTCATCAAAATTTGCCTTCATCTTCTTCAAATCCTTATCACAATCCACATCAGAGGAGTCGCCACCGTTATCGCGATCACCCAAACCCTCATTATCTTTGCCATAGTCTCCCTCCTTCTCCTTCTCCGCCTTCTTGCGCTCTATAATAATTCCCCTCTTCTCCTTGCACTTGAGCTCCGCCAAGTCGCGCAAGAAATCGCTGCGCTGCCCTTCCGTCATGTCGCTATCAACATCAACAATTCCGGATTTGAAAAGGAGCTTCAGCCAATCCCGCCAAGCATCGTTGTCTTGACCGAAAAGCGTGATCGGCTGCTTCAGAATTCTGAGGCGCCGGATGACCTCCGCACGCAAAAAAACGAGTTCATCGAAGCGTGATTCTTCCTCACCGGAGGCCGCGGAGGCCTTGGATTTGTCGGATTTCAGCGGCGCCGAGGCGTTTTGGTGATCTGCGTTTTCGGCGGTGTTTTTTTTCTGAGGGTTTTGAGATGCAAGTCTTTCTGCTCTTCTACGCGGATGCACTCGATATCGTTCTGCTCGATCTCGAATCGTTTGATGAATTTGCGGCCGTCGAAGTTGGTCTGGACTTGCATGAGCTTGCGCTCCAGCTCCTTCTTCAGAAAATCCATGGCGCCAAAACCAGAGAATTCCGTTGACTGTTCATCAGTAATAAGGATTCCCCTGTTTCAGTTTGTTCACGCAGCTTTTGTTAATTAAAAATTTCTTTGAACCCCAGGACTCTGAGCTTTTCTTGCCAAGTCTTTTTAGATTTTAAATTTGGGCTTTGGTTGGCTTTTCGTTTATTTGTCATTTATACAAAAGCCATCACATGACCCTTCTTTAAACGGTTACATTGGTAGGGCAAACTTCATAACCCCCATTATCTTTAAAAGATTGCACGTTCAAATAACATTTAAGCATTGTAAGTTATTTTAATTTTTAAATGCTTATTTTATTAAGAGGCTTTTTCAAGTGCAAGATAACTTTAGTGTTTTTGAGTTATCTTTTCATGATGTTTCTACAAGAATTCAAAGATTATTTTCTAGGAAAGGTGGTGATGTTAACGATCATACATAAAGCTTCTTAAATAGGATGGTCCATTAGTGTCAAAAGTACCTTGCAATCTTCTTATTAAAGGGCTTTTAGCCTAAAAAACCTAGTCAAAACCCTTGACTTAAAAGCAAGAGACATAACCAAAGACTCTCTAGTTAAGGTTCCTATCATAAACACAGTGGTGGTGAGGAGAAAACCCCTAAACTAAGTTCCTCACTAGAGCCTCAATGTGCTCAAGACATCACCAAGATCTTACAAAGTAACATTAAGGCATTTGCCTGGTCATATGAAGATATGCTAGGCCTAGACCCATATCTAGTCCAGCACAACATCATACTGGACCCTAGCATTAGACTAGTTAAGCAAAAAGTGCACAAGATTAAACCTAATTTGGCCTTGGCAATTCACGATGAAATCTCAAAGCTCTACCAAGCAGGTTTCATTAGGGTTGTTGATTATGTAGAATGGGTATCCAACACAGTGATAGTCCCTAAGAAAAATGGGAGTATCTGTATTTGCATTGATTTTCGAAACCTAAATAATGCAATTATCAAAGATGACTTTCCTTTGCTTAGTATTGATCAACTTATTGATACTATAGCCGAACATGCCTCCTTGTCTTTTATGGATGGATTCTTGGGATATAACCAATTTAGGATCAACCAAGAACACCAACTTAGCATGACCTTTATGACTCCATGGGGTACTTTTTGTTACACCATGATGGCCTTTGGCCTTAAAAACACCAGAGCAACATACCAGAGAGCCATGACCTATATCTTCAATGATTACATGTTAGGTTTGCTTAATGATTACGTAGATGACATAGCTATGAAATCTAAGATAGCTGATGAGCATGCTAATGACGTAGATCTTGTGCTTAAACTATGCCTCAAATACGAGCTTAGGCTCAATCCTAAGAAGTGTGTCTTTACTGTCAAGATTGGTAAGATGCTTGGCTTTGTAGTCTCTAAAGCAGGGATACGCGTAGATCCTAATAAGGTTAAGGCATTATCCAAATTAGCAACACCTACCAACCTTAAAGAGCTTTGGGGATTACAAGGCAGATTATAGCTCATTCATAGGTTTATCGCTAGGCTTATGGATAAGTTACAACCCATACAACACTTGCTTAAGAAAGGAGTCCACTATGAGTGGATGGCTCCATGCTAAGAGACCTTTGAAAACCTTAAGAGTTGACACAACTACTGACAGTCTATCTTCCGCAAGAGGGTGAACCATTTTACATTTATCTTGCCATCTTTGATACATCCATTGCCTCTCTACTCTATTAGAAATGTGATGATGAAGCAGAACTGCCTATGTACTACCTTAGCCATGTGTTAGTTGTCCCCAAGACCTGATACATTGAAGTGGAGAAGTATTACCTAGCACTAGTCTTCTCTTTGAAGAATGGAGATACTACCTTTTTAGAAGCCAAGTCAACGTAATTTGCAAGGACCACATACTCAGAGACATAATGACCAACATCTACAAAAGTAGTTATATGGCTCAATGGAAAGCCATAACCGTTGAGTTTTACCTCTATTACATCTCTCAATCCTCAACAAAAGGTCAGGCTATAGTCGTATAACTCATAGTTTCACTTGTCAATGACTAAGCAACCATAGATCCCAAGTTTTCCAATGAACATATTAACACAGTTAGCCAAGTGCCAAAGGGTTATGAGGCAGTCGTGAACTTCAACAGAGCTTCAATTGCCCATGAGGCTAATGCTATTGCCATCGTAACATTTCCATCTAGTGAGATCCAACCCTTTGCCTATTGTTTTGGGTTTCCATGTACCAACAACATAGTGGAATATGAGGGTTTGATCAAAGATATGATGGTAGCTCATGACTTAGGAATTAGATGCCCAGTCATCAAAGGTGATTCACAACTCGTGGTTAACTAAGTAACCGAAGCCTATGCATGCAAAGCTAATCACTTACAAACTTACTGTGACCTAGGGAAGCAGTTATTACAACAATTCATAGATGTTGATGTCCAACACATACCTCAAAACGAAAACACCATAGTTGATGCAATTCCAACATTAGCCCTTAGTGTAATGCTAGATGTGTTTAGCAAGTTGCCCATCTTAACTGTGGATTGCGCTACTCCCATCACACAAAACACTAAGGATACCTTTATGGTCATCATTCATATTGCTCCTCCCAAGGAGTGGTATGTTGATATAAAATTTTACCTTATGCATGGTGAATCCTCATAAGGCTTGACGACTACTCAGAAGGATGTCATACGCAAGCGATCGAAGACATATGTCATCATAGGTGATAACACCTTTTGTTAACAATCCTATGATGGCATACTCCTAGAGTGCTTAGGTAAAACTGAAGCCATAATAGTCCTAGAGGAGGTTCATGAGGGTGTTTGTAAAGGACATATAGGACCTAGAGCCATGGTTTCTAAGCTTAGACAGTTAGGCTACTATGGCCCCATATGGAAAATGATTGCTTGCAAAAGGTTAAGTGATGAACACATGCCAACAATATAGCAACCTGATACATGTATCACCAACTACGTTACATACAACCTAGATAACATGGTCATTTTAATGATGAGGGTTGGATATCATTGAATCTATAACGCCTAAGTCTTCTATAGGACATAACTTCATCATCACTACAACCAAATACTTTACCAAGTCGGTTGAGGCTATTCCCCTAAGGAAGACCACATCTAAACAAGTTTGCAAATTTATCCTAGATAACATTGTAGCTCGTTTTGACATACTCATGACCATAGTTACAGATAATGGACCTCAATTTACCAGCCAAGAAACCAAGGATTTTTGTCACAACCTAGGCATTAAGCATTCTTTTTTGTCATATTACTACCCTCAAGCTACTGGACAAGTAGAAGCAAGTAACAAAGCCATCATCAACTTGCTCAAGAAGATGCTCAACAATAGCAAGTAGAAGTGGCATGAGTAGCTTGCCCATGCACTATGGGCATACAAAATAACCTATCACACGACAATCGACATGATCCCTTATCACCTTATTTATGGTTCTAAAGCTATTCTACTTCTTGAATTGCAAGTGCCATTGCTTCGAGTAGCCTTGATCAACTTCATCAATGATAAGAAAAACAAGGAGTTGTGGATGGTAGCCATGGATTTGGTGGAGGAGGAGCATATGTAAGTGCTTGTTCACATCGAGCACTATCAAGAGAGGCAAAAGTGATAACATCACCATGCCTTGACCATGCACAAGATCAAGGAGGAGGACCTAGTCCTCAAGGCTATTCATGAGCATGCAGAAAAATTCTCAACCACCTGGGAAGGGTCCTTTCTTCTCATCAGAGCCTACAAGAATGGAGCATTTAGAATAGCTGACATGGATAGGAATGAGTTGGTTAATTCAGTCAATCATTCCTATCTAAAGCCATACTACATGTAGCCAATAGATCATTGATAAGTGAGCTTGCATTCAATGGTCTGTTATGACCTTAAATTAGCAACATGGCCTGTCGGGGCCTTAAATTGGTACCATGGCCCATCATGGCCTTATACTCACAACCTTGATAACTTGGATAACTTGATTCTCACATGACCTATATGCATTGTAGCATTATAATATGTAGTGATATTTTGTGTTCTTTGTTGATGCCTCTCGGGTTAATCCTCCAAGCATAAAGAAAGAGTGGCCATTGAAACACCACCAAAATTTGCATGTTATAATCAATCTTCATCATGTAGCTTTCACCCCATGAAACCTGGGGCAAAACTTCATTGTAAATGTGAAAATTTTAACCCATAGTGGGCAATTTCACATACTATACTTTTGGGGTTGAAAAATGTCTCATAAGTGGTCAAAGCCTCATTCCCCCAAGTGAAAAAAGTCACCTAGTGTCTATATTTGGGCTTGGGAGGGTGGAAGGTCAAAATTGCCTTTTGGAATGTTAAAAAAGGCAATTTGATGAGTTTTATAGGGGGTATACATTTTTCTATGCTAGAAACACATGTAAGGGGGTATATCTCACCTACCCCCAACATGGAAGGATGTGGGTTTTGGAAACTTTCCTCCTTCAACATGGAGACCACATGCATAGCCTGGAAACTTTTTCCCCTCAGCATGAAAGTTTTCCCTCGATGTGGAGTCTTCAACCCTAGCATGGAAAATTCAATCCCCCAGCATGGAAGCCACAAAAGTTAAAATTCATACCTTCATACATTTCAATGTTGACAAACCACTTTAGTAAGCATGGTGGAGAGCTCAACGTAGAAGATTCATCTCCAATGTGGAAGGTGTGCCCTAGTTATTACTTATAGTAAATGGAATGCCCATGGGGGGAAGCACTTACTATGTATAGTAACTCCCCAAATTTGGGTATCCATCTCACTTGAATTTGATGGCCAATTTGCAATCATTTCTAGTGAATTTATAGCTAATTTATAGCGAATGTGCAACCATTTCTATAGCCAAATCATAGTCATTTTGCAGCCCCATTCATGGCCAAAAGAACCTATAAAAACTAACCTCAATACTATTTACAAGTGGAGCAGTTTTCTCAAGGTTCCGAAATTTGGAGCAAGTTAAGCATTATCAAGAAAATTTTGGCATACACAGAACATTGTTCATAATTCTACACTTGGGGCATTCTTAGGCACTCAAGAGCTCTTGCAAGTTCCCATACTTGCATTCTATTGAACCCCAGCATGGCAGCATTATAACCTTGATATTTATGAATTTTGGGTGTTAACACTACACCTCTAGGATTTCCAAACCCCAGTGTGGAGAAATCTAGCAACCAAATTTTCCACTTTTCTCACCCCACCCAAATTCTCTATTCTTTCTCAATAAAGTTCTAAGTTTTGAGTTTTGTGTTCAAAAATAAATTTATTTTCTGTGCATTATTTCAATTTTTTTGTATTACCACATTTTGCATTTTATAAGTCCCTAGTTGATTTGTCAAATTGGCCAGGGTACCTTGAATCTCATTTTTCTCACAGAGGCCCTGGGGATTTAGGGTTGGAAAATTGCTACACCAAGGAGCCTTGGTTTTTCCAACAATCGAGGTTTTCAATTGCAACAACAGCGAATTACAATCAATACGTAACAATCTATATGCCAAACTAGTCCCATCCACAAGAAGTCAATCAAATCATGTGTGAACACTCATAATTCATATGGTTGGGCATAGGGGATATGCGTTGCTCATCATTAACATCGTTGCCAAGGATGGTGCTAGTTATTTAGAATAGTTACATTATACATTATCATTGTAAAGGTATTAAGAATTTATCTTTTAGAAAATTTTAAGTCACACACAATTAAACCATGTCTTCTTCACATAAGACTCATAATGCATGGTATGATGAAAACACTCATAAGAGAAATGATAGGTTCTATATTGAAGAGAATTTGAGTGAACAACCTCAAGCAAGGGTTTGATATGCTCATTTCCACCCTTACTACATGCAAGGACTATGTTCAATGGATACAAAAACTCCTAGAGGAGATGGAGAAAGTCCTAGAATAAGGAGGTCCTTATGGCCTAGGACCTCGTCTAAACCTAGAAAAGATAGAACAAGGGACCATGAGGGATGATATCAAAGCCATGGAAATTCTCCTAGTTCCTCATCTTCCTCTCCCTCTTCAGCGTCTAGTTCTAAAGAAGATGAACTTAGGTATAGAGATAGAGCTCCACTAAGTCAAGATAAAGATAGAAATCAAACCCAAGGGAAAAATCAAGGACATCAAAGTGAGCATAGACAAGATTAGCACAATTAGAAAAATGGAAATAGAGATTATCACCATGACATGTTTGATGTTGATGAATCCTTATTGCCTACTAGGGACATGACATAGATTAGGGAGGTAGTTCAAATACTCCAAAGGCATCAAAGGGACATCCACATTAAATGGCTTGATAGGAACAACATTCTTAAGTTTAGGGGAGGCTATAATTATGATCCACAACATCACTTACAAGCCTTCCATGATGCTTGCACCTTGCAAAATATTGAATGGAAGTGGAAAAAGCTTAAGCCCTTCCCTAGTACACTAACAGATGAAGCTGGAAGTTGGTATAAATCTTTGGAACTAGATTCCATCCACTAGTGGTCCACAATGTTAGAGCTCTTTAATGAAAAATACCAATCCTATGCAAGAGCATCCAACCTAAGAAAAAAAATCCAAGGGTGGAAGTAAGAAAATCATGAACCCTTGGATGTGGCCTTGGATAGATACTATTTGCTAATACATAAATTTCTCAACTATGACTTCTCTCAATAAGGGCAACTTTTCCACATCATAGATGGTCTTCGTAATCAAATGAGGGAGACCCTTGGGATTTATTTCCAAGGTCGATTATATGAACTAAAAGCCCATCATATATAAAGGCTACTTAAGTAGGTGGAAAAAGAAGAAGGAGAGCTATGCAGACAAGCAAATGTAGAGGAATATAACTAGGACCAAACTCTTCAAAAGAAGAGGGTCCATATCTATGATCATGTCTTTGAACTAGCCTTCACATCTTCTAGAACATTAATGATGGTTTCTCTAAATTTATGCATAATTTTGGGACTACTTCTCATTCCTTTCAATTAATTTTTTCTACTTTTCTATCTCAATATTCTTCAACTTCCAAAAAATTTCTTGATCATCTTCTACATTAGACCTTTGGTTTTAATTATTTGATAACTTATGTGCTTCTGGAGTTACACTCATTAGTCTTGGGGGTTAGGAATGTCTACTTTGAAATTTTTTGAAATTTTTGAAATTTTTTCTAACATCTTATTTTCAAACATTAGTAATTGATCAAAATAATGTGAACAACTTGATGATTTTAGTTACCTCATAGCCTTGGGCATAGTATGTTGTCATCACTTTGTGCTTAAACGTAAACTAAGAGATCTGGAAAAGGTTAATTATTAAGGAAAATTTATCAACACTAATGTTGATCCTTTGGTGACTACAAGTGATGCTAAACAAAACACCTAAGGAAGAAGGTCTTTTGCCAGGCACAAAAACAAAGCCAAGAGAGGGATAACAAAGGATATGCCCATGGATAAATCATAGCACATACAAGATAATAACTCAAACATTGCATGTTTGGCTAGATCCATGGGACAATGAGAAGAAATTTCAGTCCATCCTTAAAGAATGTTTTGCATAATCAAAGAAGGATCGACATAACAATTAAGGTTGGAAGTTTGCCACCACTAGTAGCAATAAGAAGAATTATCTTCATTGGATTTTTGAAGACCTTTACAAATTTTTAAATCTTCAATGTTTGTTTAATCTTTTGTCATTTTTCCATTTTGTAATACAACCACTCGAATAAAATTTTATAATGTGGCACTCAGAGTCAGTCAGTAGTTAGTGTTAGTTAATAATCCCATACTTTCCAAATTTTTTTGTAAAGAAAGTTTGGTCCTATCCTGTTAACTTGAGCACAAGTTTTTACTCAATCGTGATGGTATGATGAAGCATTAGTTGGCTACATTCATCAGATTGCATCAACGCAACCACATCAACATAACCACATTGACGCAACCACATTAAGACAACTACCTCGATGCAGCTGCATCAACACAACCATGTTGACGTGATCTCATCAATGGGATCCTATTGATGTAATATTTGTTACCACCATGAGTACCCATTGATGCAGTATCTATTTTGCCTATAAATACACATGCTTCCATTGCGTATTAGGCATATTTTGTCAATAGAGTAGCCAAACTCTTGTAGTTCTATTCCATAGTGTTACAGAATAGTTAGTGAGTGCCCATAGTGTGGATCTAAGTCAATTGTATGACATCTTATTTCAGTGGCAATGCACATGGATGCATTTCATGAACAACAATAAGATCAAGATGTATTCTTATTAATTGCAGCATTTTGACTTAGATTAAGTTTACTTTCCATGCAATTTACTTATCATGTACTTAGTTAATATCTACATTTCATGCAAGTTAATCAATTGGTGGAATGACCATGACCAGTTTTGAGCATAAACATGTATTTGCTTCATAATCCCAGTAGCGTTATTGCTTGGTTCACCGAGTAGCGTAGTTCTTGGTAATCCTAGTAGTGGATACGTGGGTTCATGATGTGTATAGCAAGCTGGGAACAGACACTCATTACCTATAGGCTACTTTAGACTTTACTCTCCATTGTTCATTAGATTAAATAATTAATTTCTCTATTATTATTAGGAGTAGCATAATGCCAAAACAACATCAATCACCATATGCCTCACTTTAGACTAAACCATATGTGACAAACGTATACTAGTCCAACTGGGAAGACAACGAACTACCATCAATAGTTAATGATCTAGATGCCAAACCAGTCTCATCCATGGAATTTGATTGGATTATGCGCGAACACTAATAATTCATATGGTTGGACGTAAGGGGTACCTACTGCTCATCAACACCTCTACATAATAATTGTTCAAATACTTAGCATGATACTATATATGGTCTTTAGACTAATATGACCCTAGTTGTATTAATGATTATAAAATGAAGGCGTGTAAATATTCTAATAAAAGAAAAACTTAGCTTGCCACCCAAAAACCAAGAATGGCAAGGGAGTGATGAAAGAATGAGGTTTATATGTTAAATATAATTAAGTGTAAAATTATTGGAAAATTGACTAAGTATGGATTATTAGAAAATAAACTAAGTATGAAATGAAGTGTAAACAATGTATTAAAAATAACTATAAAATTTGTATAAAAGAGTGCAGGATATTAAAATAATAGTATTATTATGTAGAGATAAGGGTCTCAAATTTCTTCTAAAAAAATCAGATTTTATGTGGAAAAATAGCTAAGTGTAAAAATGTAGAAAATTTAACTAAGTATAGAATGCGATGTGAGAGATGGAATAAAAAGTAAGTATAAAGCATTTATAAAAGATTATAAAATATTGAAATATTAATACTATAATGTGGAGGGAATAATCTTGGATCCCTTCCCAAAAATGGAATTTTTATGTTGAAAAATGACCGTGTAAAAATGTTGAAAATTTGACTAAGTATAGAATGTAACATAGAAGATAGAATAAATTATAAGTGTAGAATAAGAATAAATGATCATAAAATAATAAAAACAAGACACCACAATATGGGAAAAGTTCCTTATCCTTTTTTGAATAATAAAATGCATTATTGATGAATTGTGAAGTGTTTGCCTTCTATGAAGAGCCAAACTACATGCGATAGGCAAAAAATGTAAGTGTAATAAAACTAATAAAAGGCAAAAAATGTAAGTGTAATAAAACTAATAAAAGAAGCTCAAATCTTGAGAAAAATATGAACTTAGAGGGTGGAATTGAACCTATGAAGTATTAGGTTATGAATGAGGAAGTTGTAGGTGTGATTTAGATTCAATTTCAAGCCAAATGGGTTGTTTCAACCAAGGACCCCATCACTAATGTTGAAGTTGAAAAAAATTATAGCTCTAGAAAGTGACGTAGAAGCTTGGAAATTCTATCTTTGTAAGTGATGTCAAAGGTGTAGAAGGTGTTCGAGAAGCATGTGAGTGTTGTGATGGTGGTAAGCACTTGTGCTCTTGATATCCTAAAATCTAACAAGTACTCTCAAATCTCAAAAGATGCCATTCAAAATTTGTGTTTTGAACTCAAATGATAGGCTCAGAGTTACCAAATTTAACGTAGGCTTGCTAAAATAGAACTTGGAGTTAAGTGTAACTTATTATCAAGTTTGAAACTAGTAAGTCTAATATTTGATTCTAGCAAACTTGACCACTTATTAAGGTGACATCAACACTAATGTTAACATAGTGTTAGTGTTACTAGCATTTTAGATAAATTTTTATAAATTTTTCAAAGTATCAAAAATGAACCTCTAGAGCTTTGGTTGACCTTTAAACTAACATCACAAGGTGCCAAGATGATGCTAAGGAAGTCAAAAGATAAGTAGATATTGTTGAACACTAAGATTAATTATGTTGTAATGAACCGCAATATCACAGCCACCACGTGATATCACATCCTACCTCATCTTCTATAAATAAGAGGTGGCGATCTTGGTTCAAGACAAGTTAGAATTAGACCCTTAGCCAGACTCTTACATTTTTGTCATTCCAGAGTTAGAATTATTCCTGTGTGCCTGCAGTAGAAGTCATAGAGTGAACGGATCTTTATTCGAGCAATTTGTACTTGAGCACAATTTTGTGTACGGTAATAAAAACGAACTTTATGATAAACATTATAGCATACAGAATAAGCTAATTAGTAATTAATGATTGTTTAATGCTTTTCTAGTTAATTAACATCTCTCTCAACCTTCAACCCCCTTAGTTAAATACACTCAATACGACCTCTTCGAGCATGCGTGCAGCGCTTGGTAACCCAATAATGATTAGCGTTTGGTAATCCCAACAACGTTGCACTGGTTCATGGCAAGTGGAAATGGATACTGGTGTTAGGAACATTTAGAACTTAGTTAATGAATAGTTAATGTAAGTTAGCCAATTAGTTCTCTCTCCCTCTCCTTTATTAGCAGAAGACATAAAAAATACAAAAGCTATAAAAATCATATACCTCAAGCTTACTTAACCATACAACCATGACAATACAAGTAAGTTTGGAAAGATAATGATTGATTAACCCTGAGTGTTCCATTAAGGCGTGTAAGCACTTGGTCCTTGGAGTTCGACCAGATCATGCGTGAAACGCTTATATTCGTATGGTTGAGTGTAGGGGTACCTTGCCACTCATCATGTTGCATTGAGATTGACAATGTTAAAGATTGTAACATTGATACTGATGCCAACTCACTAAGTTGAGGTGTAGGAGCTAGCCATACTAGACAACTATACTAAGATGTGCTATCCAACCATGCTATCTAATGAATCACCATTTGATGTTGGCTGCAACATTAGGTATGCGACGTCGTATACACAACGTTAGAGTCTGGATCCAACATTGGATGTTCAATGTCGGGGTATATACCCAAAGTCTATAAATACCATGCCTAGGCTTCACTTTTGATGGTAATTCATTAGTCAATTTTTAGTTTTAAAGCAAGGTAGTGAAGCTCTTACTGTTTCTTCCTCCTAGAGTTAGAATATTTTCTGAGTGCCCACAGAAGGAGTCTAAAGTGTGTATAGTTCTTTGTTTGAGCACTAATATACTTGAGTGCAATAGTGTAATGGGAATAAAATGAAGTCTTTTAACAATCCTTGCAACACTAAAAATAACTTAATATTTTCTTTAATGTATTCTACTTTCTTGTTCTTTACTTTAATGCATTTGATTAAGCAATTTATTTCTAACAATTAATGAACACAAGCACAACCACTTCAAGTATTCATATAGTACTTGGTAACCCAGCAACGCTTAATGTTTGGTAGCCCAGTAGTGCTATATGTGTTCAAGATGTGTCCAAGAAACTGGGACGGTTACTTGTGTTAGGCTAACTAGGCTATAGACACTAGTTTTCAATCTACTCTACCCTTATTCTTATTGTAGGCGATTACATCCATAAAATATAAAAACAATAAAAATTCATATACCTCAATTACACTTAAACCATACACTTGAGCCTTACAAGTGTAGTTGGGAAGACAACAAGTGTTCTCAACACCATTTCACTTCCTAGAGGAACTAGTGTATGAGATAACTATAGGTCCATAGAATTTGACCGGATCATGCGTAATTCCTTAGTGATTTGTATGGTTGGGCATAGGGGTACCTTACTACTCATCATTTGTGTCATTGTTGAGGATCATTTTGTTTTTTTTGTGCACTATCTAGGACTTGGTGAAAAGTATTTAAATCATTGGAATGAACTTGAGAGTCGTATCTTATTTCACAATTACTACAAAAAATTCTTAGAGCACATTGTGATTTTTATTTCACTAACTGAAAATGTCTTCTTCTCATAGGAGGGCTTCTCCGCCCAAGCCTAATAATTCTCATCCATGAAAGCCTCAATAATACCAAATTACATATAGTCATCCTAATGAGTATGTGTCAAACTTTACCTTCATCTTACACTAGAATGAACATCTGTGGTGGTGTGACATGGAGGGCAACATTGTGTTGCCACCCAATCGTGCTGCTCCTGCAATGCTTTATCAAATGCTTACATGATGTGGTCTTTAAGACTACCATGGGGAATATATCATGAAAGATGTCGATGCCAGGGATTATCATCCCACTGAATCACAACGCTTGCAAGATTGATAGCTAGAGTAGTACCATGAACTTTTGAAGGGAAAAGGACTTAACAATTTTCCATTTCTATTGTACCAACAAGCTAATGGGGATCTTCCACTCAATGATGCTTCTCTCTTTAACTTCAATGATGAAGGTCAAAACTAGAATCTGCATTCCATAGTTCACAATCTTGATTATGGTAACAAGGGATCTAATGACAAAGCAGGATCTAAAGGGGAAAGTCAAGATAGGGATGCTGGCAAGAAGCAAGATCATGACCATGGTCACGATCACTAAAGAGGTAGTAGCAAGCATTGTGATGGTGCTAGTTCTCCTTCCTCTTCCCCTTCGTCATCTTCTTCTCCTTCTAGCTTTAATTATGACTGTAGAAGGTGAGATATTGATGTAGGCAATCAAAATGAGAGCAATGATCAACGGGACCAAAATAACCAAAGGGACAACCAGGACAAGCAAGATCAAGGATGTAGAAATTTAAGAGAAGCACATCACCATGAATAAAGGGGTAGTAGAGGGCATCATAGGAACCATGATCAAGGCCTTGATGAGCCTCTATTTGCTACCTGAAGTATGCTTAACATCGCCAAGGTAGTCAAAATCCCAACAAGGCATGTGAAAGATAGTTGGATCAAACAGTTAGACATGAACAATATTCCTCGATTTGAATGAGGATATAACTTTGATCTGCAGAACAATCTTTAAGCTTTCTAAGATGCATGTGCCTTGCAATACATAGAGAATGAGTGGTAGAAACTAAAGCTGTTTCCTAGGACATTCATCAAAGAAGCAAAGAATTAGTATAGGTCTTTACGACTAGAATCTATCAGACGATGGAGTACCATGGTTGAAATGTTCAATGATAAGTATCAAATGTACTCAAGAGTGTCCAACTTAAGGAAGTAGATTTAAGGGTGGAAACAAGGAGTACACAAATGCTTAGATGCCTCCATTGGTTAATACTATGCCTTTATGCACAAATTCCCTAGCCATGGTTATTCTTAATTGCCTTAACTCCACCACATTGTAGACGAGTTTGTAATGAAATGAGGAAAACCCTAAGTGTCTATGCCCAAGGGCAATTGTCAGACCTAACTGTCCATCAAGTACAAAGATTAATAGATTAGGTTGTTAAAGAGGAGGGTGAATTAAGAAAAAGAGAAAGCGTAGAGAAGTACAACCATGATCCTTCCATCCTCAAGAGGAAGGTTTGATTTTGTGACTGCAAGGATGAATTCGTATTTAACGAGGGGATGCATAAAAAAGCCTTGCCACTTTAACAATTCTAATCTAAACTTACAGCCAAGGTTGATAAGTTGAGAGACACATGGATAGCAAATTTCAAGCTATCCTCAAAATTACTGAAGAGTCCCAAGAACAAGGTAGTGATCATAAGCGCAGGAGGCATAAAAAATTTGAACAGGCATATTACAAAGGTAAGGGCAAAGTTGTTGTAATAGAAGAGGGTGTTGACAGTGAATCAGATGATGATCGTGGATGTGATGTCTACTAGTATGAACATCTTAAGAGATGTTGCCTTGTTGTGTCACATCTGCAGGAGTCTAGGGTGTATGCCTTACATCCATGACTTACATTAAGGTAAACATCTAGAAGGTTGCCTTATCCTCATGGTAATCTTTGGCAATTCCACTAGTAATAACTATATTATCCAAGTAGAGCTCCACCACAACCGTATGAACAGTACCAACAATGGCAGCAATGATGGGTGCTTGCATCGCCAAGGCAATAATACCCTTATCGATAGCTTGATCCATATGGTTACCATGTTTAGCAACCCATGTCTCCACCTGACTCTTCCAATCACATTTATAATATTCAACCTTACTACCATATTTCTAATTACCATCAAACTCCTTCTCCACATGAAAGAAGGGATACCACCTCCTATATATATCCTTTCTATCCATGCACACACTTCTCTTTCAATTGCACAACTACCACGTACTCCACCAATGTAGGGTGAATTTCCTGCTCAACCATAACAACGCAATGCTACAAGGGCTATTAATTTGCAACCCAATCATCAATCAGAGGATTTGATTACCCAATCAAAGAAAAGACCTTGTTTTACCCTGTAGTCCACCTAAGCCTTCACCTACACCCGTAATTGACAACCCTGCTCCTACCTCTTCCTCCATATTCAATTCCTTTAGGCCTTCTTCAAACCAAACTCTATCAAGGATCCATACTGTAATGCTTACTCACACAATGTCTGATTGGATCCATGCAAGAAACCTTCCTAGGAAATTAGCTAATCCTAGAAGTCCTCTGATTTATTTGTAGATTGCTAGGAATGAATGGTGCAAGGCTCTTCTTGATTCAGGTTCTAGTGTTAATTTGTTTTCTCATGAGATGTACACTGCTTGGAACCTACCTCCTCTTAAGAAAAGCAACATCAGATTGGAATTGGCAAACTAGTCCATCATTGTTCCATTAGGATAGGTAGAAGACATTGTGACCATTGTCTATGGGTGGTCTAATACTACTAACTTCCTAGTAATCAAAGTGGAGAACTGCAAAGGGGACTTCCCAATTATCATGGGAAGGACATGGCTGAGTACTGTAGATGCAAGAATGGGCATCAGAGATCTTTCATTTGAAATCTCTATGGAAAATGCATTTGGAAAGATTAAGAAGAAGAGAGTTCCATACATCGCATATAGTAATAGTGGGTGCAATTGTATGTAGAAATTTTGGGTCATAAAGCAAGCATCTATCTTTGCATGCAAGTATTGTGCGCTAGAAGTAGAAATTTAAAGGTGTCTATATGCAGCAACCACAAAATAGGAGGACGCCCAGTGGCTGACAGCTAATTCAGAAAGTAACACACTATGCATGGAACTAGCTGAGAGGCTAACATGTGAATATGTCATGAGCATGGATGAACTTGAGCAAGTTCATCACCAACTCTTTGATGATACAAATGATGATACCTATTAGGGAGAGTTGGAAATTTCTAAGAACTTCAAGAAATAGTCCCTTGAACTAAAAACATTACCAATTGGAATGGAATATATATTTTTGAAAAATAAGAAGTTGGTTATAATCAATGCAAGACTTGCTCCAAAACAAAAAGAGATGCCATTGAAAGTAGTTGAAAGATGGTTAGCAGCTTTTGCTTGGTTATAACCTAAGCTCATAGGGATTGATTCTAGGATATGCCAGCATTGTATTTACATGGACCTAGCCATGAAGCCAAAATGATAGCCACAAAGGTGGTTAAACCCCAAATTAAAACAAATCATCAAAGAGGAAATCAAGCAACTCCTCAAGGTAGGGTTCATTTATCCCATTGTAGATAGCGAGTAGGTTAGTCCACTTGTAATTGTACCAAATAATAATGGTAAGTGGTAGGTCTGCATTGATTTTAGGCTATTGAATATGGCAACATTTAAGGAAAATTTTCCGTTGCCATTTATTAATCAGGTGCTCCACACAATATCATGGCATTGCTACTACAACTTCCTAGATGGTTATAGTGGCTATAACCAAATTCAAATTGCACCATAGGACTAAGCAAAGACAACATTCACAAGTCCCTGGGGGACTTTTGCATATTGTAAGATGTCATTTGGTCTATGCAATGCCCCTGCCACATTTCAACGCTTAGTCCTAAGCATCTTTCAATAGTAGATCGATAGTGGTGTAGAAGTCTTCATGGATGACTTCTCCACCTATGGAGGTACATTTGAGCAAGCCTTGGACCACCTTGAGCAAGTTTTGAAATGATGTGTCAAAACTAACTTGTGGCTCAATTGGTAGAAAATTCACCTCATGGTTGAGGAGGGCATTGTATTAGGGCATAAAATCTTGCAAGCAGGAATTGAGGTGGATCCTAAAAAAATAAGGATCATCCAAGGAATAACTCGTTAACTAGAAATAATTAAAGACATTCAATCATTCCTTGGACACATTGGCTACAACCAGTGTTTCATAGAGAATTTTTCTAAGATCACAAAACTATTGGTCAAACTAACCAAGAAAGAAGCTTCTTTTGTCTGGACCTAGAAATGTGAAAAAGCATTCCAGAAACTAAAAGAAAAGCTTGTAAAAACTCCAATTCTACAAGTACCTGACTAGTCTAGACCATTTCACATCATGATAGATGCATCAAATTATGCTTTGAGAGTTGTGAAGATGTAGTTAGATGAAAAGAAACATCCATACTATATCCACTATGCCAACTGAAGCATTGTGGGTGCATAATTAAACTACAGTACTACAGAAAAAGAATTGATGGTGATGGTGTTTGCTCTAGAGAAGTTCAAGCATTATGTACTTGGATATAAGGTGTTTGTGCACATAGACCATAGTGCCATCACTTCCTAATGAACAAGTCAATAGTGAGGCCCCATGTCATATGATGGCTAGTGATCTTGTAGAAGTTCAATCTTACAATGGTAGATTAAAAGGGCATTAAGAATGTGGTCGTTGATTACTTGTCTCAGTTGTGATGGGACAACAAAGAGGAAGAAGATGCATTATTTGTTAAATTTCCTAATGAACTCCTCTTTGCTGGAGCAATAATTGAACAAATGTCCAATGAGCCAAAATAGTATGATAACATTCTCACTTATCTTCTCACTCAGGAGATGCCACAAGGGTTGGACCAGTGGAGGAAACAACAGATTCTTCACCAGGTAAAGCACTTCATGGAGAGTATGGACACCTCTACAAGGTGTGCATTGATGGCCTGGTTCATTGGTGTGTCCTTGATGTTGATCAACTACACGTGCTCCAAGATGCTCAAGAAGGTCCTTGTGGAGGACACTATGATGGGAGATGCATGACCATTAAAGTCCTAATGGTAGGGTACTATTGGCCAACACTGTTCAAGGATGCTCACCATTTCATTTGCTCTTGTGAATGATGCTAATGGGATGGTGGAATGACTACTCGAATGGAGGAAGCTCAATAATCAATTCAACCATTAGAAGCATTTGACATTTTGGGCATTGATCTTATAGGTCCCATCATGCCCATGTTAAATGGAAAGGCATACATCATAGTTGTTATTGGCTATTGTATGAAATGGGTAGAAGCAATAGCCATCATCGATTTTACATCCTCTACTACTGCTTGGTTTGTACAAAAAAATGTTGTAAATAGGTTTGGTATGCCACGTGCATTAATTTCTAACAATGAAACTCATTTTACAGGCACTAGTTTTTGAAAGCTCATGCAATGTTTGGGGGTTGAACACAAACTCACAACACCTTACCATCCTCATGCTAATGGTCAAGATGAGGTTACCAATAGGGAAATCACAAGAACACTAATAATAATTGTTAACAAGTATAGGAAGGATTGGAGCACAAAACTCAACGATGCCCTTTGGGCCTACCGCTCAACTTGGAAACTTCCTATAGGCTACTCTCCCTATGAGCTTGTGTACAACGAATTACCAACACTTTCTATTCAATCTTAACTTCATACACTTTCAATAGCTTGTGACCTTGACCTTGACTTAAGTCTAGCCCAAAAAGAAAGATCAATGAATCTAGACGAAAAATGATTAGTGGCCTTATGATCTAATGAGTTGCACAAGGCTTATAACAAAAAGTGTCATGACCTAAAAATTAGAAAAGTTAAATTTTAACTAAGAGATAAGGTTCTCTACTAGAACCCCACACATGTACCTCAACAAACTAAGTTCCAAACATTGTGGGTAGGACCTTATATCATTTATGAAACTTTTCCTTCATGGGCCATGATGATCTATAAACCTGAGAGCCCAAAAAAGAAACAACTAGTTAACTTTGAACAAATTAAGCCTTTCCATGAGCATACACTAGCTAACACAACAAGCACCTCATTCGATGGGCAACCACGCTCCATAATTTGGATCTCCTCCTTTCAACTTAGCCATGGGGGAGATGGCCAACCATGCTAACCGTTCAAGTGGCTCCTTTGTTTTTCAACTTTTTTGTTTTACACATTTTTCATTTTACAACTTTTTGTTTTACATGTTCTTTGTTTTACATCTTTTTATTTTTATGTTATTAATCTTTTCTAATTTTTTTACACCATTGTTAGTACATTTGATATTTCTTGAATAATTTACACTTTCTTCTATGTTTTCTTTTATTTGATGTGATTTTCTAACTTTTTGTTAATAAGTGCCAAGTACATTGGTAATGTGTTACTTGATGGTGGTATGCACAATTTTTGTTATTTGATTGTTGGTGTCTAGTTTCTAAATTTGAATTTTGTTTCAAATAATTAGGACATGGTTTCTTTTTCATGTAACAGGTCGCGAGCCCACAACATCCACCCATGCACACATGCTATGGTTTTCCTTATTTTGGAAATTTGTAGTCCCTTTTTTACTAGTAAAAATTTAATAAATTTGTGACTTTGGTAGTTTCTAGTATTGGGAAGGATTCAAAGGTTTGAACAAGGTGTGTCTTTAAGGGGATTCAACATTCTTTATACTTTTCTGTTTGCCTAGGTTCATGTGTGTTTCCATGAATTTCTTACTATTCTGTGTCAATCAATAAAGGAAGTTGAATAAGGCCTTGCATGATGTGGTTCTCATCAAGAAAAAATGATGGAAATTCAAAGCACACCCCTTGGACAAAATAAATGCATATGTCCTTGCATGGTGTGGTTCTCATCAAGAAAAAAAAGAAAAAAGATGAGGATTCAAAGCACACCCTTTGGACAAAATAAATGCATGTGTCTTTACATGGTATGATTTCCATTTCAAAAAAAATAATGGAAATTCAAAAAACACCCCTTAGATAAAATAAAAGGGCTACAAGCACTGGTTATGGAACTCATCTTCTCTAAATAAGGCCCTTGATCACTTCCTACATCTTCTCTAATTTGGAATGGCGGTTGTTTTGTGGGAGCACTCTTATGTCTCAAGGAATGGATTGGTCTTAGAATGTCAATGCAAATTCACTGAAAGTCATTGGTTTTGGTCTAGACTAAGGATGGATCCTATCAAGTCATTTAACCAAAAAATCCACAAGGAACTTCATGTGACCATAATTAGGAACTCCATTCCACTTTCTCTCTTATCCATCTATGCTTTCCATGTTCCACCTCATTGCCAATTTCATATTTTGGTTCGATGTCCTAGTTTGATGTATCAGAATTCTTAGTTAGTTACTTCTAGGTTTTTGTACTTAACTTCCTATAACCATTAATCATCCATGAAGCCCATGGACTCTTTAGTTTGAAGTTATGCAAGGGCATAAAAGGCTTCTCCTTGCTTTAGGGAGGATCCACTAGCATATCTTTTGATTAAGTTAGTTAAGTTCTTTACCCTTAGACATTTTTACAATCAAATTTTTTTTGTTTATCCCATCAATGACATCCAATTGTACACATATTCATAACAATTTTTAGTAAATTCTTCTTTTCATTATTGTGAATTCCTATACCCTCTTTAAATATTTCCTTGCATTGAACTTTTTCAAATTTAATGGACTGCTTAATTTAGCTAACCGCTAATACTACTCAAGGAACCAATCAACCACAATCATAACCTAGCTGAGTGTAACCATTGACGAGACAAGGCATTTAATAGTTATGTGTTACACATTGCATACTACTTCATGATCTTGTTGTGATTGCAATGGGAGCATGGACTGGAAGCAGAACTATCTTCATCAAGGATGAGGTAGCAATACCACACAATGAGGACCATTCGTGATTGAAGGGTCTTTTCTCTCTCTCTCATTCTCCTTCTGCCAAGAGGTGTTGGATGTTAATATTCTTCAGGGTGTTCACTCCTCTTCTCATGAACATCCAATGTTGTAAAAATTATAATTCTGTACACTTGGGCACTTAGAATCTATATATTGATTTCATCTAAGTTAGTTTTTCATGTCAGTCAATAATCCCATACCTACCCAATATGTTATATTGTAAAGAACTTGTTCCTCCTCTTGTTCACTCGAGGATGAGTTTTCATTCAATCGTGGGGGTATGATAAATCACTGTTTGATGTCAGCTATGATGTCGGGTACATGATGTTGAGGCTTGGATCCAATGTCAGGGTATATATCCTAAGTCTATAAATACCATGCCTAGGCTCTAGTTTTGGTGGTAATTCATTAGTCAATTTTTAATTTTCAAGCAAGGTAGTGAAGCTCTTGCTGTTTCTTCCCCCTAGAGTTAGAATATTTTCTAAGTGCTTGTAAAAGGAGTCTAAAGTGTATACGGTTCTTTGTTTGAGCATTAATGTACCTAAGCGTAGCAGTGTGATGGGAATAAAATGATCTTTTGACAATCCTTACAGCACTAAAAATAGCTTAATATTTTCTTTAATGCATTCTACTTTCTTGTTCTTTACTTTAATGCATTTGATTAAGCAATTTATTTCTAGTAATTAATGAACAAAAGCACAACCACTTTGAGAATTCATATAGTACTTGGTAACCCATCAATGTTTAATGTTTGGTAGCCTAGCAGGGGGCAGTTACTTGTGTTAGGCTAGCTAGGTGATAGACACAAGTTTTCAATCTATTATACCCTTATTCTTGTTGTAGGCGCTTACATCCATAAAATATAAAAACGATAAAAATTCATATACCTTAATTTCACTTAAACCATACCCTTGAGCCTTACAAGTGTAGTTGGGATGACCATGACCGTTCTCAATGTCATTTCACTTCCTAGAGGAACTAGTGTAAGAGATAATTATAGGTCCACGGAATTCAACCAGATCGTGCATAACACCTTAGTGATTCATATGGTTGGGCATAGGGGTACTTACCACTCATCACTATCCATTTTGAGGTGCTAGTATAAACCTTTGACAAAGTAATGCCAATGTTGGCATTAATGTTAGCTTGGGTACTAAAGTGAAAAAAATTTGGTCATTTTTAAGGCCAAAATTTCTAACTCCCAAGAAGCCAAATGACTCCTATAAAGAAGTGTAGTGATCTTCCACAATGACTGAGACACCTGAAATGCCATGGAATGCTACAAACGTGGTGTATGGGATGATTCAGAGATGCTGAGATGAGTTCTAACTATGCTAATGTTCCATACTTAGCCAAAAATGTCAATTTTCCAAGTTTTAGAAAACTTGTAAAAGGGTGCAAATTTTGGAAGCTTGAAGTACTAAAACTACTTTCAATGAGCCATTTTAAACCTAAGAGGTCATTACACATGTCAAAATATAGTTTTGGTAAGATTTAAGAGTCCAGGTGATGGTGGTATTGACACTAACACTAATGTTATCATTGATATAGCGTCACTGATGCCAAGGAATTGGAATATAACATTTAATGATCCCTGGTAGTCTTCTAGGTCAGAAATGTATCTTGAAAGGCTTTTTTAAGGGCATTTTGTGCTACAGTATTAAAGGAACCCCAATTTGACATCCCATTGCCTCCAACACTTAGAAAAATTTTGATTTTTGGGCTCTTAGGATTACTACCAAATTTGATAAATTCAACTTTATGATGTTAGGGGAGCTTAGGATGTATCATTTGGAGTTCTACATGATGCAAAATCTAAGATAGCTTCAACACTTAAAAAACAATTGATTTGCTCTGTTCCCACACTTAGAAAAATTTGAATCTCAATGTTTTTTAGTGATCATGAAAAATTAAGTTCATAAGTTGGATTATGAACCTAGATGGTTCCTAACAGCCCCTTGGAGTTGAGAATGTACTTGTGATTATTTATTTGAAGGATTTGGGGGCTCAAATCCTCATTGAATGACATCGAAGCTACACTTAGTCCTGATTCAAAGTGAACCAAAAAGGTGGATACAACTATACTATTATTATGCTTCATCCCAAGTGGGATAGTCAAGTGATTGAAACGAATGAGATACATCAGGGAATCTTGTTTAGGTCACCCTTTTTATAAAGGATCAGTAAGTTGGCTTTTTATCTATTTATGCTTGTAATGATGCTAAGATTAGACATGAGTTGTGGAAACATTATCTTTTGGATCTTCCTAAATTTTCTTTTATCGTGACTAGAGATTTTGATTTTGTTACTTCCTAAGGTAATAAAGTTGGAGGTGAGCTTGTTCTTGTTATTTTTGATGATAAAATTCTTTAATTTTATATTTAGTGGAGATTCAATCTTTTTGATCTTATTGTAAATAGAGGAAATATGTTTGAAAATCAATGGTTCACTTGGAGCAATAGTAGAGCTAGTCAAGATAGAATCATCTCAAAAATGTAAATATTTCTTATATCCTCCATAGTAGTTTGCAAACTTGATCTTTCCAAAAATCCTTCTATTTATGTTCTTTCTCAATACACTTTATTTAATCATGTTCCTATTTTTTCCCATTTAATAATTAATCAAGTGAATCAAACAACTGGTTTGCATATAGTTTTTATTTTGAATATTTTTTAATATCTAGTGCTACTTTATGTAGCCTTATTATATAAGCTTGAAATATTAGCTCAAGGCCAAGAGATGAAAATGGTTGGATTACATGGTGGAATGAGGCTATGAAAAGATTAATAAAGTTATGTATGCACTTGGGAAAGAAAATTCAAATAAAAAAGAATTCAACTAAGATTAGATGCTAAGCACAACATTTAATATCTCACTCAACAACTTGGCTATTCTCCTAGTGATGTTCTTCAACTTGAGCTAGCTTAGGCAAGGTCTATACTCTTTATTTTGGATACTTTGGTTCCTAAAAGTATGCAATTGAAATCTTGCGTTAACTAGATTTATATTAGAGATAAACTTGTAAAAGGTTTTTTTTTTTTATTATCTTAAACGTAAACCTTCTTCTAAGAGGATTAATTCTATTTTAGTTGATGGTTCAATTGTTGACTAGGATGATGATATTCATAAGAAATTCTACTACTTTTATAAATAGTTCTTTTTCTTTGAAGGTATAAATTTGTAAAAAATGGATGTCAATTTATAGAAACTACTATTCCATAACATTGATATTATGCCTTACACTTTTCTCTCTATGAATAACTTTACAAATGTAGTGATGTTCATGCCTAATGATAAAGTTCCAAGAATGGATGACTTCCCAATTAGGTTTTATAAGTATTTTTCATATTATATTAAGTTTGATTTTTATACTATGTACAACGAGGTTGTAGGTTGAGGATTCCTTGGATAAATTCTCAATAGTTATATTATTAAAATGTTACTAAAGGAAGAAGATCTTTGTTTGATGAAAAATTGATGCTTCATCATATTACTTGGAACTATGTAGTCATTACATCCACCCATACAAATCATGAGTATTACACATGACCTAATCATTATCCATGTATTAGAGTAGCGAAGTATGAAGACCATTATACCTAATTGTAGGTCACTATCTTATCAATTACAGTTGTGTTGACCTTAGTTCATATATTTAAGTGTAATTGAGGCATATAATTATTGATGTTATTTTGTCATGCTAAAATATTATTAAAGTATTAAGATTTAATCTAATTTATCTAAGTGTAGAAAATAAAGTCTAATCTAGTCCTGAGTGATAAGTAGTCATTCTTGACTTGTTGTACATATCTTGAACTCATGATATCATTGTTGGGTGATGAACGTCAAAGAGTCACGTCGACGGGCCCCCCATTGATGTAGCCTCATCAACGAGCCCCCATTGATGAGGTCCCATTTACATGGTGTGCCCTGTCGATGGGGTCGCATTAACATAGCATTTGCTACATTAATGGGGCCCCGTCGATGCAACCCTAGGGCAAAAACTATAAATACGAGCTCACCAGTTGCATTTAAGGGAGAATTCTTGGCATAGTAGCAAAGCTCTTGCAATTTGTTTATTTGAAAGTTAAAATACTTTTCTAAGTGCCCATAGAAAGAGTTAGAAAGTGTACGGATCTTTATTCGAGCACTATTATACCTAAACACACTAGTGTGAATGGCAATAAATATGAGCTTCTTGATCAAACATTGTAGCACTTGGATTAGATTAATGATTTATTTATGCATTCATTATTTTCATTAACTATTAATTAAGCTAAATTAGGCTTGAGTAATTGATCCATTAATTACGCTAAATAGATTAAGCACATAAGTATGACCACTTCGAGCATAAACACGTATTTGCTTAGTAAACCCAGTAGCTTTATTGCTTGGTTCACCCAACAACATAATGCTTGGTAATCCCAGCAGTAAGTATGTGGGTTCAACATGTGTACGGAAAGTGGGACTGGATGCTTATGTTAGGACTAGTTAAACATTAGTTAATTAATTAGAACTTACTAGTATTAAATCATCTTACCTTTATATTTTAGCCCCACAAATCTTAAAAACATAAAATCATAAAAATCATATACCTCAATTACACTTAACCATACCATGTACATCACAAGTGTAATTGGAAAGACAATGAATGACCTGAAGGCAAGGTTCACTACCTAAATGAGTAGTGTACCATAGAAAATAGAGTCCTTGGAATTCAAGCGAATCGCACATGAACCCCTTGTGATTCGTATGGTTGAGCGTAGGGGTACCTTCGCAGCTCATCATTGGCACGATTACTAGGGACTTGTTTTGTTTAAAACATGTGCTATCTAGGTTTAGTGAATACCATTAATATTGTTGTATGAACCTCAAGGTCCATATCATTCTTGCTATACATAAAATTATAAAAAGCACATTGACATTTTATTTTATATTGCAAAATATCTTCTTCTTCTCCTAGGAATGAAGATGTGAAACCACCTATCCCTCAAGAATGTAGGGTGGTATATACTCATCCTGATGAGTATGTAGCTAACTTCACTTTCATATTGCATTAAGATGAACAGATGTGGTGGTGAGACATGGAGGACAACATTTTATTGCCTTTTGATAGATCTATGCCTGGGATGCTAATTCAAACTCTTAAAAAGTTAGGCATCTTAGATCTTCAAGAGGAATATGTTGTGCATGGCTTTGACACTCGAGGCTATCATCCCACAAAAACACAACACAGGCAACATTGACACTAGGAGAAGAAACATGAACTTGTAAAGGGAAAACATTTCTCTAATCCCTTATTCTTACTAAACCAAACTAGTAATGAGGATCCTTCCCTTAAAGGTTCCCAACATAAAGATTCTCCATCCCTTATTATTGAAGATGAGGGTGTGGCCCAGAACTTGCGATCCACTATTCATAAACTAGATTTAGGAAAAAGTGATAGTTAAGGCAGGGACTCGGGTATACATCACAATTGTAAGGGATGGTCGTTGTAATGAGTGAAAAGATGATGGCAAACACCACGGTGGCAGTGAAGGTCTGCCTTCTTGATCATTTGATTCTGAACATTCCTCTTCATTTACTGGTTCTCATAGAAGCTACCATAGAAATAATCATAATGAAGGTGATTAACAAGGCAATAATGACCATAGAACTTTCCAAGAACGTCAAGGTAATAAAGGACATCATTGAAGAAAATGCAATAATAATGATGATGAGCCTCTATTGGTGACTCAAAGCATGCTTAACATTGCAGAGGCAATAACGATTTCAACTAGGCATATGAAAAATAGTCAGATCAAGTGCTTAAATATGAACAATATCCCAAGATTTGAGGGGGGATACAATTCTAATCTGCAAACACAGCTCTAAGCTTTCCATGATGCTTGTGCCTTACAAAACATTGAAAATGATTAGANTTACATCAATGCCCTAGCCATGGTTATTCTTAGACACAACAACTTCGCAATATCATAGATGGGATCAGAGCTAAAATAAGAAGAACTCTTGGGGTTTATTCCCAAGGGAGATCCTTAGAATTAAGAGCTCATTAGATCCAAAGGCTTATAAAGCAAATAGCAAAAGAAGAAGGTGAATTGAAATAAAAGGGAAAGTACAGAAGAATATAATAGGGATCCTTCCATTAGGAAAAGAGAGGTCCAATTTTGTGAAGAGGAGGATGCACCACTTGATGAAGTAGCAAATAGAAAAACCTTTCCTATTCATAAATCTATTTTTGATATTTCAACTAAGGTTAACAAATTATGGGACTCTTTGGATGAAAAATTTCAAACTGCTATGAAAATCGTTGAAGAATATAAAGAGTGGAATAGTGATCATGATCACAAGAGATGAAAAGAAGTTGAACTTGCTTATCAATGAGATAAGGGCAAGGCTACTGTAGTAGAACAAGTTGTGGAAACTAACTTTGATGATGATATTAGTTGTGACATCTGTCAATATGAATATCCTAAGGGATGTTACCCTATGATGTCATAATTACAAGAGTTTGGGGTGTACACACTGAATCCTCAACTATAAAGGAGGTAAGCACCCAAAAGATTGCCTTATCCTCAAGGTAATCCAAGGTAGTTTCACTAGCAATAACATTCTTATTATCCAAGTGGATCTTCACAAAAATCGTACAAGTAATAATAGTAGTGGCAGCAACCATAGTCATGGGGGATGCCACCACCAATACAGCAGGATCCATTTCTCCATGGGTACTATGTTTAGCAATCCATTTCTCCATGAAGCTCTGCAAGTCATGCTTCATTCCAGCATCATCATTATCCCTCAGAATATCATCAAAACCATTCACCATCTACTTGGTAGGAGAACCCATATCCATATCATCCTCCACATCCGTCTACACATACCCCTTTGCCCTCTTCCCAGTTACCTCCTACTCGATCTATGTAGGCTGAAATTCCCCTATATCCACATCAACGAAATGCTATGAGGGCACCAGACTTCCAACTAAGTGGGTCGAATAATCAATCTAGGAAACGACCATTCTTCCAACATAACAATCCTCCCAAGCCCTTACAGCCTAATGTAGCTAGTCATCCTATATCTCCAGCTACCTCATCCTCTACATTAAATACCTTTAAGATCCCTTTAAACCAAATGCTTCCTAAGATCCACACCATAATGTTAATCCATGTTATTTTCAACTAGATCAAGGCTAGCAATCTTCCTACAAAGAGAGTTGACCCTAGAAGTCCCCTTATCTACTTGCAGATTACTCGACATGAACCTTACAAGGCTCTTCTAAACTTTGGTTTCGGAGTTAATCTCATATCGCATGACATGTACAAGGCTTGGAACCTTCCACCTCTTAAGAAGAGCAACATCCATTTAGAATTGGAAAATCAGTCAATCATTGTTCCTTTAGGGTTAGTGGAGGACATTGTGACCACAGTCTATGAATGGTCCTACCTTGTTGATTTCCTAGTGATCAAGGTTGAAAGTTGCAAGGGTGACTTTCCTATTATCATGGGACATGCATGGTTAAGTATTGTGGATGCAATAATGGGCATCATAGACCTCTCCTTGGAGATTTCCAAGGAGAATGAATTTGGAAAAATGGAGAAGAAGCACATTCCATGCATCACATATAGTGATAACGAGTGCAATTGTTTGCAGAAACTTTGGTATGTTAAAAACACATCCATTAAAGCATGTAATCAGTGTACATAAGAAATAGAAATAGAAAAGTGCCTATATGTAGCAACCACAAAATAGGAGGACACCCAATGATTGACAACTAATTCTAATAGTAGCACATTATGCATGGAACCAACTAAGAGCCTAATATGTGCTTGTGTTGAAAGCATGAATAAACTTGAGCAAGTTCATCACCAACTCTCTAATGATGATGATGATGATACCTATTGGGAAGAGTTGGAAATCCTTGAAAATTTTAAATAGGAGCCTCTAGAATTAAAAATTTTACTGGCTAGCATGGAATATACATTTTTAAACAATGGTAAGCCAGTCATAATCAATGCCAAACTCGCTCCTACACAAAAAGAAAAGTTATTAATAGTGGTTAACAAATGGCCAACGACCTTTGCTTAGTTATATCTCGAGCTAACTAAAATCAATCCAAGGATATGCTAGCATCACATTTACATTGACCCAGCCATAAAGCCAAGAAGGTAGCCGCAAAGGCGGTTGAACCCCAAGTTAAAGTAAATTGTCAAGGAGGAAATAGAACAACTCCTAAAAGCAGGGTTCATCTATCCCATCGTGGATAGTAAGTGGGTTATCCCACTATTAATTGTACCAAAGAAAGGTGGCAAGTGGCGAGTCTATATGAACTTCAGGCTATTGAACATGGCTACATTCAAAGATCATTTTCCATTGCCATTTGTTGATCTGGTGTTGGACACTATCTCTAGGCATTGCTATTATAGTTTCTTGGATGGTTATTGTAGCTATAGCCAACTTTAGATTGCACTCAAGGATCATACCAAGATAACATTCATGAGTCCCTTGGGGACTTTTACATATTGTAAGATGCCTTTTCGTCTATGTAATGCTCCTACAACATTCCAATGCCTAGTCCTTAGCATTTTTTAGCAACAAATCGGTAGTAATATGGAAGTCTTCATGGATGACTACTCCACCTATGGAGCTACATTCAAGCAAGCCTTGGATCCTCTTGAGCAAGTACCAAAAAGATGTGTGGAAATGAATCTATGGCTCAATTGGCAAAAGAGCCATCTCATGGTCCAAGAAGGCACTGTACTGGGACACCAAATTTCATAGGAAGGGATTGAAATAGAACCTAAAAAAATAAGGGTCATCTAAGGAATAATCTATAGAAAAGAATATGGGTCCCATCACATCCATGTCCAATGGAAAAGCATATATTATCGTAGTAGTCAACTACTATATAAAATGGGCAAAAGTAGTAGCCGTCACCAACTATACATCATTCACTGCTGCTAGATTCATACAACAAAGTGTGGTAAATAGGTTTGGTGCGCTATGTGCACTAATTTCTGACAATGGAACCCATTTCATAGGTGCCACCTTTCAAAAGTTAATACAATGCTTAGGGGTTGAACATAAATTAACATCAACTTACCACCCCCCAGCGAATGGCCAAGTTGAAGTCACTAACAAGGAGATTACAAAAATCTTAATGAGAGTAGTAAGAAAATATAGGAAAGATTGGAGCACAAAACTCAACGATGCCCTTTGGGCCTACCGCTCAACATGGAAACTTTCTATTGACTATTCTCCTTATGAGTTGGTGTACAGAAAACTTCCAATACTACCAATCCAATTTGAGCTTTATACACTTTCAACAGCTTGTGACTTGGACCTTGACCTGAGCCTAGCATAAAAAGAATAATTAATTAACCTAAATGTGCTAGATGAAAATTGATTAGTCACCCTATCTTTGAATGAAGTGCACAAGGCACACAACAAAACACGACATGACCTTAGAATAAGAAAAGTAAAATTCCAACCTAGTGATAAGGTTCTCTATTGGAACCCCAAACACATACCTCAGAAAAAAAAGTTCCAAACATTGTGGAAGGGACCTTATATAATTGAAAAAACGTTTTTCTCTAGGGCTATGTTAATTTAAAAACCTAAAAGCCTAAATTAAAAGTAGTTGATCAACTTCCAAAAAATAAAGCTTTTCCATGAGCCCAAGCAAGCCAACGCAATGAATACCTCAACGAATGGACAATCACGCTCAATTTTTTGGATTTCCTTCTTTCAACCCAATCATGGAGGAGATGGTCATCTATGCTAATCATCCATATGGCTACTTAGTTTTTTTATTTTTTATTTTTTATATTTTTTTGTTTTACAAATTTTTGTCTTTATAGTTATTTATTTTACAACTTTTTGATTTTAAATATTTTTTCTATTTTACACCATTTTTTGTTTTACACCATCGTTAGTACATTTAAATATTTTTGAATATTTTACATTTTCATATATATTCTACTTTGTTTTGTTTAAGTGTGATTTTCAAATTTTTGCTAATAAAAGTGCTTTATTGCCAACGAGACATAGTGGGGTTGTGGCTGCTATTGATGGTGGTTTGTGCTTAATGTTTTGTTTTCTTATGTCTAGGTTCTATTATGAATTTTTGTACCAATGACTCAGTCATGGTTTCTCTTTCATGGTTATAGGCAGTGTGTCCATAACATCCACCCATTCACCAAATATATGGTTTTCCTTGTTTTGGAGGTTTGAGGTCCCTTCCATTAAAGAAACTCCTAATGAATCAATGACCTTAGTAGTTTCCAACATGGAAAAGGATTCAAAGGTTTGAAAAGGGTGTGACTTCAAGGGGAATCAATACTCTTTGTGCTCTTCTACTTACTCAGATGCTTGGGTGTTTTCATGGACTTATTACTGCTCTGTGTTGACTAATAATAGGAAGTTCAATAAAGTCTTTACATAGTATGGTCCCCATAAAAAAAGCAACACAAAATAAACAAAAATAAAAAAAATAGGATGAAAATTCAAAGCACACCCCTTAGACAAATAAATGGGCTACGAGTGTTGGTTATGGGACTAGAAAGACATGTTACCCATGCTTAAAGGTCCCCTCTAGCTAAGGCTCTCTCTTACTTCCTGCTTCTTATTTCTTCTCTTTATGGAGTGGTGGTTGTTTGTGGGTGAACTCTTATGTCTTGAGGAGGTGGGTTGGTCTTAGAGTGCCAATGTGAAGTCATTGAAAGTGGTTGGTTTTGGTCTAGACTAAGGATGGATCTTTTTAGGACATTCTAAACACCCAATTCCACAAGGGACTTCTTTTGACCTCAATTTGGGATTCCATTCCACCTTCTACATCATCCACCTATGCTTATTGTAATTCACCTTACTTCTAGTGTCCATGTTCTTGACTCTATGTCTTGGTCTGATGTACTTGAATTCTTAGGTAGCATCTTTTGGGTTTCAATCCTTAACTTCTATTGACCATTAATCACCTTTGGGGCCCATGGACTCCTTAGGTTGAGGTTATGCAAGGGCAAATAAGGCATGTGCCTGCTATGGGGAGGATCCACCTACATATCCTTTGGTTGGGTTCATTATGTACCTTAACCTTAGGTATTTTTGCAATTATAATCTTTTGTATATCCATCTTCAGCATCAAACCATGTGTTCCTTAACAAATTTTGTTCAATAAACACATTCTCCATCGATTTTTTTGATTTTTGAGCTTTCACAGATCCTCTTTAATGATTTTATCATATTCTTGACTTTTTTAGGACTCCATGAACTCCAATTTTTATTAAAAAATTTCTAATATTTTTTTGAGAAATTCAAGTTTGAAATTTTAACCGATGGGCCCTGTAAATGGTGCCCCATCAATGGAGCAGACCCATATATTAGGCCTCGTATATGGGTCCCTATTGACATAGGGGGAAAATGCTATAAATACATGCAACCCCTCTTTAAAATTTTCACATTTGCTCACAAACACTAGAAAAGTTTGTGTAATTTTCAAAGCCCAAAACCTTCCCAAGCCCATAACTTTCTAACTATTAATCCAAATCACTTTTTTCTTTCACCCTATAGCTACCGAAGGTAAGCTCTTCATCATGGAGGCCATAAATGTACCATTTTTGACAAAAAATGTTTTGCCATTTTTCTAACTGCCACTAAGGTTTAACTATGAAATCAATTGTTAAACATTAAATTACAAGACTTAAACCTTTCCAACAAACTTTGGCAACATTTACAATAAATAATTAATAAATAACTAATAAAATAATCAATCTACCATGGTCCAACCTTAGTCAAAGTGTAACTACCTAACAAGAAAATGTATTCAAAAATTTGAAGTTACACATGATATCTACTAATCCATGGATGTGTTATGATTGTAGATGGCACCAAAGGGAAAACATACGTAGGAAGTAGGACCATCCCAACCAAGGGAGAAATGGCCTAGAATGGGAAAAGGCCAAGAATAGCCCCCAGAAAAACCACTCGCAACCCATGCCATAGGTCTTCTTAAGAACAAGGCAGAGGTGGAATCTATCAAATAGATTCTAGAACTAGCAGCAGCAATAGAACACTCCCATCGAGATGATGCACTAGCATAACTAGAAAATCTCAAGGTGACCTTAATAGAGGCTTTCTTGAATCAGAGGTCTAAAAATTAGTGCTTTAGGAGCTAAACTTTAATCCTTTTCTAGAACATACATAGAGAGAAGTACAGGACTAGTTGAAGACCTCTCCCATGTGGCCAATCATCATGTCCATGGGGGAGTGGTACATGGGAGAAACATTCCTATTTTAGAACAACAGGCAGCTTGGAGCCATGGTGAAGATCAAGGACATCTCAGTGTTCTACGCAGTGTAGGGCATTGCTGTAGTGCTTGGGTTGCTTGAAACAGGTGCAGACTTAACAGAAAATCCAATGCAAGCTGATGTGAGCATCAAAAAAGAATGGGTGCAATGGTGTTATGGTGTTAACCATAAGGAGTATAACATGCTCACACTGGTAGAGAGTATTCATTATAAGATTATGGCCTTTCACCTCAATCCCATGATAAGGCCAAGCAAAATCACTACTTTCAAGTGGGAGACTCTCGATCAACCTTTCGTAGCTAATCTATCTTGAGATGGAGAAGTGCTTTAAAGAAATGAACATGGAAGGAAGGCACTCCCCTTTCCATGCCTCATTAGGAAACTCTGCCATAGGGAAGGGATAGTCCATTATACCAATGATACTATTAGAACTATTCTAGTTGCCAACTGGGTGGAAATGATGAAGGATAAAACACTTGCAACTACAATTCAAGAAGAGGAGTAGCGACCACTACCACCACCTACCACTCAAACAATAGCACTAGACACCACTACAACTATCCAAAAGTTGCAAAAGTACAAAGAATGGCTCTTGAGTGAACAAGAGCAAAGAGCAAGCATGAGTGGCAAGGACCCATCTGTATACAAACCAGCCATGAGTCACCTTAATGAGGTGGCCCGAAGAATCAATTTCATGGATGAGGGTGGATCAATTTTCTTAGCCCAAAGAACATAGCTATCCACAAGGTCAAATCCAAGTGCTAGAGAGGTGACAATACCCATCATAGAATAATAGCCACTCCCAGAAATTTCTAGGAACATTGTGACCTTCTTGGAGCGCTTGGAGGAGGGTGAAGGGGAAACTATTTTGGTGATGCAACACCATGGGAGGAAATAGTAGTAGAAGTGGTTGCTGACGGGATTGTTGAAATGCTTAATGTACCTGTGACATTTGCACAAAACATCACTACACTCAAAGATATGAAAATATCCACAAGAACTATAACTGCCAAAATAAATGCAACATAGCATGAAGAGCTATTAGAGCTACTAATCGGGCAACTGCTTTTGGATGTCTTTGATCTTTCAGAAAACATCACTATGATTTAGTCAGAGCTGTTAGAGGCAAGGGGCAAAAACATCATATTGGAGGGGCAACCCGAAATAGCCAGAGAGTAGAATGAATGCTTGGCTGTGAAGGTTGTTGAACTAAGAGCCTAGATTGCCAACCTCGTGTTTCTCAAGATAGCACTCACAAGAGATGAAGCTATGCAACAACTTCAATCTAGGCTCAAAGGGGTTGAGAATGCAGTAGAGATGATAGTGTTCTATAGATCCTTGGCAAAATCCACACAACATAAGATTCAAAAGGCCTTGGACTAGACCCACTAGGAGAATGTGCAATTGACCACAAAAAATCATTACCTATAAAATGCTGATACAGACAAGCAACAACTAGCAAATTTCATCAATCAACAGTAAGAGCAACTGGCTAGAGCAAACACTAAGTTGAGGAGAATGGTAGCAAAGAATAGGAATCTCGCCATGGAGGAGGTGTGTGCCCTTCACCAAAAAATTGTAATTAAAGTGGTTTCTTGGAAATATGAAGCTCTCAAGTTTGAGAAACTCAAGGACCATTATAGAGAGCAGGTCAAACTACAAAAGGAAATAAATGAAAAACATATCCAATTAACAAAGGAAAAGGTAAATGAAGTCCTCCAACAACTCTAGCAAGGCAGAGAATTTTGGAAACCCATCATTGATGGGATCAATGCTTACAACAAAGAAGAAATCTACACAAAGGAGTTATAGATCAAGGAGATGATGGAGCACATGGAGCTTGCCAATTGCTGTTGTGTAAATCTAGCAATGTTGACTGTTGAACAACCACGGTCAAAGTTGGAGAAGCAAGTGGCCAACTTGTACTTGCTATACAACGCCGAGTTCAAGCACCACAAGGACACCAAGGACAAGCTTGTGGTGGCTAATGCTGAACTCGAAGTTCTCAAGGCATGTTTCATAGATCAAAGATCAACTACTGAGAACTTGGCCAGAAGGATGAATGACTACCAGGAGCTACAAAATGCAATAAGGATGTTTAACATTAAACACAAATAGTTTGCTGCTTAGTTTGTCAATGTAAAGGAGATGTTCCCAATGATGCCTTGTTTATGGGATATCCCCATTCTAGCCAACATTGGTGAAGCTGCGTGGACTATGAATGATCCCTAGAGTAAGGAGGAGAAGATGAAAGCATTGCTTGATGCCTTTCACCTTCCACTAGAGGCTGCAGCTACAACAAGACAACCACAACTGCCTCAACCACCACACGTGGACAAAGCTGGTGAAGGTCCTTTAGAGCCTAAGGAGCTACCACCACCTAGGACTATCTAATGTTCACCACCATCTTCATGTCATTAGAGGATGCGTTATCCAAATTTTTGTACTCATGTCTTGTTGTTCAATTTTGTGTTATGAACACCAAAATTTTTTGTAATTTGTTGATCCGTACACTTGGGCACTTATCTTTGTGAAGTTATTCTGTTTTGTTTTAGTAATAGTTAGTCAATAATCCCATACCTTCCCAATTTTGTAAAAGACCTCAAGGACTAGTCTTCATTTAGTCATAGGGGCATGATGAACGTCAAAGAGTCACATTGATGGGCCTTATGTTGATGTGGCCTCATCGAGGATTCCTTGTCAACGAGGCCCCATTTACTTGGTGTGCCCCATTGATGGGGCCACGTCAACGTAGCGTTTTCTATGTTGACGATGCCTTGTCAACGTAGCCCTAGGGAAAAAACTATAAATATGAGCTCACCAGCTGCATTTAAAGAAGAATTCTTGTCATATTAGAAAAGCTCTTGTAGTTTTTTTATTTGAGAGTTAAAATATTTCTCTAAGTGTCCATAGCAAGAGTCAAAAAGTGTACAGATCTTTATTCGAGCATTGTTGTACCTGAACATACCAATGTGAATGGCAATAAAGACAAGCCTCTTGATCAAACCTTGTAGCACTTGGATTAGATTANAGCACTTGGTAATTCCAACAGTGAGTATGTGGGTTCAGGATGTGTACGAAAAGTAGGACCAGATGCTTATGTTAGGACTAGTTAGAGATTAGTTAATTAATTAGAACTTAGTAGTATTAAATCATCTTATCCTTATATTTTAGCCACACAAATCCTAAAAACATAAAACCATAATAATCATATATCTTGATTACACTTAACCATACCATGTGCATCACAAGTGTAATTAAGAAGACACCAAATGACCTTAAGGCAAGGTTCACTACCTAGATGACTAGTGTACTGGAGAACATAGAGTCCTTGGAATTCAACTAGATCTTGTGTGAACGCCTCGTGATTCATATGGTTAAGCATAGGGGTACCTTCGTTGCTCATCATTGGGTTATGAAGTTTGCACTACTAGGTATACCAAGTAACAATATTATTGGATTTATCAAATGATAATGTATTTATGCTTAAACCTAGCTATACTCATTTTTCATGATTAACATGCATTTGGAATTAAAATATTAACTAAATGTGATAGAAGTAATAAACAATAAAATTAAATTGCAATTAAAGAACTAATCTAAGCTAGATTGCTATAATGAAGGTAAATTAATGTCAATCTTATTATCATCATGAAACTATGTCTAGCAATAAAATTTACCTAAACAAGACTCTATATAATCAATCTAAGTTCATGTTGTAGATAATCGTTGACTATTCTAACTCTAGGAAATCAAATTGTAAGACCTTCCCTATAATTAATGACTGAATGATGTCATAAATATATTAGGTGGTGCATTTATATAGATAAAATAAACTATTGCATCAACGTTGATATGTCAATATAAAAGACTCCACATCAATGCTAATGTGTTGACACAATAGACTTATATATTGGTCATGAAAATGCATATGAAATTATTGCTAATGTAGTAGCTTTCAAGCTTAAAAAGCATATCACCAAAGTTGTTAGCTAAGAACAATTAGGTTTTATCCCTAAAAGATTCATTTGGGACAATGGTATAATAGTCACAAAGGTTTTGACTTAGGCTAAAGAGTCTTGGCAATGTTGCTTTCTTCTTAAATTGGATTTTGCTAAAGCATATGATCAAATTGAATGGCATTTTGTTTTTAAAAATCTTAAGAATATGTAGTTAGGAAGCTTTTCTGTTCATCATGTTTTACTTCTTACAAATACTTGGGCCAAAACCTCTATTGATGAGGAATTATTANAATCTATTGGGCTATGCCTTTGATTTTAAATCTAGAATAAATAATATTTGTGGTGTCTGTTTTCCTTTCAATTTGGGTTGCATCAACATTAGTCAACTTCCTGAAAATACATATCTAATGCTACAAAAAGCTTCATCAAATGTCTAAAAAGTTATTGGTATTATAAAAACTTATTGGAATGCTTCTAGTAAAAAATCAACTAGGAAATGTTTAGTGGCATTAAATATTCTTATAGATCTCTTAATTCTAGTATCTTGAATGTTGCTTGAAGATATAGAACCACATGAAACCTTTAAACTTCTTAGCATACCTCTTACTTTTATTTCCAACATTTTATAATTATGAGATTTTGTTGTGCATAAAGTTATACAGAAAGTAGAAAAGTGGTTTAAATAGCATCTTTCTCTTTCTAGAAATCTTGATGATGGTGATTTGTCCTTTCATTTTTCTTCAAACTCTTTAAAATTTAACAAACTAAGAGTTGACCATGAGTCATGGTTTAGAATTTTAGGAAAGCATAAGTCATAGTGTTATAGTATGAATTGTGTTGAAGATACCATGGGCTTACCATGTGTTGTGATGTATGAAAACAAAGAAGAAATTCAAAATGAGGATATAATGAGTGAAAAATGAGTCATGGTTAATTTTAATTTCTTTAATTTCTTAATGTTTGCGAATCAAAATTTGATGAAATTTTTATGTATGGATTTATGTTGATGAGCTCTTTAGTTTGGAGCAATAATATTTGATGAATGATGTTACGTCAAAAGGTAGAAATGTTAAGATTAGACGATGACTCTTCAACTTCTAAACTTGAGATTGATACTTGTTAATTGATGCTACTAATCTCGCAAGAATTTGAATTGACATATCTGTTAGATTTAACTACAGAGTTACTTAATATAGATGGAATAATTAAAAAGATTGCAAAACTTCGATGAGATTCATAGAGATAGAATAATGGAAATTGATGAGAATTAGTGGAAAATGAAATGTTAAGATGATAGTAATGAGAAAAAGGAATTGAAATGAATATAAGAAGTGAAAAATAAGTGAATTGAGGCTATGTTAAGGTACATCCACCCATCAATTAATAATAATTTAAAAATAATACTTGATTTCTCTATTTTGTCCGCTTCTATCCTAAAAGAAAAATAATATCATAACATAATTTTGACTACTAATTTTTTTTCGATCTATATGGGCTTCTTCTTTGGATGATGATGATGTCCTCTTGCATATAATACTAAAGTTAACCAAAAAAATCATTTTTGTAAAGAACATTCTTTCTCGACTCATGTTTACTACTCTTCTTTCTTAGCTTTAAAATAATGTAGCTATATTGATGAATTGTCATTTGGGGCGTACGCGATACCGTAGCCAAGTCACGATATCGCGTACGCGATATCACGGCCTGTCGTAATGTATATAAATAAGAGGCGGCTTTCCCAGTTTTAGACATCTAGTTTTAGTCCCTTAGCAGAACTCTAGCAGCTTTACCCTTCTAATGATAGAATATTTTCCAGTGTCTGCCCGCAGTGTGGTGATTGTAATTGTACGGCATCCTTTATTCGAGTGTGATGTACTTGGACACGCACATGACCGGAAATAAAGATCGAGATTACTTCATCATTGCAGCATTCACTTAGTTTAATTATTTAATTAATTTTTATTTACTGCTTTCCTAGTTAATCTCTCTCATCCTTAAACTCATGTTAAAACATAGAATGAGTACGACTTGATTATGAGC
>MNCI01025135.1:137538-150886 GCA_015680685.1 Gnetum montanum | reverse complement strand
GACATGGCCTTAGAAAGATATTATGCATTTTTAAACAATTGTCCAAGCCATGGATTTTCTGAGGAAAGGCTAATGTACCATATTATTAATGGACTTCATGATGCAACCATAGAGACCTTAGGAATGTATGCCCAAGGTCAACTATATGAACTATGAATCCATCAAATCCAAGAGCTTATTAAGCGGGTTGCAAAAGTAGAAGGAGAATTGGCTAGATGGGAGAGTGTTGAAAAACATCAACGGGACCAAAATCTCAACTGAACAAAGATCCATAATCATAAAAAGGAGAACTCAACCAATCTCAAGGTGGAAACATCATCTTTGCCAATACAACAAACATTAGACGAAGCCGAGGCAAAGATCAATAAGATGTTGGAATGGACGTATCAAAAGTGTGGAGAATTTATCGATATCATTGGAGATAGAGTTTTAACAACCCAAGAAGTAAAAAAAAACATTAGACAAATGGAAAGAAGGGATAAGGAAAATAAGGGCTCAACTACCAATCATACGTATGAATGCAACATATGCCGATACGATCACCCCAAAGGCCAATGCCCAATCTTGTCACATTTACATGAGCATTGGGAAAACACGTTACATCCAGAGTTCGTACATAGATACTGTGTTCAATCATAGTGGTAACAATCCCAGTTGTGGGGGAGACCACCACTAAACTGGAGACACCCTTCATATCATCCGAACCCAAATGCTTATCTTGTTCAACATCCTATTTCTCCAACTGGGTCAACGCACTTTATCTCACCATATTACCATTCTCCTCAATACTATCAGCCCATGCCTCCAACACAACCACCACCTTGTGTATCCTATACTTCTCCTAATTTTCAACATTCTCATCCTTTCCCTCCTTCTACATCGCCATCAATTGTTCCTAAGGTGTCTACACCACAGCAGCAACCCACGAACATTACTTGTGCTACTACTTCCAACAGCAGTGAAAAGCCTCCTCGACATCCAAAGTGTCCCTTCTTTAAACATGACCATAAGAAGGGACAACACAATTTCAGGGCCACTACATCCTCCAACTCAGCACAAGTCCAGCCCTGTGGTGCACCCTTATCTTCAAACCCAACACCTCATGTAACTTCATCAGGGCCACCAACTCACACTCCAACAATAATACAGCCCAATGAATGTAGGAATGGAGAGTGAAAATCCAATCCTTGCATACCATCTAATGGTCACAAACATCATAGTGGGTCAACTCGTTATCCAGGAACTACATCGTATAAATTGTCCCACTATGCTTATTATAATCAAGTGTGTGAACCCCAACGAGGTAAGTATGATCGGGTCCCAATATTTCCAACATGTAAGGATCCTCATCTTCCATTTATTAATCCTTGCCATCCTTAACCTATTTGTTATGGGGAATATCCCCCATTTTAATAACAAGCAGGATTAATAAATATTTGTCATTTTCTTTAATTTTACAAATTTTTGTTTTCCAGTTTTTCATTTTTCAACTTCTTATTTTATCTTTTTGTCTTTTTACGCTTTTGTAAGTAATCTCATCTATGAATAAAACACTCATGTGGATCATTGGTTGAGGTGTGTTCTATGTTGTTAAGTCTCAAGTGATCAATTATGTGGATAGTGAGCCCATTACACCCACTTATCCACTTTACAAATAAGAGGTTATGTTCAAGGGTACAGTGATATTCTTGAAATTCTTAAAAACTTAAAATTAATTTTGTGTTCACTGTACCCAGAATAAAGAAGGATGGACCAAGAGGGAATGATTAGGGTGTGACATCAAGAGGACTTGTGGATTCTCTTTGGTGACGTCTGTGAGAGTTAGCATGCAATGTGGTTGTACTAATATCCTTGTAGATCTAACGAAAATGGGAGTAAGAGTAATCAAAAGGGCACTCAAAAGTTAATGCTGTGCTAGGAGGTCCCACTGGAAAGACATGCACCCATGCCTGAAGGTTGGCGGCTTCTCTGGATTCAGCAATAAAAAAAAGTAGAAAAAGAAAAAAAAAAAGAAAAGTGCCACAAAACAAAAATCACTCCTCCCTTGAATAAAACACCAAGTGATCATATGCCTTGTTGTTATGGTACTCTCATAGTTGCTCATCATGGAATGAAATAATGCAATGTGACTGATTAGAGGAATGGACTTGGTCCTGATCTTGGAACGACGGGTTAATGACACCTTAATCATGCTTTACATGCAGGATTCACTGTGCCCTGGGTTAGTTACCTCATGTCCCAATCTCTACGATCCCTTTTGATAGTTCATCTCATCTCACTGTTCGTATAATTTTAGCTCATGTCATGTGTAACATAGAATTCTTACCTCATTCTGGTGATAATTACATGCATGTGTTTTGTGGAGTTAGTGCGGATTACATTTAACCCTTCTAGTGCCCACGGACACTTTGAGTGTGGTTACACAAGGGCACTATAGGTTGGAACCTTCTTTGGGGAGGACCCACTTGTGTAATCTTTTGTAATCTTCACTTATAATATAGCTCACACACACCATTTCTCACCCTCAGCTTATTTTTCATAACATTCTTTCCTTACTATTACCCCTCTAAATTTCAACATTCCCATGAACCATCACATACCCTTCTTCTCTACCACCCAAGGTTTTATTAATCAACTACACCATACCTAATTAATCGTGCCTTCAAGCCATCTAATTACCTTAGATCCCCCTCAACATATGTCATATGTCCTAATTTTAACCTTTGATTTCAGAAAAAACCTTTAAAATTCGAACTTTTCCCTCAAGCTTATATATCACTAGGACGTGATATCGTGTCCCTCTAACCCTATAAATAGGTGACTCCCCTCGCAACACTTAGCATTATTTCTTGCCATTTACACGAGGGAGTTTTTCAAATTTTTCCTTGCGACTTGCGAGTGTGACATCCTTGTTTGTCAACCTCTATCTTGCTCGTTGGTATTCTGATTTTAAATCCATATGAACCTGCTTGAACCCAGAGTGTTCAGCTTAGTCGTGGGGGACGGATATACGCCAAAAAGTGCATAACTTTTTTGAAATTTATCATTGCCCAAAGGACATCATTCAAGGTAATTAATTATAAACTATGCCAAAAATCATTTAATCCTTAGGTATACCAAGAAATTAAAATTGAAAAACCATCTAAGTAAAAAGGGACCAATTATTATAAACTTTCGGGCAAGATCACATGGAGATAAAATAAGATCATTAATTAAGGCAAGTAGTAAGGTATAACTTAACTTTAAAAACAACCTTACTAACACTTGACCCGTGTGATTGCAGATGGCCCCAAAACATGGACAACAGGAAGGTCCTACTCAAGGTGGGAGAAAACAATCTCAGAGAGGTGGAAGACAAGATCCTCCCAGACAACATGTAGAATAGGAGGAGCAATCATTCAGCATTCATCAAGAAGAACCTCTTACCGGATGGTTCGAGTAGGCAGAAGGAGGAGCTGCTACAGTGCCTAAATAGGGGCAACATCTCACGTTGCCTCAAGATTGTGTTCAGGCCATCCATGAAAAGTCCACATTCGTTGTGGTGATTTTGGAATTGAACTTCAAATCTTTTGCAGAGTTTGCTCCTGAGGCTATTAGGGATCACCTCACAGGGTCTCCCTTATGGCCTATCCTCTCTGAAAGCAGTGCTTGGTACCTAGGAGAGATGTACCAATTCTGGCACAATAGGAAGTAAGGCACTACTGTCAATATTTGTGGTATGGCAGTTGATTTCTCCATGTAGGCCATTTTAGAGGTGTTAAACCTTCTGAATACAGGGCCCAAAGTTGCTTAGTTATCCACCCGTTCAGACCCCGATGTGCGAAAGGATTGGTTGGAAAAGGCTTATGGTAGAGATAAAACATTTGATTAGTTGATGACGGAAGAGAGGATTTACTTTAAAATTGGAACATATCACCTCTTTCCCAAAAAGGGCTTGAAAAGGATATCAACATATGCAGCTAGAGGATGTGCAGTGTTGATGGGAAAGGTTAACGCTAACCTGCCCCATCTATATTTAACAGAGATCCTGAGGCAGTTCAAGGAACAAAAGATAGGGAAGATGGCGCTGCCTTTCCCTTGTCTTATCAAAAAGCTTTGCCGATGTGCTGATATTCGAGGGTACACTAATGATGTCCTCCGAAAAGCCCAGACTGCTTCATATGCTAAATTGCTAAAAGCGTCAGCTCCAAGGTAAAGCACTGACGAAGAGCTGGGACCAGCACAAGAAGAAGAACAGATGGCTGGACCAACTGCAACTCAACTTGTAGGACCCAACCAACCTCCAAGCATGGGTCCTAGCCAACAACAGGAAGTAGGGCCCAGCACAGGCCAAGATCAGCCGCCACCGCCACAAGACTACAGACCATTGATGAGCCATCTTAGGGCCATCGCTGAGACGATCAGTTGGGGAAGCCGTGATGACACAAACCTCTTCCACGTCATTGATGATGCCATTCAGCCTACTATTTCTTTGGATCTCACAAGGGGTGAAGTTTCTATTCACACAGGAGGAGGGGAAAGTAGATGTTCACGACAGATCTCAGGAAACACAGCATCTTTCCAGGTGCAGTTAGAAACTGGTGAAGGGGCCACTGTAGTGGTCATGCAACACTAGAATGCCATGGGAGTTGCAGAAGTGGTCATGGACCACATTAAGGAATCATTCAATGTACCTATTGTACCACCGACAGATCTCACAGGAGCAAGGGATGCTCAAACCTTGGCCAGAACCTCAATGACTCCTACGGAACATGAGGATGTGCTTGATCGATTGCTCCAAATAGGGCAAGTAATGATGTCCCTATTTGACATCCCTTAGAATGTTATGGCAATTCAGTCAGACCTCATTTCCATAAAGGAGAAGCTGGTCTTAACAGAAGTGAGGGTCGAGCATGCGGAAGTAGAAGTGCAGAAAATACAAGAGCAGCTTGTGGCCTCACAAGCAGCACAGCAGGACTCTCTGCAATTTGTTGCTGCAGATCAACTAGATAATTTTAGAATTGAGCAACTAACCAAGCTAATCACATAGAGTAAAAGGGTGGCTGATGAAAAAGAGAAGGCTATTTGGGATGCCTATGTAGCACATGTGTAAACTCATGCGCATCTTAAGGCACTCAAGGCCTTACAAGAAGAAAATAAATAGCTTGCGATTAACAACCTTTGGTTGACCACTGTAGAAAAGCAAAAGAATGTTCTCGAGGAACACTTCCATCAATTGCGAGAACAATTCATCTAGGTCAACCGAGACGTAAGCCATTTAGCCAGAGAGAATTGAACCCTCTCATTGGAGGAGGTACACGCCATACGTCAAAAGTCAGCCATTGAGATAAGCGCATGGCAAAATGAGGCTAAACGACATGAAAAGCTGAAGGAGCCATGGCGGGCCATATTGGACACATATGCCTCCACCCACCAAGTGGAAGTTAAGAGTCGGGACTTGCAAATTCAGGATTTGATAGAATACATGGAGTTGGTGAACCTGAGATATGCCAACCTTGCCAAGTTAACAACAGGGTGCCCAAGGACAGAGCTCGAGCAGCAGGTAGTAACCACCCACATCAAATATGAAGTAGAATTTGCAGAACGTAAGAAGCTGTTGGAGAAACTGGAAGTTGCAAATTTTGAACTTGAGATGGTGAAAGCCAGCTACCAAGGATAGAAAGGTGTCGCAACGGACTTGGCTCAATGGCTAACATATTTTCAAGAGTACAAGGATAAAGCTAGAGCCTATGAGGAGGAACGACGGGTGTTCGTGGCTTGGTATGTCAAGGCCAATCAAATGTTTTTGCAACTACCCTGTCCGTGGGAAGTGCCGACTTCGTCAAACATTGGAACATTAGCATGGACGACACAAGACCCTCGGACCAAAGAGGAGAAGCTCCAGGCCATACTTCAACGTCATCAAGCCTCAAAACCTGGAGCATAAGACAAAGAAAAGGCACCAATGGAGGAGCCACCACCACCTGGAACTACATGAGTTCCACCCAATTTTGTAGTTGTAGAACATTGTTTGTGTTGTGTCTTCATTTTGTTTTCATTCCACACTGCGACATAATCCCATTTCTTCCCACCTAATGATCCCATACCTATCCACTGTGTAATCACTGTAACTCGAGGATGAGTTTTTATTCAGTTGTGGGGGTATGATGAGTCGCCATTTGGGGCAACCGCAATATCGCGTATGCGATATCGTAGCCAAGTCGCGATGTCTATAGATAAGAGGTGGCTTTCCTAGTTTTAGGCATCTAGTTTTAGTCCCTTAGCGGAACTCTGGCAGTTTTACCCTTCTAAAGATAGAATATTTTCCAGTGTCTGCCCGTAGTGTGTTGATTGTAATTGTACGGGATCCTTTATTCGAGTGTGACGTACTTGGACACACACATGACCAGAAATAAAGATTGACATGACTTCATCATTGCAGCATTCACTTATTTTAATTATTTAATTAATTGTTATTTACTGCTTTCCTAGTTAATCTCTCTCACCCTTAAACTTATGTTAAAACGCAGAATGAGTACGACTTGATTACGAGCAGTTAAGTGTGATTACTTGGTAGCCCAGTAGCGTACCTAGGATCTGCACTTGGTAATCCCAGTGGTAGTCGTGCATGAAGTCCAAGGTGTGTACGGATAATCAAGGAACGAATGCTCATTGCACTTAGGCTAGTTTAGATTCTCTTACCCTTTCTCTCTTAGCTTAGATAATATTACTTCCCATTGCCTTCAGGAGTAGCATTAGGTTAGAAACACATCATACACCTCACTTTGGACTAAACCATACGTGACAAAGATAATACTAGTCCAGGTGGGAAGACAGCGAACTGCGACCTAAGGCTAACTATTTAGATGCCACAACTAGTCCGTCTGCGGAGTTCGACCGGATTGCGCATGTAATGCTTGTATTCGTATGGTTGAGTGTAGGGGTATCTCGCCACTCATCATATATGATAATTAAAAGAATTATTAGAAGTTATATTTGACATAATAATAGTTTTAGTTGTAGCTTTGCTCGAGTTAAGTGGAATATCTGTGGTCCTAGAATTGGAAGCCTTTAATATTGATCATTGCCTTTATTTGCAAAATGAATTTTTAGCACAATGGATGGTATGGAGAGCTAGAAGAAGTTAGTTAAACTTCATTTTTAGCAAACAAGTTACACTCTTTCAATAAATTCAGCTTAAGGAACATTCGGAAATGGAAATAGGGAAGAGGAAGCAAGAGTAGGTTGAAGTGACTTTGAAAGTAAGGTTCCCTTGTTCCTCATTCATAAATTTTATATGATTTGAACATTACTCTTGTTCCAATCATAGTCTTGTTTCTCTCCCAATGATTGTGTTTGAATGTAATAGTTTTATTCCTCACTTAATAGTCCGGTTTCAATGTAGATTCTCTTAGCCAAACCATACAAATATATAAAATATGTATCTAGGCTAATTAAATAAGTATATACTCTTCAATAAAAACTAGAATTGTAGCTTAACTCTATCGCGTACATGCTTTGCACCCGGAGGTAAAGGTTCAAACCCTCATACCGGCGCTTTAAATGCTTTGCAAACCTTTGTTCATAGGGATTCCACATTAAATTCACCGATTCGTTCAATTAACAAATAAGAGTTACATTAAATTGTTAGCCATATCTATATATATTAATCCTCTTGTATTTGTGTTGTTAACGTGACATTTGGTGCAGGTTTATGGTGGGAACCATCGCTCGTTCCCTTTTCCATACGCAACGCGGAATTCCACTTTCCCTTTTGCCGTAGTGTGCGATGGGTCAAGGCAAACGAAAGTTCCTGCTGCTTACAAACGAAAGTCGGAGGAAATTTATTGTTTTCCTGTTCTTGGTTTGGCAGAAAATTTATATCAGAGGAAACAGTTCTATGGATGGGCATTCAGTGCTGCAGTGGCGTTCTTCTGAATCCTGTGCAAACCATTCCTATTTCTCTCTATTTGTCTTCGTTTTCGCTGCCGAACCAGGGGAACAAAGCGATTCTTCAAGTATTGTGAAATGGAAGAGAAAGCATTGTTGAAAAGAAGCCAGACACAAGACGAGGAGTCAGCGACGGAACCCCCGGCAGCAGCAAAATTGGGGCGGCATGTACGGCAGCAGCCTGCAACACCTTTCTCGATGCCAGATTGGGATGTCGGGTCATCGTCAAACGGGGAAGGTAATAACAGCAACAAGAAGTTCGATGTGTTCATCAGTCACAGAGGCCCTGATACAAAGGAGACCTTGGCAATTCACATGTATGATGTGTTGCGTTTGAAAGGAATCGAAGCGTTTCTTGACAGACAAGAGTTGGAGAGTGGGGAGAGGGTTTGGACGGCCATTGAGGAAGCCATTACATGTTGCAGCGTGTACGTCTGCATCCTTTCCACTGGATACGCTCAGTCTGAGTCGTGTCTCAGAGAACTGGAAATGATGCTGGACAATTACGAGATGGACACATGCCGCAAGAAGCTAATTCCTGTCTTTTATGATGTGAAACCATCGGATGTTCGTTATTTGCAAGGAGCTTTTGGGCAGGGCTTCCAGACTCTTAAACAGAAAGAGAGGTATAAGGACTCCAGCCAAGTCTTGGACAATTGGACAAAAGCTTTATCCAAGGTTGCTGAAATAAAAGGACACGAGGGTAAAGGGTGAGTGATCTTTTTCAACACGTTAAGATTTGTTTATTAAGTTTAATTTATTTCTTTACTTATCGTATTCAAAATAATTATTTAATTTTAATTTTAATTTTATTTAGTTTATTATTTGCAAAAGGCCACATAGCTCTCTTAGAGTATTCTTGGTTTCCATACGCCCATATGAAAATGCCGTACGCAATAGTCTCCTAAAACGAGTTTCTTTCCTCGTGTTGGTGCCACCAAAATTTATGCATCATGCAATCCGATTTTGAGATATTCCACCTAACTGGAGTATATCCAAATATGACTTCAAACTTAGCTTTGGGTATCTTTATCGATGATTAGAGTTAGCTTTGGGTATCTTTATTGATGATTAGAGGTAGGGGGTTGTTCTATGCCAGGAAGAAAAAAAAGAACCAGCAAACTTGGGGGATGGTATGGTTTAATCGCAGTAACTTACATTACATTAGCATTTCGTAATTGTCGATAATCCAAACATATCCTGGAGTAAAGTTTAAAGCAGTTTTCATCCTTAATTCTCCCCTAAATTTTTTAGGATGGACAACATACCATCCCATTTATAAAACAAAGTGACATGTGGCAAAATAAATCTGTGCGTCGGTTACATAAATTTTCAAAGATTGTTCCCTTCCCTTTCGTTTTCAAAGATTGTTCCCTTCCCTTTCCTTCCAGCCGACCCATTGCCTCATACAACATTGTTTTCGTGTATACATGCAAATTACTATATTTTATATGGTAACAATTAGGGATGTTCAAATTAATTTTTGTGTTGTAACCTTTTTTCCATCAGGTTACTTTGCACAACCATTGTGGATATAATATGTAAGCAACTATTTGATATTGGAGCAGTTGGTACTTCTGTAAGAGCAGTTGGAAGACAAGAGCAATTAAGAAGCATCATTCAGGATATAAACAGACACCGTGAGGATCGGCTTGGTGTGACATCAGTAGAAATAAGTGGTATTGGAGGCATAGGAAAAACAACCTTTGCAAAAGAACTCTATAATTGGATTTACAAAAAATATGATAGGAGTTGCTTTATTGAAGATGCAAAGGGACTCGTAGAGAAACATGGCATCAATGAAGTCCACAAACAGCTTATTGGTAAGCTTTTTAAATATGATCCAAGTTACTTTAGAATAGAAACAAAGAAGCTTTTAAGGGACAGGTTACATGATACAGATATTTTAATAGTGATTGACAACATTGACAGCAAAATTCCATTGAGTACTGTGTTTATAGAAGATGATGTTCATCTCAGGCCAACCAGCATCATTGTTGTAACAAGCAGAGAAGAGGGAGTTTTGAAACATGACCGTAGAGTTGCCAAGTACCGTAAAAATTTTATTCCAGTGCAACTCTTAGAGCTAGACTTCCATACATCAAAGAAGATATTTTGTGAGTATGCATTTGAAGGGATCGACAATGTGAAGAGTGAATTTAATGAGATTATAGATAAGATTGTTGACAAATGTCATGGGATACCATTAGCATTGACTTTACTTGCCAAACAAGTTGAAGAAAGTGATATTCAATCCTTGAAAAAATTATGGAAGTTAATAGAAAATTTTTTGCACCCTGAAGTGAAGGATATATTAGAGGTAAGCTATAACAATCTTACTACAGAGTTGGAAAAATGTTTGTTTTTAGATGTTGCCACTTTTTTACGTTGGGAGAAGGTAGACCTCCTTCTTCAACTTCGACAAAGTGATTATGAGGATGATGAATCAAAAGTTGCATATGCTCTTGATATATTGAAAAGGAAGCTGTTAATTAAGGTAGACAAGGGTGGTTTTCTAAATATGCATGATCTGCTTGTTGACTTGGGGAGGAGCATAATTCATGATGAAGATTCATGTCCTGGCCAGCGTAGTCGTGTGTGGCATCCTTCTGATGTCAAACACATGTTATCTCATAGAAAGGTATGATGGGTTTTTATGATCAAATTGTGGTATTTGGATTTGCTTTAACAAGTGAAATGATTATAATGTTGTGTGCTATGAACTTCAGGGAACATCAAAGGTAGAAGCACTCTGTTTATATGGGACTGGGGCTGATGGGACATACTCTGCTGTGTTAAATGAGGATGGATGCCCATGGTCTGTGGATGCATTTAGCGGGATGTCTTCATTAAAATTCCTGTTACTTGATGGTTATTGCATTGAAGGTACCGTTACTGGGTACAAAAAATAATGTACACTTAAACCTTATGTTACTCTGTTTCTGTTCTGTATCGCTAACTCTGTTTTCTTTTTTAATGTGCTCAGGCGATCTTTCAAAGTTATCTCGAAGACTACGGTGGCTTAGATGGACCAACTATCCATATCAATGCATGCCGCCTCCCACCCTTTGTTTAGAAAGTATGAGACTCCTGCAATTGTCACGGAATCCACTCACACCATCATTAAATCCGAATGAGAGAGTGCATGATGCAAAATCTTTCTTTAATCAATTGCTGAGCAATACAAGGTTGTCTAGGGAACACCGTGAATTCCTTGTGGTAAACCTGCGGGTTCTGTTCTTTGTATGGATTTTACATCACCTTTTGTCAAGGATAACCGTTTGGCTTTGGCAAAAATGTTTACCACAATAAGTTTGTAATGGTTTGAAAATTTGATGTATTGGTACAATTTTTAAAATTGGGATAAATATTTACATGAACACATTTAGCAAACCACCAATCCTACACGTGTCTATAAATTTTGGTAATGGAACTTGTTTGTTTTTTAATAGTGATTTTTTAAAGAATAATTTTATTTGAATTTCAAAATTTTGACATGTTTTTTGAAGAAGAAAAATTAGTATACTTCCAAGTGGACCTTAGGTTCGATAATTGATATAATGAAATTACTAGCCATGAAAATGAACTGCTGTAAGTTAACATAAAAATAATAGAATTTTTGAAGTTACATTAATTGAGTTTGAACACAACAAAGGGTTATTCCTTGGAATATTGGATTTTGCATGGGAGTTCTTCAAGCATTTACAAGAAGCTTTCATAGTTTATTCTGTAGATAGATACTAAAAGTTCTCTGCTTTTGCAAGGCTTTGTTTACAAGGATTCAAAAACAAATCCATGGGTGTTTCACAAGATGATGGATCTTGATTAAGTTATATCCCAATTGCATCATTGTATAGTGTGCATACTTTGCTTTTCATAATGACCTAAGTATTGCATACCTATGTTTTTTAATGGAAGGGGAGATGTGGCATATAATTAAAGTCTAAAGCCACTTCTTACTAAAATAAGCCAAAAAGGATCATTTTCGTTAACTGAAAAGTAAAAGTAAAGATTCCTCACCATCCCCCGATAAAAAGTAGTCTTTACCCTTTTGATTGCGTGGAGTTTTACTTTTATCCAGAAATTCATATGCTATGCGCATAAACTTTTAACCTAGGTATATGGCATTTGCAAATTGTTGAAAATTTTTGCTTAGAGTATGAATTTAATATGTGGGCACAACCAAAAGTGCATGAGATGCCTACTGGGTACTTATAATTTACTTTTTCTTTAAAAAGTTCTTGAAAGTACTTTGAATTTTTAAAATAAACATTAAAGTGTAGAATAACATCTTTCAAACTAATTGAATTAAAAATTTTGAATATTAAATACTTAATTGGAAACTTAAATCTAAAATGTTTTGAACAGAGAAGAGATTTTGTCATTTTAACAAAGGTGATGATCTCAGCAAAATTAAACTTACATGATTTAAAATAAATACAAAATTACATTAAACATAAAACACTTATTTAAACTAAAAATATATTATGGAATTTCCTGAATAAAAGAAATCTTTTTTGATTTTTTTATCTTAATTAAACCTTGAAGCATACTTTTTATGAAAAAAAAAAACAAGATGACTAAATTCAAAACATACATATAGATGAAGGAGAATTTAAACTGAGAACCATGAGTCCATACTAATAATTGGTAACATTGGTGTAAAACAATAAAAATAAACAAATGTAGAGACTTACCTCTGTCTTGAGTCATAAATCTCTATTACTAATTTCATAACTTGCTAGAGCAGTTTTCTGTTTCGAATCTTAAGGAGTTACACTTCATTCAAAAAGTCCTTGCACTAAGTTTTCTCTATTTCAAGCAATTCTATAATGAACACCTAATTAAGGTACAACTCCACATCTATCTTCTTCTGGATCTACAATGATATGAATCGATCCAAGAATGAACAAAGAGAAATGGGAATAGGAAAGGGTTTTAATTTTAATTTGGAAATTTTTTTGGATAGTTTGGTATTCCCTAAAAGTACTTTCTTGCAATCATGTACATGAAGGTAGAGAAATAAGGATTCCTCAAGATGAGGTTGTGACCCAAAAGCATCAACACTTGCTAGTTTCTTTTTCTCAATTGTTAGATCCTCCTTTGATATTGCAGTTTCTTCCAAAGCTCATGTCTTCATTCTTTTAAAGTTGGGCTCCACATGACTCTTTGTATCGCTTTCTTGTTTTGCTCCATGCAACAAAATGCAACATCAACATCCTTTAAAAGCCAAAAATATGAGAAGGGGGATGGAACACTCGAATTCTTAGTCGATAATTTTATAACCAACATTATTTTTCTGTAACTACTTTATGATTCTACAATGTTTTAAACATTTTCATTCTTTTATTATTATTATTAAAACCCCATTGAAATTACTCATTTCATTTAAATGATTCTTTTTTACTAAAAACCATGA